>CM052800.1:8635066-8812017 GCA_028533885.1 Nasua narica | reverse complement strand
TCATCTGTTGAAGGGCATTTTGGTTCTTTCCACAGTTTGGCTATTGTGGCCATTGCGGCTATGAACATTTTTAAGTTTTTATTTAAATTCCAGTTAGTTAACATACAGTGTGATATTAGTTTCAGGAGTACAATATAGTGATGCAACACTTCCATAAAGCTGGTGCTCATCACAAGTGCACTCCTTAATCCCCATCACCTACTTAACCCATCACCACACCCGTCTCCCCTCTGGTTTGTTCTTATGGTTAAGAGTCTGTTTCTTGGCTTGCCTCTCTTTCCTTCTCTCTCTCTTCAATATAGCCTCTAAATTTTGGTCAATGACCTTCATTACCAGCTAAAGAAATAAGACATTTCCCCCCAATACTAGAAGTAAACCGTCTTCGCTAAATTTGCTAAGAAAGAATGTCCTCAGTGTAGCAATTTCCTATTCCCAGGAAGATTTTCCAGAATTTTGACTAATTTTCTAACATTAGAACATTCCCCTACTCTCTCTCTTATCCTACAACTTAACTGAAAAATTTTGCCTGGATGAAGCAAGTCTGTGAACTGTCATTCTAAACAGCTAACTTCTTCAGACTACTGGGGGTTAATTAGCAAGAAAATGCTCTTCTCTGGAAAATGTATTAGGTAATGTACATACTTCTAATAATTTAAACCTCTGGGCCACCTGTCAAATTGCTGCCCATTTTAGAAAGAAAAAAACTGAACTGGACATGTTGAATAAATTGCCCAAAATCAGAGTTAGAAAGTAGCTGAGTCATATGGAAACCAACCCTTATCAATTAGCTCATGGTTTTTCTTTTTTTTTTAATTTAATTTAATTTTTTTCAGCGTTCCAAGATTCATTGTTCATGCACCACACCCAGTGCTCCAGCTCATGGTTTTTCTTTACTTGTATTTGTTTCCATCTTTTTAAACTTTACCAGCTGACTAGAGTCTATCTTTCTGCACCCCAAACTGTAAATCAGAAAGCCTTGCCTTGCTGGACTGTCCACACTATGGCAGTCATACCCAGTATAACCTTTTCATGATGTCACGGGGATATCTTTATGAATCATAATTACTTTAATGTTGACATTTGTGAAGTTATTTATGATTTTAGATGAGCACATCTGTTATTAAATTTTTTCATTCAGCAAATATTTGTGGAATACCCTCTGCAGTAGGCAGATTTCTAAAATAGGTGCCAAAATTCCCTGCCCCTGGTGTACATGTTTCAAATAATCCCCAGGACTAAAAATATGATAGATTTTCCTCCTGTAATTGGGTTATATTACTTGGCAAGTTGACCTTAAGATCTGGAGATTAGCCAGGTAGCCCTCATTGAATCGCATGACTCCTTTGAAAACAGAATTTTCCAGCTGATTATAGAAAAGGAAGTCGGATATTCAAAGCACAGGAAGGATTTGACACGCAGTTGCTGCTTAAAAATGGTGGAGGCCACATGGTAAGGAATGTGGTTAGCCTCTAGGAGCTAAGAATGGCCTCTGTTGACAGTCAGCAGGGGAATGAAGACCTCAATCTTACAGCGTCATGGAGCTGGAATTTGCCAACAGCCTGAATGAACTTGGAAGCAGATTCTTCTCCAGAATACCCAGAAAGTAACTCAGACTGACTGACACCTTGATTTCAGCTTTTAATGCCCTGCCCAGGTTGTAGAGCCTAGCCACCCTGAGCCCGGATTCCTGACCTGCAGGACGGTGAAGTAATAAATGGTGTGTCGGCTTAAGGTACTAAAATGACAGTACTTTGCTATGCAAATAACAAATATTGGAATGGCAATGTAATAATATAACAGTATAATAATAAAGTAATATACCCTCTATGTGCCAGGCACAGTTCTTGGGGCCAGGGATATAACATGTCCTCTGCACTCATAGAATTTATGTTTTGGGAAGAGGATGGGGGATGGGGGAGATGCAATGAAGAAAAACCAATCCATAAACATACAGCTAAAGATGAGATTGTGGTTAGTGCTGTGGGGAGAATTATAACAGGGTGATATGACCAAGAATGTCTGGGTGGTTCCTTCAGATCACTTGACCACTTCACTTCTCAAGGGAAGTCTCTTTGAGGCTGCCATATCTGGGCAGGCTTGCATGACAAGAAGATTCTGAGGAAAAAGTTGCCTACATGTAGGAGGGATCATGGCAAGGGATTTCATGTGGAAAAGAACATGTGATTGACAGAAGAAGGGAAGCATGGCTGGGACTTGGATAATCAGACTGCCAGCAGAGGAGGTAGGAGAGATGGTTAGAGGCCAGCTAAGACAGGACTTTGTGGGTCTTGAAAAGGAATTCGAATTTGATTTGAAACATGTTGGTAAGCCATCGGAGGACTTTGAACAGGTTTTGATATGATTTACATTTTCAAGGTATTGTACAATATGGAGGCATGTAGAAACATTTCAATTAAAATCAGAAATAGAGCAGGAATTTCTTTCTTGTTTTGTTTTGTTTTCATGCAATTGAAATATTTTGCCAGCTGTTTATGCATAGAATATATTTGAATTTTTAATGTATTCTTGGACTCAAGGATATTTCCCTTTTAACTTATTGTTCTTTATCGTCCCTTCTATGTTTTTATGCTCTTTTTATTAGGAACATTAGAAGAAATTTACAGAGAACAATATCCAAATGTCCAACTAAGAATTGACATTTTAACATACAATTCATTTAACATAGTGTTCAAGTTCCTATGTTTTTTAATAAAATAAGGAAATAATACGTGTAAAAAAAATCCGATTTTGTCCTTCATTCCTATCCTATTTTCTTTTTTTAAAGATTTTATTTATTTATTTATTCCCCCAAATACATTTATTTTATTTTTTCAGTGTTACAAGATTGATTGTTCATGCACCACACCCAGTGCTCCATGCAATACGTGCCCTTCTCAATACCCACCACCAGGCTTGCCCAACTCCCCACCCTCGCCCCTCCAAAACCCTCAGTTTGTTGCTCAGAGTCCACAGTCTCTCATGGTTCATCTCCCCCTCCAATTTCCCCCCATTCACCTTCCTTTCCTGCTCACAATGCCCTCCATGTTTTTCCTTATGCTCCACACTTATATGTGGAGTAATTGACTCTAAGTCAAGTGGAGAGAGTCAATTATCCTATTTTCTTTTTAAGAAGTTAAATACATCATAGATGTTGTGTGTATCCTTTAGGCCTCCATTCAGTTTTAATTTTTTACATACACAAGCATATTTTTAAAATTAAAAATTCTATATTATATGCATTGTTTATTTATGTGTCATACATTTATATAAAAGTTATAATAAATGTAAAAAAAAAAGATTGCAGAAGGCAACTGATAAACTGGGCAACTATTTCAGAATGGACTGTAAACATTCAGATGAGCAAAGATGGTGGCTTGGACCAGGGCAGTGGGTGGTGGAAGTAGAAATAAGCGTACAGATTTGAGGTGTGTTTCCGAGATAGTGTTGCCAAGTCTTGCTGCTGGATTGGATGTGAGAGAAGAGAGAAAGTGTAGACTCAAGGTATCTTCTAGCTATTTTTAGTGCGAGCAGTTGAGTGGATAACACTCACTAAAATAGGGAGGACCAGGAGTGCCTGGGTGGCTCAGTCAGTTAAGTGTCCTTGGATTAAGCACCACATCAAGCTCTCTGCTTAGTGGGGAGTCTGCTTCTCCCTCTCCCTCTGTGCTCTCTCTCTCCCCCCTCCCTCCCTCCCTCTCGCTCTTCTCTCTCTCAAGTAAATAAATAAAATCTTAAAAAAAAAAGTAGGGAGGGGCGCCTGGGAGGCTCAGTTGGTTGAGCAACTGCCTTCGGCTCGGGTCATGATCCCAGAGTCCTGGGATCGAGTCCCGCGTCGGGCTCCCGGCTCTATGGGGAGTCTGCTTCTCCCTCTGACCTTCTCCCCTCTCATGCTCTCTCTCACTGTCTCTATCTCAAATAAATGAATAAAATCTTTAAAAAAAAAAAAGTAGGGAGAACTAGGGTTGGATGATGGAGAACCAAGAGTTCTATTTTGGCCATATAAAGTTTGAGATACCTATCAGACTTCAAGTGGAGATGTCAAGTCTGTAGTTGGGTTTGCAAGTCAGGCGTTGAGAAGGGAAGTTAGGACTGGAAAATGTGGAGATGACCAGCAAAATGAATCATGCCTAAAGCTTTGAGATTACCTAGGGAGAGACTGCAGATAGAGAAGTAAAAAAGAATGAGGACTGGACTCTAGGGTACTCCAACATTTAGAGATCAGAAAGTGGAACCAGCATGGGAGGCTGAGCAGTACTGGCCAGCAAATGAGAAGGCAACAGGGAAGGCTGGGGTCCTGGAAGCCGAGAAGAGAAAGGACAGGTCGAGGTGTGGAATCATGTCAGTGACTCCATCCAACTCTCTTACTTTTGATCTCCACCACAAGCCTGTGCAGTAAGCCGTGACAGAATCACTATTTTCATTTTAGAGATAAAGAACGGCTTTGAGAGAGTAAATGACTGTTCTCAAGAGACCTGTCTAATCAGGGGTCCTTCGGAGTTTATGGCTCCTGACCCTGGCCCTTCAAGAAAACTCTGCAGCTGCCCTATTTTTTTCCCGTTGGGTTGTATTATGGTAATGTCCTGTGGTCTCTGGTACATTTAACCCTCTGTGCCTCTACAAAAAAACAGATGAAGGGTTTTTACAGGCTTGTGACCAATTTTTGTGGTTTTCCTGGCTTCCTCATTTGTTGCAAGGAAGCCAACTAGCAGTTCTCCCTGCCCTCAATGCCCCTGTCTTGAGTGACCCTGCCTTGCCTTCTCTTATTTTAAATTTGTTGAACACTTAATGATTTACACCTAAATTTCAAGTGTGTGGCAGATAACTGAATGCTCCCTAGATCATGCTAAGTATATATCAGTAGAGCTCTTTAATGTTTACATCATGTTTGACCCTGTTTAATAATTGTTAATAAGGTGATGGTAAGTGAAACAGAATGCTAACCGGGGGCTTCGGTATTCTTGCAAAGAAGTTTAGGGCTTGGAGTAATAATAGTACTGGATTTTCTCTTTTCTTTCATGGCAAATTAATTTGTACCCAAATCATCTCTTTATTGCTAGTTCTGAGAGGATGCTAGTTTATATTTGGCTTTAATCTTTAGGAGGTAATCACTGGAATCAAGCAACCTCAAACCCATGATTGAGAATGTTATTCTTTCTGGTCTCTGCTTGGTTTAGGGAACACTCAGCTACTGAGAAGAAAATAAAGGACAAAAAAATTAAACAAAGAAAATCACACAGAGTTAGGCACTAGAAAAAAAGCATATTTGCAAGATATGGAGGTTGAGTTTACACATACAATGATTTGGTTGGTTTGGTAGTGTATAATGAAATTAAAAACATTTGTTTTATGTGTAAACCTCAGCCAAAGTTTATAAGGAAACTCAATGGACCGGGATTGTTTTTAATGAAAAATTTTAAGATACTAGTTTGGATGTTTAGTTCATAATAATTTAGTTCTTTCCAAAATAAAACGATACTTATTTGTCATCTTTTCACTCAAACTGTCTCCTTGATTTTCTGCCTAATGTAAAAGGTGGTCAGATTATAATATGAAAAGAGAACGATGTCTTAAAATTGTAAAGTATTTAGAAACCTGCCTCCTCCTTCTGTGGGGAAATACGTAATTTCATTTATAGGGACAGCAAGACAGCAAGGAAGGAGACTCACATTTCTGGAGTGCTATTACATATAGGGCACCGTATGAGGAGTTTCTACGGGCAGTACTTTGGTTTTGATTCAGGTATATGATATCATTTCTTCCTTAGGATGAAGAAACAGAGAGGCCGATCACCTGGCCCCACGTCACAGAGCTAGTTATCATGAGAACTTATATAACAAGGTGGTCCATGTGAGTCTGTCAGATACAGGGCTCGCCCCGGGAGCACACCTCCATCTCCCAAAACAGGCTTTGCCTGGTCACCATAATAACGGCTTCAGAGGAAGGCAGTGTCATCCTCACTGTCCTTGCGAAGGACTTGATTTCCTCAAATGTCCTTTTGGAAGAAATGTATTCCTGGAGGAGGCAGTCCTCTGAAGTATCTGAAAATCACTGTGTTAGTTTGCTAGGGCTGCCATAACGAAGCACCATAAAGGGAGTGGCTTCCACAGCAGAAAGTCATTGTCTTGGTCTGGAGACCAGAAGTCCTAGAGCCATGTTTTAGCAGGGTTGGTTCTTCCTGAGGGCCCGTGAGGGAAGAACCCGTTCCAGGCCTTTCTCATTGGCTCTGTCTTCACAGCGTCTTTCCTCTGCGCATGTCTCTGTCCAAATTCCCCCTTTTTATAAGGATACCAGTAAGACTAGATTAGGGCCCACTCTAATGACCTAATTTTAGCTTGATTAACCCTATAAAGACCGTCTCCAAATAAAGTCATATTGGGAAGTACCAGGGGTTGGGATTTTTTATGAATTTGTGGAGGAAACAATTCAACCCAGAGCAACGGGGTAACTTTAACTCATTAACGTATTAATTCATTGATGTCTCACCCCAGACAAGACACTGGTGCCAGGAATTGAAGTGTCAAGGCAGCCAGTTCCTTACTCTCTATCAGGGAAGACGGATATTAAACCAGTCCCTGCAGTAAAATATGCAGAGTGACGTAATGGGAGAATTACCAGAAGCTGTCAGAGGTGACTAGTAGTTGGCCAGAGGAGGTAATGCAGGGGAAAGTGTTTTCAAGCTTCCCCCTGAACAAACAGCAGGGGGAGAAGAGCATGATAGCATCCCTCCAGGGGTTAGGGCACGTAAACCTAGGACTGTCCACACATGTGGGATATTCCTTTCACTGAGGTTTCCTGATCCCTCTTTCAAAGCATGGATGCACTTCTATTCTATTCTCTCTACATGCATGTTGGGCTTTTAAAACACACAATCAATGTTTTAAATTTTGCACTACCAAGAAAAAAGCCAGGCCTAAATATCTTCCAACCTAACACCTGGAAGACACACCGTTTTTATGTTCCGTTGTATCATCCAGGATACTCATTTTATCCCAGCTTGAGAAAAATGGCTCTGATCAGTGTAGACTTCATGCTTGGATTAATCCTAGGCTCTCAAGAGTTTGGATTTGTTTTGGTTTGGATTACAAATCTCAGAGCAGCTTACATTAAATTTGAGTTGGTGTTTTTAAAATGTGCTGTTGTGTATACTATAAGGATGTTACTGATAGTTCAGTATCATTTAGTGGTCCTTTATATATCATTTAGTCCATTTAAATATATATATCATTTAGTCCATCGTAGGTCCATAATATCATTTAGTGGTCCTTTAGTGAAAAACCACAGGAAAAACATTTTCTCTGAAGACTCTGGGCCAGAAATAGCTTTGCTTTCCCAAAGCATACTACAATTCTTTTTAATTGATTGAAATTCCTTTCTTTGCTTTGGCTGCTAGGAAATTCAAAACTAAATTACCATTTCATCTACAGTATTTGTTTGGGGACTTATACTGTTTGGAATCTGTCTTGTAACATTATCATTGCTTTCATCTTACTATTTTACCTTTATTATCCCTTCACCTTTATTTTTTTATTTATAACATAACAACATTATGTATTATTATATAGTCTATATGATTATGTATACTATAAAATAATATTATAATAGTATTATTATATGGCATCATGGCAGCTATATGATTTTTTAATACATTCTAAATTCAATGGACATTTGGATATTGTTGTTTATGTGTCTTATACATCTTCAGCTCCAGAGGCGGATACGAGCGGTCTAGGGATAATCTCTCCAACCTGGCACAGTGGATCAGGAATGCCGGCCTAAGACAGTCAGAACCTGGCAGGTCCCTGGACTTGAGGGCCAATTCATGAGTGGGCATGTGACCCACTTTAGGCCAGAGAGACAAGAGGGATAGTTTCTTATACCATACATTTTCTATCTCTACATGGGAAATTACTGGAGTTGGAGGGAAGTAAAAACACTGAGGAAAGTATGATCCCAAAACTGCACGAGAGCTGAGCTAGTGTCTCTCAGTTAATAAATCCTGAAGTCTCAATGGTCTCTAGACTTCATCTTTGCTGCTCAGCAAAATTAATAATAAAAATAAAAATAGATGTCTACCACAGAGTCTATTCAACATACTGGGATTTTTAAAAAAAATGCTTTGGTATCTAGAAAAGGTTAATATTATTCCAAAAATTTTAGATTTGTATGTTTGTGCGTATGTGTGTATGTGTGTGTGTATCAAAATTTATAAACTAGAAAGTTTGCCTTCTAGGTATTTCTCACTGAACCTCTTCTGAGCCAGATATAGTTCCCTATTATTTAGGCCATTCTGAATTGTTGTTTTGCCATTTGTTTGTTTGTTTGTTTCTGTTCTCATTTAAACCATCTCAAATCCTTTCAGGAACAAGGCAGAACATGAATAAGTAAAACAAGGCTAAAATGGCCACAAAGGGAGTCATTCATAGTGGGATCTCATCCCACTTTCCCAGTCTAACCTCTTGGAATCTCTTGTTATATATCTCTTTTCTTTCCACCAGTTTTGTCCCAAGTCTGGAAGGACTTATGGTCCTCTGGAGGCTTCATGCCCTCTTGACTGTGCACTTGCTATTATCCATTGTCACGATGTCTTTTCCCTGTGGGTTAACAAGAGTCAACCTAAAGATCACTGCTTAAGGAAGACAGACATGAGCTTGCTTTTCAGAATACTTCCCCAGCACCTTATCCATCCCCTCTCTCTTACTGAAGCCATGATGTAGCGTTGTAGCCACTTATGTGCCTCCACTAGGCAGGAAGTCTCTTGAGGGTAGGCGCGAGGTCACCACGGCGTGGCATCATTACTGTGTAGTACAGTGCCTGATAAATAGCAGGTACTCAGTTCCTCTTTATATAGTTCATTGTCCTTCAAGGTAACCAACTAGAAATTGAGAAACAGAGATACATTGGGTTCTTTGGTAATAAAAGAGGTTTAATCCCAAAGGATAAGCTACCTTGTCCTATACTGTGGAAAGAGCTCAGAAAGTCCAGGTTGGAATCTATAATTTCAGAATATTAAATTTGGGAGGGTTCTTAATTTAACCTTCTCATTTTTCAAATAAGAAAGCCGAGACCCAGAGGGATGAAGTAGCTTGCCCAAGGTTGCATAGCTTATTAGACTCACAGCCAGGAGGAGAACCCAGGTCTCCTGCCCAAAACTACTACTTATCCAGCTACTTTTCTGCCACGCAGTGTGCTCTCAATACCTTGTATGACCTTGACTTGAGTCACCTAAACCTCGCTGAGTCCTTGTTTTTCCATTGCAAGAATGGAATTTTATTCTCACTGGATAGTTGGCTAGAACCAAATGATATAAATACATGAAAACACTTTGAGAACTATAAATGCACCTTCAAAGCATGAGGTTTCATCATAGGATGCTTCTCAACCCCAGATACTCTGCAGAAAAAGTCACTCATTCCCTTTGGTGTCAGGAAACATTGTTGAATCCTACAATTTGGCATCTGTAAAGAGTAAAATTCAAAACATTACAGAGAGCATCTTTTCCCCGTTTGTTTTAACAAGCAT
Source organism: Nasua narica (assembly GCA_028533885.1). NCBI lineage: Eukaryota > Metazoa > Chordata > Mammalia > Carnivora > Procyonidae > Nasua > Nasua narica. The sequence goes on along the minus strand of CM052800.1, from coordinate 8,802,498 downwards.
TGTTTCATTTTAATAATCTGTGACAAAATGTCTAGATAATAAGAAAAGCATGCTAAATGCATGAGGTAAAAAGGAATACAGTCAACACTGCAAGCTTTTCCTGAAACACTTTGCTATCAATTCTTTCGTCCTGTGGGAGATCAGTGCTGCCAGGTAAGCTCGTATGGGATTTGCCAGCCTTGGAGATTTTTGAAAAGAACAGAGTCAAATTAGGTCACTGAGTTAGGTGCCACTCAATGTGCCTAGGTTATGCATAAAAACCTTGTTAAAAATAAATCTGGATATGGGATATTTTGGGGCAGGAACATTAAATGAAAGTCATGGCAAACTAGATATTTTCAATCCGCCATATCACCCCATGCTCTTGTTAAAAATGTTATGTAGAGGGGCGCCTAGGTGGTATAATTTGTTAAGTGACTGACTCTTGGTTTTGGCTCAGGTCATGATCTCAAGGTTGTAGGATCGAGCTCCAGATTAGACTCAGTGCCCAATCTCCTTGGGATTCTCTCTCCCTCTTCCTCCCCGTCCCCTTTCTCTTTCTCTCTCACTCTCAAATAAATAAATAAATATTTATAAAATGTTTATGTAGAAAATTTAACGAGTTGTCATGTATTATCAAAACTTATTGTGTCTAGATACTTGCTAGGTACTGGTAATTAGAAGAGAATTAGACCCACTGGGTGCCTCCCACTCACAGCTGTAGTCTCTTAAGGGCAAGCGATGAACCAATAATGAGCGGTATTAAGGTAAGTACAAGAACCTGGAGGGGAACACAGCGGGGCTCCTCATTATTACCAGGGATTGACTGGCATATTAGAATATCTCAAGGTCAGGTTTTAAGGCTGACAGTCAATCTGCTTTACAACATAATCCCACTTTCCATTTCTAAACTTTCAAGGTGTCTTATTTGTCTCACTCTGCATTTAACAATAATGATAACAAAATAGCTACCACTTAATAAGTATCTGTGTGAGAGCTTCCCACAGAACATGTTGCACAAATACCCATCTTTAGTTTGACCCTTCAAATAACTCTAGTTTCTGTCAGAATCCCTTAAGGCTTTCATAACTCCATCACTGACTCTTCATACACTTTTCTTTTCCGCTTATCTAAATTACTTTTGCCAGTCTCTTTAGCCAAATTTGTTAGATGCCGCTGCTACTGACAATAGTTGATTTTTTTTTTTTTTGGTGCTTACTATTTTGCTAGATGTGGTGCTAAACTCTTCACAAAGCATCATTTCCTTTAATTGGCTCAATAAAGTTGTGAGGTAGGTCCAATTATTCTCCATATTTGACAGATAAAGAAATGGAGGTCCAGAGAGGTTAAATTTTTCCAAGAGAATTTTTCCAGTTTCTAAGTAAGAGACCAGGGATGAAGTGTATATCTGGTGAAGTGCATATCCTTTCAGATCTTGAGGTTGAACCCTGGTGCTATGCTACTTCAATGTCTTTTCTGGAACAGGCTGAAGACCTTATCCATAGGTAGCTTATTTTATATATCTGCTAGAAGACCATCATTTAGAAATCTGCCTGGACTGCTCCTTCTACTCCCTCCACCTGGATGACTCCAGTGTTCCTTTGAAATTGACATTAGGCTTCCAGGAAACCATAGCACACTGTCCCCACAGGTTTATCTCTTCTTCCCTTGGCCCTTGAAATAGTGGCAGAAGTGTAGATACCTATCTGCAAGGACAAAAAGAACAGGAAAGACAATAAGGAATAGAATGGTTCAATGACTTTTCTGAAGATAGGAAACAGATGCTGGCATGGCGAACAACTTAGAAGAGTAGAGAAAGTTCCCACTTAAACACCTGCAGATGACTTTCTATGGAGTGTCTAAGAGTCTCTGAAAGGAGAATACCAGGAACACTGGAAGTTTGTGAGGCACAAGTGAAAACTCAGTGACTAGCAGATGCCTAGGTCCCTCCATAATCTTTCATAGCCAGAGGGTAGTTTCTTTCTTGCCTTTGGAGAATTAAACTAGTAAGATTCTGGTGTCAGGGTCACCAGGATCAGGGAAAAATGAGGTGGTATGGAATAGGTCTATAACAGAGGATTACGTATGATCTATATAACGAACTGTAATATCCTCAGCACTCTTCCCCTCTTGCCTTGGAAGGCTAGCTTCCAAGCACGTATCCCTTTCTTGAACCTCTCTAGCAGCATATTGGAAGGTCATTTTGTAGTGAAATGAAGTAGTTTCAGAGACAAGATTTCCAGAGACAGACACATGGAGTTTTCTATCCACAAGGATGGCATTTACTGTCATTATCCCAAGTAAAGCCCAGCAATTAAGTTTCTGCCATAAAACATTTGGTGCTTCACACTTAAAAAACTAATGGACGACCCAGGATAACTAGGTATTCGAGAAAGGCCTTCCATAGGAAGTGAGGAAAACACACCAAATAACCAACCAACCAAAGAAATGAATAATCCAACAGAATAATAATGAAAAAGGAACTCAGCAAAGTAGAGGTGATGCTGGCAGCAGATGAAGACTTCAAAAAAATCTGCAACTAATATCTTCAGAAGGGTAAGAACATTTGTTGCACTGATAGAATTTCAATAGGATGCTTGGGAAAAGAAAATATCAGAAAAACAAAGAACTTTTGGGGAGAGAAAATATGATATTTTTATTTCACACTCCCTCTCTCCAAAATTAAAAAGTCCACAAAAACTTTGAAAAATATCTTATTGCCCAACAAAGGAAAAATGATGGACAAGAAAGAGGAAAAGACAGGAAAATTAAAAGCTTAATCCAGGGACTCCCACATCAATACATTAGGAGATTCAGAAGGAGATTATAGAGAAAATTAAGAGAATGAAATTTTCAAAGGAATAATGTAAGAATATCTTCTGTAACTGAAGTGTGAGAGCTTCCACATTGATAGGCTCCTTGACTGCTTCTTATAGGCAAAAAGACTTTCCTCCAGCCAGGCACATTATTTTGAAATTTTAGAACATTTGGAATGAATACGAGAGGAAAAATAGAGGCCGAGAGAGACAAAAAAGAGAGACAGAGATAGAGGGACAGAAGCAAGATTCAGAATTCAAAAATGGCTTCAAGCTTAATCATAGCAATGCTGGATTCTAGAACAGAAGAGCAATATTTTCAAAATTCAGAGCGATAATTACATTCAACCTAGTGTTCTACACACAGCCAAATTATTGATTGGGGGTGTAAGGGAGTATACAGATATTTTCTGACATGAAAGGCTCAAACATTGTACCCATTACACATCTTTTCTTAGGAAGCTAATAATGTGCTTTATAAAATGAGTCAGATAAGAAAAAGAAAGACATGGACTTTAAAAAACAAGGTGTTTAATGCCTGGGGTAGAAGAGTGGAAAAAAGAAGGCAAAGCATGGAAGCTATATAGCAGGCCTGGAGATCGATGGGTCCAGATAGGAACAGAGGAATGAGGGTACTGGGAAAGAGGATGCGGGATGGTTGAATGGAAGAAGTAAGAGCAGGCAGCAGACATGGATGAAGCATTTGCAACTGTGGTTGAACATTTGTAAAACTGTAAAAAGCTCTGTTGGGGTAGTTGGGGGAAAAGTGGTGATATGAATGGCTAAAATAAAAAACACAAGGAACAATGAGGTTGATGAGGATGTGAAGAAAGAGTAAATTTTATGCACTGTTGGTGGGAATGCAAACTGGTGCAGCCACTGTAGAAAACAGTAGGGAGTTCCCTCAAGAAGTTATAAATAGGGGTGCCTGGGTGGCTCCGTTGGTTAAGCAACTGTCTTCGCCTCAGGTCATGATCCTGGAGTCCCGGGGTTGAGTCCTGCATCAGGCTCCCTGCTCTCAGGGGAGCCTGCTTCTCCCTCTGACCTCTCTCCTCTCATGCTGTCTCTTCGCTCTCTGTCTCAAACAAATAAAATAAATCTTTAAAAAAAAAATTATAAATAGATCTCCCCTATGATCCGATAATCACACTACTGGATATTTACCCAAAAAATACAGAAACACTAACTCAAAGGGGTACATGCACATCTATGCTTATAGTATCAGTATTTATAACAGCCAAATTATGGAAATAGCCCAAGTGTCCACCAATAAATAAATGGATAAAGGTGTGGTATATGTACACACACACACACACGTGTGTGTGTGTGTGTGTACTCAGCCACAAAAAAAGAATGAAATCTTGCCATTTGCAATGACATAGATGGAGTTCCAGAGTATAATGCCAAGCAAAATAAATCAGAGAAACACAAATACTGTATGATTTCATTCACATATGGAATTCAAGAAATAAAACAAATGAACAAAGAGAAAAAAAGAGAGATACAAACCAAGAAACAGACTTTTCACAATAGAGAACAAACTGATGGTCACCAGAGGGGAGGTGAGTGGGGGGATGGGTAAGGTAGGGGATGGGGATTAAGAAGTGCACGTGTTGTGATGAGCACCAGGTGATGAATGGAACTGTTGAATCACTACATTGTACCTGAAACTATCACCCTCTGTGTTAACCACTGGAATTAAGACAAAAACCTTAATGAAAAAATAGTGATAAATACATTAATTAAAAAAAGTTAACTCTGGGAAAAGCTGTAAGTTCAATAAGAGAGGGTATGAAATCACAGTATTCGATATGATTAAGCATATTTGATATATAATTAAGAAGTTGAGGATGATGTAAAAAGGCTAAATGCTTAACTTCTAGAACAGGAATTCAACATCAAAGGTCTTACATTTATAAAACAAGATATAGCATTTTAAGCCTCTTACTTAGAGATAGGGAAATAATTACCCGGAGAAGTTGATAATGTAGTTGAAAGGGTTGCTCTAAGGGGTAGAACTGGGGATGTGATGGTGAGTAGGGCAGTAGATTATCATTTTTCAGTATAAACCAGTTTATTTGATTAAAAAAAGGGCATTTACTATCTGGATTAAATAATGCAACCAACCTTAGCAGTTCTTCCCATGCAGTTTTTCTTGATGCCTTCCATATGGTCTCAATGACTCGTCTTTCTGTCTCCTTCCCCCTGAATCCCTCTCCCCTATTTTGTGCTCATTTACACCGTATGATTTGTTATGTAAGTTTTTTTTTTTAATTATTTACGGTACAGTTTTTGCCACTAGAGATGAGCTTTTTGTCTGTAGGGACTATGTGAGAGGTTCCCCAAAATCTCTTGGCTCATGTTGCCCTTTCTTTCTCAGTAATTTCTTTATGGTGTCCCTAATCTAAAAGAAGTAGCAAGTCTGTTTATTGTCTAATTAGGTCCAAACAACTTAAGAATATCCCTTATAGATATAAGTGTTTTGGGAAGGAGCACCAGGAGCTTATAGTGTATGGTTTTCATATTGGAAAGGCCCCAGTTTGTGTCCCTTAAAGCGGGAGCAAGAGTTAACATTGTCACAACAGGGATTGCTGAAACAGCTAACCACAATAATAATGGAAATTGAAAATTAAAAAAGAAAAAGATTAACCTGGAATTCTGCCTCTCATATAACCACTTGTTTTCATTAGTCTATTCCTATCTAATCCTTGCCCATACATAGACATATTTTTACATTCCATCAGCAAAGATGTATTGTGATTTATTCACCCACTTAAGATTTTATCCCGTGGTTTTCCTTGCTCTGGTGCTTGGCTTTCATAGTGGTTATTTTAATCAGCTGTATATTTCATCACATTGTATTTAACCATATCCCAGGGAATGGATATATTGATTGAATTTTTCTTACTCTACAATTTACATCTTTCTATACCTATCTCCATTATTCTTTTTGATTATTTACATAAAATAATTCCTTAGTAGAGGCTAAAATGGACATGAAGTTTTAGAGTTTTAGAATCTTAGAACTGGGAAAAAGTTGCTACATCAAATCTCAAATTCAAGACAGGGATGCCTGGTAAAGCAACATGCCTTTTCCTGACTCCTTCCAATAAACCTCATTTTCTCCAATGACCCCATTTCTTCCAATAAACCTTGTTTTCCAATTTGTTTATTTACAAAACAAAAATTTGAAAATGCTTACTTTTTTTGAGCTCAAAGCACCAACATTTACTCTACTTATTGGTCCTGATTCTGCCCTCAGGAGCTGCACAAGATGGGTGTGTTCTCTCTTTCCACATGGCAGCCCTTCAAATATTTGAAGATGATGATTGTGGACAAGTGACCTTTGCACGGTGTTTCAGCTAAAATATTCTTCATCCATGACTCTGAATATTCCTCCTCACTCACCTTTGCCATTTTCTGCCCCAATTACCCAAACCTCTTCCTCTCCCTGCCAATCACTTAGAGTCCCCAAGCCTTGTTCATGGGGTAACTTTCAGGTCTGTACCACTGTTTTGTGTTACGTATGTGTGCAATGCCATCATTGCTTTTGTATATCACTAAGAAACAAACAAAAACCATTGCCAATTAAATTTTGACATGCCATTAATTATAAGGCACACTTCATTTCCAAAAATGTTAAAAACGTGAGCCTGGTGGTGGGAGAAAGGCATGTATTGCATGGAGCACTGGGTGTGGTACATGAACAATCAATCTTGTAACACTGAAAAAATAAGATAAACATATTTGGGAGAAAAAAAGTATTTTAGACTCAGTGAAATATAGCAAGGCAGTTGTTTCTACTTGCTAAAAAGCTGGAGTCATTGTTTTTAAACTATGCTTCAACTTTACCACTCATGGATTCTGCGATATTAGGATATTGGAACACTTATACTTGCCAACATGCATATCTTCCCTCCACCTCTCATCCTGTATTTGTTAAATTATTATTGTGGCATTGTCAAAATCTGCATCATCCGTATTTGGAACTGTGACCATAAATTCAACAGGTTTTCAGACTTAATCTGTTTTTAATCTGGTTTGATACTCATAACCAGTACGTTGAGTGGAGTTTCCCCATACCTGGACTCTGACTTTGCAATAAAGCGGTTTGGTGTTATTGTTCCTATTATTCTTATTATCAGTGACTATTAGAATAGAACTGTATTGCTATCCTTAGGTCATGGTACATGCCTTTATAATTCACATACACACACACACACACACGCAGGCACACCGATCCAAACCACATCACACATGGCAAGAACCCCAGTCCCTGCCCAAGCAGGCTCTCTTACAAGGGTACAAACTGGGACAGCAACCAATGTCAGAGAAAGCCAACCACCTTGGGAATACTATTTCCAGGTCCAGGAGCCACACTGCATGGCACATATTGGCAATCCAAAGCTGCCCTAGAAAGAAACCTCTCACATAGGGGGGAGCCCTCCTTAATGCCCATCACCCATCTATCCCATCCCCCACCCACCTCCCCTATAGCAACCCTCAGTTTGAGGGTTATATTCCCTTTTATATAGTTATTCCATTTGGAAATTTCACTTATGGAAATAATCACAAAAAGTTTATTAATATTATTATAATTATCAACATGTAAATCAACCCTATTGGCTATCAATGAGTTCTCAGAAGAAAGAAATACAGTTTTTGTAAGTCATGTTCTTTAAGGAGGTAGAATTCTAAGCAAACTTTATTTAAAAAAACATTTTGATGGAGGGTTCGCAATATCTACAGTAAGCGTGCATTTATAAGAGGACAAAAAAGAATAATAAATATTATTTAGGAATAAAACTTGGTCCCTCAAGAAAGCATAATCCTCAATGGTATAATTTACGTAAATGCAGACACCCATATGTTTTTTGTCTTTTTTTTCTTTTGAAGACCTTGTACTTGCTTGGCATGTTCATAAACATTGCATCATTTAAAGTAATTTGCATTATAACCTTGTGAGGCAAGTTTAATTATCTTCAATTTATGGATGACACTACCTAGATTCAGAGAGATTATACATATACCCTAAGGGCCACCAGTTAATAGTCAGGGACAGAGTCAGGACGCAAACTTTCTGACTCTCAGCTACAAATGCCAGTGTCAGAGTTATGAGGCCATTGTTCTGTAGAGACCAGCAAAACAATCTGCTATTTTATTGTTTAAAAAAAAAAAAGACATTTTCAGTGATCTATCTCATTTAATCCTTACAGCAAACCAATGAGTAAATGATGGTATTACTAAATATCATCCTTCATGTTATTACTGTAAATTATTTTAATCAGAATATGTAATGTTCAATATATCATTCATTCTTTGAACCAACATATTCCAGGTGCCTACAACATGCCAACCACTATTTTAGGCACTGGCGAGACCCGTGATTTGTGATAGTTAATTGTGATTAACAATTGTAATTGTTATATTATATTATTATTATAATATAATATTATAATATAATTTAATATAATAATTAACTATATTAACAATGATAGTTTATTGTGATTAACAGTTAATTGTGATACCACAATTAACCAAAATTCTGCCGTCATGGAGTTTTCATTCTTCTTTCAGAAACACAGATAATAAAAATACTAATATATGATACGGAAAGTGGTTATAAATGCTAGGAATAAAAGCGTATGTGGAAAGGGCTTTCCCCATGTCATGATCCTTCTCTATGTCTGGGTTCTGATCATTGAACTGTGTGTGGTTACTCTGTCCTAAGATGGAGAAGCTGGGAGAGAAGTAGTTTTAGGGAGTAGAGTGTATATAGAAAATGAAGATCTTAAATTTGAGATGCCTATTAGACACCTATCGGACATGTCAAATGGGCAGTTACAGGAGTCTGAAGTTTAGATGAGATATTACAGCTGGAGATGTAAATTTGGGAAGCATTGGCTTATAGATGGTGCTACTTAAAGTCATGGAATTACATGCAATTACCTAGGGAGATAGTGCCCCAGAGCATACCAATATTTAAAGGAAGAGAAGAAGATTGGGAGGAACCAAAGGAAAATGAAAAAAGAGGAAGGTAGAAGAAAACCAGGGAACCATGGTGTTCTGGAAATCATTTATTGAAAAATCCCCGGATTAGAATACAATTCTTCTGACTCCTAGTGTTGTTTCATTCCCAGTTACTGAAGACTTTTATATGCTTTTCTTCTCCTTTTATGCTTATCATTTTTTGTCCCTAAAAGAGTAATTCAAATAATAATTGAAGTGGTAGATTTGCCAGATGGTAATTGTTAAAATGACTTCCTTTTCTTTTAAGTCTTTAGGGCACCATTCCAGTTTTCTATAACCTTCAAACATATGTGTAAATAGTTCAGTGAGTTCATTATCTAACTCCCTGAACAGCAAAGCATGATATCATCCAAAAACCAATTCTTACTCCCATAAAATGGAGCAATGAACCATTTACCTTAAAGGACCTTCATGAGAGGGTTCGTATATTTACATGGTCCTTCAAAATTCATGCTTTGTTATTTATTTTTATTTTTACATTTTTTCCATTCCATAGAGGTATAACCTTTATCTAATAAATTGAACTAATTTTAAGCTCAATGAATTTCTACACCTGTATACGCCCATCTACTCACATGCAGATCAAGATTAAGAAACTTTCCAGCACACAGAAGCCTCCATCATGTCCTGTCCCAGTCAACACCCACAGTCCCTTTTCCCCCCTCACTATTCTGACTGACATTATGATCGGGTAGTTTTGCTTGTCCTTGAACACAATGCAAATGGAATTGTAGAATATTTCTCTTCGTGCCTGTCTCCTTTTATGCAACATAATGTCTGTGAGAGGTATCCATATCATTGCATGTAGTAGTTCATTCTTTTTAATTTTCTCTGTAGTGTTTCATTTTATGAATACACAGAATTGATTTATACATTCTATTGATGGTGGACATTTGTATTGTTTCCAGTGTTTGGGTATTATGAACAAAACTCCTGTGGTAGACACATACTCATGTTTCTTTTAAGTATTTCTTTGGTAGTGAATTTATGGGTCATAGTATTTGTAAATATATATATATATACACACATATATACATAAACATATATGTATATACATATATATACACATATAAAATACATAGTATATGTATATATACATATATAAAATTATATATATAAAATTGAATATATTCTATATATAGATTATATAGAATTGAATATATATAGAATATATGAATTGGTGGGTCATAGCATATATATATAAGCCATATATATACATATATATATATGAAATTCTAGCCTCTAAGAAATGCAAATTAAAGTAATGAAGTATCATTTATTGCTTACGAAATTAGAATATATTTTACTATATAGAGTAGCCACTACATTCCATTCTCACTTTCATACTTTGCTGGTGGGAGTATAAACTGGTATGTTCCTTTTGGAAAATATTTTGTTAGTAGATAGCAATAATGTCCTTTAAAATTTTTATAGCACTTGAACTAGAAGTCTTTCTATTTTTTTTTTCTTTTTCTGTTTGGAATATATCCTAAGGAAATAATCCTAAATACTGTTAAAGGTTTATGAGCCAACGTATCTACTGAAAAACTATTTGTAGTGAAAAATACAATGGAAATGACCTATGTCCAACAATAGGAAACACTTGAAGTAAATTACATAACAATATTTCAATGGGATATATGATGTTTTGCCAATGAAGAGTTTAAAATGGTATAAAGACATGGTTTGCTACAATAATAAATTTAAAAAGCAGAACATGTATTTAAATTTGAACATAACTTTGGTATAAAAAATATATAACACAAAGAGAATAAAGCTGTAGGACAAAATAGCAACAGAATGTTAATGCTCACCAACTAAATGGTAGATTACTGGGTGATTGTTTTCTCTGTTTCGAAAATTTTCTGAGATGGTTTGTCTTTATTTATTTAAAGATTTTGAAATGTAAGTCTCCACTTGCATTGTCAGTGGCAGGATGGGATGCTCGTTAAGAATATGATTCCAAAAACCCTATTACCTGGGCACAAATCCTAGATTCCTGGTTTCATTGCTTACTAGCTGTGTTTCATTGGGTAAGTCTCAGTTCCATTTAATTCACTATTTGTTGAGTGTCTAGTATGTGCTGGGCAATGTTCAACAAACAAATGGATAACACTCCCAGTACTCATGGAGCTTCCAATCCATTGTGTGACATCTGCAAAACAGTTGCCAGCAGAGTTTCTAATCATAGAGTGGTGACAAGCCAACACTGGAGAAGTGTCTGAAACATGAACCCCTGAGAAGTGCTAACAATTCCAAGTATTAATGTATTTATGGAATTCTACAATTTCCAACTTCTCTTTCAGCTAAAAAAAAAAAAAAAGTACCCCTTTCTGAAAGACTGCATTTGAAATGGTGTGCAACTAATCACTTTTGCTGGTCACTTGAGAGCGACACTGATTACTGCCCAAATTAGCATTTGTTTGTTCTGTACTCACCGCAGATCATGGGACCTGGCTGTGGCCAAGGTAGAGCCCAGTTTTCCCAATGCTTCCTAAGAATTCCTACTTCCTTATATCCTTCCCAGTCATAAAATTATTTTCGAATATATTTTGCAGTAGTGTAGTAACAGTTTGGTGTTTTCAAAACCAGTAGTATTTTAGTTTTCTAAGCTGTTGTAAGTGACACAAACGGGGGGCTTGAACAACAGACATTTATTCTCCCCCTGCTCCGCAGGTCAGAAGTCTGAAATCAGGTTGTCACCAGAGCCTCACTCTCTCCAGAGGCTCTTAGCCTTTTGGGGTAGCTGGTGGCTTATGGCAGCCTTTGGCTGCCTCTGGCTGTTGCAGATATAACCCCAATCTCTGTGTCCACGTTTTCTTGTGGTCTCTTCTTTGAATCTCTCTCTGTTCATGTCTCTTTTTATAAAGATACCAGTTACTGGAATTTGGGCCAACTATAAATCCTGGGTGATTTCATCTGAGATCCTTAACTAATTACATTTTGAAAGATCCTATTTCCAACTAAGGGCACACTGTGAGATTCTGAGGGAACATGAATTTTGGGGGAAATACTCTACAACCCACTATAAGTAGCAATAATAAAATTATAATAAATTTATAATTTATTATAGAAATAATTAAATTAATTATAATTTAGCAATATAAAATCGACAATACTACTCTTGTGATTTTCAAGTCCCTAAACTTAATTCAGATGATAACTAGAGTAATGGTTTCCTTACATGTGTGCAGTTCATTGTCTTCTTATAAAAACTGAATGGAACCCAGGTTTTAAGAGTATGATTTTGAGGAGCATGAGCTGGAAAAGGTTAGGGAATAATGTTTCTTAAGGAGCTTTAGTCACTGATTTTGTAAAGCTTTGGGACAACTCCTGTATCACCACAAGAAGTGAGATCTGAAAAGGTTAAGGGTTGTGTCTCATGCCAACTTACAGGAAAAACAGGAAATAAATGAGTTGCCTAAATATTTGGACAGAGATTTTGTTTTTCTTTGTCATTTCTCTCGATGATGTAGACATTCTGAAAAGCCATTATTCACACTAAATCTTTCAGTATGCCAACCTAGTCGAAGGTTGTTCCTTATGATTGTTTTGTTGGTAGTTGGGATGTTTTCCCAGTAATTGAACCCTCTAAATTTTGATATCTCAGTTGAAGCAAATTCCAAGAGCACTTAGTATATGAACATTCAGATATTAATTTCTTACAGTGGTACATTATACAATGTTTCACAGTTTTGTAAATGAGAAGTAATAAAAGAAGGCTTCAGGTGGCATATACCTTTGTTCTGATCAAGTGGCAACACTAGTGGTTAGGACAATGGCATTTATTCAAAGAAATATTTATCTAATCTTTATCTAATATTTATCTAATTGAATACTTCCTTTGCACCATGCCCTGCCAATGTGCTTTGAATACTTCCTTTGCACCATGCCAATTCCCAGTGTGTTGGGAATACCACAGTGACCAAAACAGTGAACCTTACCTTAGAGAGATCTGTCTTTTGGGTCAGATAAACAAGGAAACAGGCATTCAGAATATAGAGAGATATAGGGAAAAGTTCTAAGATACAAGCCAGCAGAGTTCTGTAGCTGTTAAGAGAAAGGGCATCTAATTTAATCAATGTGTGGTGGTGGGGTATCATGAAATGCTCCTCGGTGGAAGGTCTCAACTAAGCAGAGATCTCTGGAGCCAGGGGTTCAATTATAATTGCTCAATAGATCTTTGTCAGAGGGGAGTGAAAGAATGTGCTCACAGACTGTCATGCTTCCAAGAAGAGTGTCATTTCACTAGAACGACAGTTTGAATCAATAGGGGAGTCCACTGGTGTTTGCTTGGGGAATCAGAAATTTAGAGAATCCCCCAGAATTCAGAAGCCAAAATAACACAGGTGAACTAACACCTGGAACTTATTCTATAATATCTTGCTTAGAAGAAAGCTCGACACAGTTCTCTCCATGTGGTAAGTGTACAACTAATGCTGATTAACAGCAATGATGAGGATTTATTGGGCAAAGTCAAATGTCTGTAACTAGATGAATTTAAGTTTTATTATAAAAATTAAAATAGCTGGAGTTCCAGGTAGGAAATAATTTGTAGTGAAGCTTGTGTCTTTTAAGGATTGTTCTTTTCTTTTCTTTTCTTTTTTTTCTTTTTCTTTTTTCTTTCTTTTCTTTCTTTCCTTTTTTCTTTTTTTTTAAAGTTCATTGTGTATATGTGTGTGCTTAGATTAATTTTTTTTAAAAATAGAACTGTGTGTGGACTCTGAGCAACAAACTGAGGGTTTTGGAGGGGAAGTGGTAGGGGGTTGGGCTAGCCTGGTGGTGGGTATTGAGGAGGGCACGTACTGCATGGAACACCGGGTGTGGTGCATGAACAATTAATCTTGTAACACTGAAAAAATAAAAGTATTTGGGGGGAAAAAGAATAAAAAATAGTAGAAAAATAAAAAAATAAAAATTGAACTGTGGTGAACAAATTAAGCTTTAAAAAAATTAACTTTGTTTTTAATTATGTGAAACATTTAGAGAAAGTAAAAAGGAATGATATGACAATATCCACAAGCCCACTACCCAGCTTTGTCAAATCTTAACATATCTGACACATTTGCTTCAAATAATGCTTCTTAAGAAGTAACTATCACATTGTGATGAGCACCGGGTGATATATAGGAGGATTGGATCACTGTATTTTACATCTGAAACTAATATTACACTGTATGTTAAGTAACTGAAACTGAAATAAAAATTAAAAAGAAAAATAGAAAGGAAATAACAATCACAGAAACACCAAACTCCCCTAATGTTGTTCCATCCCGTTTCCTTTTTTATTGATTAGAGATAACTGCTAACTCCCATTAGGCTGTTATCGTAAACTGGGTGTTTGCCATTACATAGTTTCCTACCGTCCTCCATTCTCCCTTTCTTCCTAGAACAGATGAATCTTGATTTTTATAAGGAAGATTTTGTTGCCTAGTATACTCTTAGTACTAAGATTTGACCTTTAAGATGAAGCACTGGTATTTTGTCAACTACTTGGAAATCTCCTTAAAAATAAGAGAAAACATCTTCTTTGCCCCTTTCTTTATCCTGCTACTGGAACTTAGACATGATGGTTGGAGTGACAACATGTATCTTGGACCCTACAGATCAGAGACATTCTCCGATGATAGAGAAACAGCTGGAAGAAGCCTGGGAATCTAATTACCTCAGAGGCTGGCCATATGAGAAAAACATAGGCTGTCAGACTTGTTATTTCTTCAGTCTTTGTGTCTAATAGTTGAGTCTAACTGTAATCTACAGCATATCAACAAAGTATAAATTTTTATATTTAATATATTATACTAATATATTAATATTATTAATAATCAATATATTAATATATACCATGCATTACATATTATGTTTAATATATTATTATACTATTCTTAACATTTTGCAACTGATTTTTTTCTTCAAAGTTTTATTTTTGAGATTTAGCCATCTTCATACACTTAACATTAGTTCATTGTTTTTTGGTTTATAATTTATTAAATAATTTATTTAATTATTTCCTATTGATAAATATTGAAGTGGTTTCTAACATTATCTTGTAATAAACATGGATGAAGTGAACATTTTTTTAGAGGTCTTTCTTCTGCACTGATTGTAGAATTTCTTACTGACTTTGGTATGTGGATCTAATATCCAAAACCCTAGCTGAGCTTTCTTTTTAATTCTAAATAGTTGTCTTATAAATTATCTAGGTGTCTCATGAGAAAATTTTGCTGTGTGAAATAAGGAAAGTTTGTCCTTTTCCAATTTCTGTACTTCTTACTTCTTTTTGCTTATCTTATTGCATTGCCTGGGGCCCCCAGTACGGTGTCAAATAGAAGCAGAGAAAGAGGACAACATTATCTTGTTTCTTCACTTAACTTGAGTACTTTTAAAGCAATGTTTACTAGATACTCTATTTGCAGTTATTTTAGGTTAAATATATTTTTATTTCACCACCAGTTTCTTAAGCATTTTGTCTTGAATGATTTTTGAGTTATATTGGATACTGAACTTTTTTCTTTTAATTTTTAATTAAAAATTAATATGGTCTTAATATTTTAATATAGTATATTACATTAATGGATTTTTATATTTTCCCTTTTTACCTTAATTTGATTTATCACAGTATCATGTGAACAAGTTTTAAAAGTCAAATAGTTATGTAGTTGTAGAACCCATTCCTAATTATCAGTCTCCAGGGGTAACCTCTTTCAAATCTTTCAGTGTCTCTTTGTATTTACCTACCCCCAACCCCTCGGTATTTCCAGATAACATATATGTATTTCTGTTTCCTAGTTTTTCAATTTTAGATATTAATATACTGCTACTTTTTTCAGTTTTAGGTATTATCTATTTATTTTTTACTTTGGAAGATAAATAATTTGCTTTCTCTCTCTTCCAGTATAATCATATTTTTTGTTTTACATTATGTATGTAAATTTTATTCACCACTGAGCAGTATAGGATACTAAGATTAATTTTCCTCTCTTGTTTGTTTACAAGAATATACTTTCGGTATTGTTTTCTCTAGAGTTTATATAAATTTCTTATTGCTTAATTTCTTTGTACATCTATTATTAATTCATTCTAAAACTCACAAAATTGTGATGAAATCACTTTTTAGTACATGCAGAAACTTCAAGCAATATATCAGGAGTGTATGGGTGTGTGTACGAAAGAGAGAAAAAGAGAGAGAAAATGATTAGACAAAAAAAGACAGGTGCGTCTCTCCAGAAGCCTTATGTCTTTGTGCACTGATCAGTTCTGATCTATGGACCTGTAGAGCAGCTGTTGCCTGGGATATCCTTTTCTCATCATCATGAGAATTACCTTAGCATCCTTCCTGGTTTGAAGCCCCTATATTTTTGGATCCATTGTTTTCTCTTTCTAAGTTTACTACTTTGTTTGGTATAACACACCCTTTGTTATCTTTTTGAATCCATGACAAGTGAAAGGATGTTGCCAGTTTGGAAAACTCTCTTCTTTACCTCCACATTTGATTGATAGTTTGTACTGGTATAGACTTCTACGTTTAAGATCACTCTCCTTTTAGGATCTTTGGCTTTTCTAAAATTTTAAGGTATTATACCTTCGTGTCTTTTTTCATTTATTGCACTGGGATGGAGTTAGGTGCTCAGTGGTGCCCTTCAATCTCTACACTCATGTTCTTCAATTCTGGGACGTTCTTGTATTATCTCTTTGGTTATTTCTTTCTCTGTGTTTCTCTATTCTCCTTTTTCTTCCCCTCTAGATTTCCTAATTTTAGCTTTTGGCCCTCCTAAATAGGTCTTCTTTTTAAAAAATATTTCTTATATTTAGATTTTTGAACTATGGTTCTGGGAGAGTGCCTCAGTGTTATCTTCCAAATATTATATTGAATTAAAAATATTTGTAGTTATATTTTTAATTTCGATGAACTCCTTTTTGTTTGTTTATTTTATGACTGTCCTTTTTAAATAGTGCTCATTCCTGTTTCATAGTTGTAATAGATTTTACTTCTCTGGAGTTTTTTATGTTTTTTTAAAGATGATTTCTTCTGATTCCTGTATTTTAATCTGCTTCTTTTTTAAAAAAATAATTATGTTGGTCTGATTATTATATTAATAGTATTTTTCAAGTAGGTGGTGATTCTTTGCTGTCCATTTATATTGGGGAAAAAAAAGGCCTTTAACAGCTCATTGAAAACTCAGCTTGTGGAGTCAGGACTTACTGAGTGGTGGGCTTCACTGCTAGGAAATTGACCAGATAGCTATTTCCTTGCAGAATTGTCCAATAATTGTAGGTCTTTTCACTTGGGCTTATCTGTCTTCTATGGAAATTGCAGTATCTTCTAGTCTCTTGTCTGTGGGTACAAACCTGGCAGATTTGTGAGAACTGGGAACTGATGAAAAATGAGTGCTGGGCTTTTATTTTTAGCATTTTTAGTTGTGCATCTTCCCTCAACTATGCCTGGGGTCCCTGAGTCCAAAGTCTTCTGATTCAGTGGTTTCAGTGTTATACTTGGAGTCTTTCGTGGCCCTGGAGATGAGTGGAATGGGAACATTAGTTATGTCATTTTGGTTATAGGACATATCTTCTTATACATGTACACACCTTTATGCATTCCTTGTAGTCTCTGTTCCACTATATCTCCAACTGCAGTGGCATGTGGTATTTCTAATTCCTGGTTTCTATTGCATTAGGCTTAGGCTAGGAAGGACAACTAGGGTCTGACTTAGAATTAAAACAGACTTTTGGGGCAGCTGGGTGGCTCAGTGGGTTAAAGCCTCTGCCTTTGGCTCAGGTCATGATCTCAGGGTCCTGGGATCAAGCCCTGCATCGGGTTCTCTGCTCAGCAGGGAGTCTGCTTCCCCCTCTCTCTCTCTCTGCCTGCCTCTCTGCCTACTGTGATCTCTCTCTGTCTCTGTCGAATAAATAAATAAAATCTTAAAAAACATGAACAACAAAAAAAACCCAGACTTTTACTTCACTGTCTCTCTCCATCTGTATTAATCCCACCCTCCCTAATGATGTGATAGTTGCCTGCTCCTTGCTCCTAGGCCAGTGTATATAGATCCCTATGTCCCACCTTAGCATTTCAGGAATCCCGTTCCACACACAACAATAATAGGAATGTTGCAGATCCAGTTGCCAAGTCAGCATGTTTCTCGATTCCGTTCCTGGTAGAGAGGTTGTGCCTGTGTCCTCTGGGCTTTTTCAGGCCTGAAACTTGCTACAATGTATAGCTCCAGGTAGGGGTAGGCAGCAGGCATCCCCCTCTCCTTGTGCTATGTGGGAAAATCATGTGTAAGCATCCACTGGCTGTGAGTCATGAGCCTAGTCCTTGCTCACCATTTTGGATGGGGATTAACTTTAATTCCCGTCATGCTGCAGAAGCCGAATCACCCCTGCTACAGTCTCAGAGCCCAGGAGGCTTCTGGCTGTAGCACCTCTCACTCTTTTGTCTTTGTTCCATTCCTCATCCAAGAGAAGTAAACTTCTCTTTTCCCATTTATTCTTGGCAATGTCTTTTTTTCACTGTGTGTGTGTATGTGTGTGTGTGTGTGTACAAAAATATGTCTACATATTTTTTTTTCTTGTCACTTCTGTTGGTTTGGAACAGAGGAACAACGTGTGAACTCAATGCACTCTCTTCACAGCAAGTCTAAATATTGGTTCACTAAAAATCAGCAGAATAGCAGCAACAACGCAAGCCAACAACCAACTGAAAACCCATTTCCTTTTTCTTGGTGAAAAGTGGTAAGACTGATTGGGTGTGATGTGGAAGGACTAAGCAGGATAGTCAGACACAGGATAACTGTGTATGACTGTGCTCCGTGATAGCTAGAGTCCCTCACAAATCTTACTTTATGTTTATGTTACCACATCACCTGCTTAGGCAATCCTGAGCTCTTCCTTACACCACACGCCTTATTTTTATTTATGTTCCAAACATAAGAGATAAACTTGTACAGACCTGGAATTTCTGTCTCAAAGGTATTTCCCAAACTTTCAACGTAAACAGAAATGCATATTTCTGTCTTTCGAGTTTTTGAGCAGCGTATGGCAGGGAGACATGCAAGAAGAGAGTTACGAGGGTATTCTCAGCAGGCTGTGTGAGTGAAGATGTCCTCCTTACTATGTGGGTTCTCCGGCCCTGATAGTGATGAATACAGCACGGTTCTTATCTTCCATGTCCTTGTGGTCTGATGTCTGGGAAGACAAACAGGCCTGGGAAGCAAGAGAATGAGCACAGGTGACTCACCTTTGTACTTAGAGCTCTGGCTGTGACGTCCAGGTGCCCGCGTTCACACTTGCAGGAGCCACTGCTCACTCTGAGACTGTGAATAGGTCATTCAGCTATGTTGTGCTTTAGTTTCCTCATCTGTATAAAGAACATGATAGTGATGTCATATAGTGTATATACAGTATGTATTAAGGTATCTACATATATAAATATATTATAGGATAATATTTTATAACATATAATAGAAGCTGATATTTGTGATGCTTCCTATTTGCCAAGCTCAATTATATACATTAATCTGTATTGAGGCATTGTAATATTTAACCTTACCATAATGTATAATATATAATATAACATATTATATTAATTATATGTCTATAATAACTAGTATGTAATGGAATTATAAATAAATATGTGATTATAAAATGGCACAATATGTTATAACAAATATTAATGCAAATTAAATATTACAAGGCCTCAATACACGTTAAATGTATATAATTGAGCCTGGCAAAATAGGGAAGTGCTCATAAACGTCAACTTCTATTGTTATGTACATTTTAGCTTTGGAATTTGAGGGAGAGGTTGAACCAGTAATGAATGGAATGTGGTCTTTAAATATTTTATTTATTTATTTATGTCAGTGTGAGAGTGAGAGCGAGAGCGAGAGCGAGAGAGAGAGAGAGAGAGAGAGTGAACATGCGATCGTGGGTGGGAAGGAGAAGGACAAGCAGACTCTGTACTGCGTGTGGAGCTGGATGTGGGGCTTAATCTCACAACTCTGAGATCATGACCTGAGCCAAAATCAAAAATCAGATGCTTAACCAACTGAGTCACCCAGGTGCCCTGGAACATGGTCTTTAGAGTCAAACAGACCGAGTTCAAAACCTTGCTCAACAACTTACAACTTTGAGTAACCTTGTATGGGAAGTACTTAGTTAAAATCAATGCTTAATAAGTGTTGCTGTTATTACTATTACTATTGTTTTATATCTCTGAAACAAAGTTTCCTGATGTCAAAAGGCATAATTGCTCTCTTTCTATTGCAAAGTTTCTATTTCTATTACAAAGTTTCTCTTTATGTTGGAGATAATAAATTTATCATTCTTAGCACAAAAGGGCTCCTTATTAGTAATCGATACAAAGTGAACATTTTAAATATTATCAGCTCTAACTATACGTTTTTGATGTAAAATGTTCCCTGTGTGCCAGAGTGTGGCAGAGAATTCTGTCACCACCCCAAATTTCTGACTCTGTTCCACAGAATAGAGCTATTTCTGGGGAAGAATGGCCCAGCCAGGGACTGTATCTCCCTGGGCCTTGGGCCAAGTGTCTGTTCTTGCAGTACACTATGAATATAACTGGTATATGTCCAGGTAAAGATGATTAGGGAATGTGGCTTTTTTTTACCCTCTTTTTTCTCTCCTGCTGCCTGGAAGCGAGGACTTGGAGAACTTAAGAAATAGGAGAACCACCAGAGGGAAAGAACTGGGGTCCCTGAATCACCACATGGAGAAAAGTTGTCCACTGAGCAGGAACTCCCACATTAGATTCCTACCAGAGTTTTTATTGTGTTAGGCCACCACAATTTGAGGTTTTACTTGTTAAAGCAGCTAGCATTATCCTAATAAACACACTATGTTTAAATATGTTAAATGCTGAAGTTACCAGGATAAACCATAAGCAGGCAAAATTTAGAGCACAGTCACAATTAGGCCATTTTAAAGATCCAGTTAAAATGTTGGTAGTATTTAAAGGAGAGGGCATAGGGACCAGAAGAGCCATCATGAGAGAGAAGGATAAAATTTTGCCCGAGTCTTGAAGGAGTTGGAGATGTAGCAAAGCTTGGGGAAGCATCACAGGTATAAGAGAAGCCAGAGCAACTGAGGACCGTGCCTGGATAGTGAATCCCTCCTATGTACTTGCATATAGAGTGTATAGAGAAGAATAGTTGGAATTAAAGACAGAAAGGCAGACAGAATCCACATTTTGAGGAAGACCTGGAATGAGAAACAAGTATTTGATTTTTTCTACCAGCAGTGGAGAACTACTATTAATTTTTGAGTAGAAGGATAATATGATGAGATTTGTACTTGCAGATGATTTATCACGATGTCTTATGAGAGATGGTTCTTGGAGAAAGAATAACTGAAGCCAGAGGAGTAAATGAGAAGACTAATGCAGTAGTCTAGGGGGAAAGTTACCAGGTGGAAAATTGTGGTGGAAATGAAGTAGATGCCATGCGTGCAAAGATAGGATAATATACAGGATATACGTGGGATAATGTACTGTCAACTGACTGGATTTGTGGAGCAGAGACACAGAAATGAGAAAATAAGAGTCTTAGGTTTGTTGACCTGGGTGACTGGGAGGATGATGGTGATATTAACAGAAGTGAGGAAGGGAGGTTAGGATGGAAGAGGAAATGGGGGATGGTTAATTTTATTTTGGACATTTAGTAATAAGATATCTATACTGGATGGACTGTCAATGTTGACCAACAGGTAGTTCTTACTTTTGGACTAGTGTTGAGGAGAGAGCATTAGCCAAATCAGCAGTGTTGCTCCCAAGAGGTGGATTTACAAGGCCTATTTGAATGGAGAGATCGGAGACTGATTGATAAGTTAATGGACTGGAAACACAGTGTCTTAGTCCACTCGGGCTGCCATAACAAAGTACCACAGACTGCAGCATAGCTTGAACAACACACGCTTGTTTTCCCACAGTTCTGGGGGCCAGAAGCCCATTAATGAGGTGCCAGCTGGTTTGGTTTCTGGGAAGAGCTCTCTTCTTGGATTGTAGGTGGTTGCCTTCTCACTGTGTTCTCATGTGGTAGATAAGATCTCTGGTGTCTCTTTTTATAAGGCCATTAATTTCATTCATGAAGGCTCCACTTTCATGATCTAATTTCCTTCCAAAGGCTTCATCTCCAGATACCATGACATCGGGGGTTAGGGATTTAACATATGGTTCTAGGGGAACACAGACATATAGGCCATTATGCACAGGTATCTAAAGAATAAGTAGAGGAAAGAAGGGTGGAGAAAATTCTTACAGAATTTTATTAGAAAAGGCAAAAGTGATTGAGGCTGAAAATTTTCATACATTCCCATAATATTAAGAGAATAAGACAATTAAGACAAATAAGGCAATTAAGAGAATAAGACCTAATTAATCATTAAGGAGAAGCTGGAAATGTAGAAATCTTATTCTCCAACTTTTGAAGTTGAAAGTACCTGTCACAATAGGAATTAGATTTTGGCTTTACATTAACTTCTCATGCATGAGAAAAGACACTTTCAAGGCTTTCAACCCGGTTATTAGTTTATCCATTTTATAAAGTTTCTTTGGCATGGTCTTCTTAAAGATGGTTGTTTTTGTTATCCTGTTCATTTCTTTTGTACTTTTTCATTTAATTAATTAATTATTATTATTTTTACTCAGGTATCATTAAAATACAGTGATGTATTAGTTTCAGGGGTATAATATAATGATTTCGTAATTCTATACATTACTCAGTTCTCATCATGATAAGTGTACTCTTAATCCCTTTCACCCATTCCATCCATCCCTCCAACCACCTCCCCTCTGGTGACCATCAGTTTATTCTCTGTATTTTAGAGTCTGTTTTTTTGTTTGTCTCTTTTTTCTTTCTTAGTTTTTTTTTTTAAGATTTTATTTATTTATTTGACGGAGAGAGAGAGATCACAAGAGAGATCACAAGAGATCACAAGGCAGAGAGGCAGGGAGAGAGAGAGGGAGGGAAGCAGGCTCCCTGCTGAGCAGAGAGACGGATGTAATGCTCAATCTCAGGACCCTGAGATCATGACCTGAGCCAAAGGCAGAGGCTTTAACCCACTGAGCCACCCAGGTGCCCCATTTGTTTTGTTTTCTAAGTTCTACATATGAGTGAAATCATATGGTATTTGTCTTTCTCTGACTATATTATTTCATTTAGTATTATACCCTCTAGGTCCATTCATATTGTTATAAGTGGTAAGATCTTATTCATTTTTATGACTGAGTAATAATCCATTGTACCAATATTGTACTTTCAATCAGCCTCTGAATAGTCATTGTTGGCTTAGGCCACTAACGTTATTCTCATCATTGACTCCTTCTTTCCTCTTGACACCACAGTCAGTCCTATGTGGACTGACTTCAAAATAGGTCCAGAATCCAGTGACTTGTCATCCCTTCCACAATCATCATTTTGGCCTGAGCTGCTGTTGTCTCTCCCTACAATTACTGAAATGGTGTCCTGCGCTAACCCCTCTGCCTCTAGCTTTATACACTTAAGGTCTGTTTCCACCATGGCAGCTGGAATGATCCCACTGAAACATGAGATAGATCCTGGTATTTCTCTGCTAGAACCTTGTCATGGCCACACACCTCACTCAACAAAGGTAGAAATCCTACCAGGTACACGTGACTCTGTATAGTCTACCTCCAGTCTTAATTCTCTTCTTCCTTTCCTTACCTTCTCTGTGCCTAACCTCATGGGCTTCCTTACACTGCCCGGGTAAAGCAGGCATGGCCCCACATTAAGACTTTATCTCTAGCTGTTCTCCTACAGGCACAGCTTCCCCTCCCCCATCCCATATCTATATGGCTACCCACACCCTCAACCCTCAACTCCTTCCTACCTCTGCTCATTCCATCTTCTCAGGAAAGTCTACTTTGACAACCTTATTTCACACTGCAGTAGAAACTCCCCTGCCCCATGTTCCCTAGGCCCCTTACCCTGTTTGATGTTTTCTTTTCTTTTCTTTTTTCAGTGTTCCAAGATTAATTGTTCATGCACCACACCCAGTGCTCCATGCAGTACGCGCCCTTCTCAATACCCACCACTAGGCTCACCCAACCCCCCACCCCCACCCCTCCAAAACCCTCAGCTTGTTTCTCAGAGTCCACAGTCTCTCATGGCTTGTCTCCCCCTCCAATTTCCCCCAATTCACCCTTCCTTTCCTTCTCACAATGTCCTCCATGTTATTCCTTACACTCCACAAGTAAGTGAAACTGTATAATAATTGACTTTCTTTGCTTTATTTATTTCACTCAGCATAATCTCCTCCACTCCCGTTCATGTTGATTCAAAACCTGGGTATTCTGAGGGAGGCATAATATTCCATTGTATATATGGACCATATCTGCTTTATCCATTCGTCTGTTGAAGAGCATCTTGGCTTTTTCCACAGTTTGGTGATTGTGGCCATTGCTGCTATGAACATTGGGGTACATGTGGCCCTTCTTTTCCCTGTATCTGTATCTTTCAGGTAAATACCCAGTAGTACAATTGCAGCGTCTGTTTTTTGAGTGTTGAGTTTGAGGAGTTCTTTATAGATCAATGTGATAGAAAAAATCAATAATAGAAGAGAGAAGAACCACATGGTCCTCTCAACTGATGCAGAAAAAGCATTTGACAAAATATAGCATCCGTTCCTGATTAAAACTCTTCAAAGTATAGGGATAGAGGGAACATTCCTTAGCTTCATAAAATCTATCTATGAGAAACCCACAATGAATATCATTGTCAATGGGGAAGAGCTGACATCCTTCCCTCTGAGATCAGGAACACAACAAGGATGCCCACTCTAGCCACTGTTGTTCAACATAGTACTAGAAGTCCTAGCAACAGCAGTTAGACAGCAGAAAGATATAAAAGGTATTCAAATTGGCAAAGAAGAAGTTAAACTCTCTGTCTTTGCAGATAACATGATACTTTATATGGAAAACTCAAAATACTCCACCCCCAAACTACTAGAACTCATAGAGCAATTCAGTAATGTGGCAGGATACAAAATCAATGCACAAAACTCAGTTGCTTTCTTATACACTTACAATAAAAATATGAAAAGGGAAATTAGAGAATCTATTCCATTTACTATAGCACCAAGAACTGTAAGATACCTGGGAATAAACCTAACCAAGAGGTAAAGGATCTGTACTCGAGGAACTACGGAACACTCATAAAAGAAATTGAAGAAGACACAAAAAGGTGTAAAAGCATTCCATGCTCATGGATCTGAAGAATAAACATTGTTAAAATGTATACACTGCCCAGAGCAATCTATACTTTCAATGTCATCCCAATCAAAATTCCACCGGCATTTTTCAAAGGGTTGGAACAAACAATCCTAAAATTTGTATGGAACTGGAAAAGACCCTGAATTGCTAAGGAAATGTTGAAAAAGAAAAACAAAGTTGGGGGCATCACGTTGCCTGATTTCAAGTTTTACTATAAAGCTGTGATCACCAAGACAGCATGGTACTGGCACAAAAACAGACACATAGACTATTGAAACAGAGTAGAGAGCTCAGATATGGACCTGCAACTCGATGTTCCACGTTTTCTTTTTCCCATAGCACTTTCTACCTTGTAGTATACTGTATAATTTATTTGTGGTGTTTATTGTTCATTGTCTCTCCAGCCTCCAGCCAATCAATGTCCTTGAGAATAGAGATCCATATGTTTTCTTTCTTTCTTTTTTTTTTTTTAGATCCATATGTTTTCTACTTTTGTTTCCCTAGTGCCTTGAGCAGTGTTGGTCACCAAACAAATATTTCTTAAATAAATGAATGAACTTGTTTCTCTCATTTCAAGTCTGTGTTCTTAATGACTAAATTCTATGGCCAAAGAAGTGAGAAATTAAATGAATAAATGAATGAATGAACAGAATGAATGACTTCTCTACCAGTTTGGGAGTTCATTGAGGGATGGGGTTGTCTCCATTCTGTGACTATGCCTGGTGCTTAGAAATGCTTACAGAATTAAATTACATCCTGCAGGCACTGATTCTGACATTTGGTAGGCCCTGTTACCACATTAAATACTTCCCTCCTGTTTTGGCCCATCGTGACCACAATTCTCTTCTCTTAGCCCTCTTAGCCAAAAAAGCCCTTTGTCCCTTGGCTGAGGTTCAGACCCTGCTGCTTTCAGCCAGACTGGGCAACAAAAAGGAGCTTCAGAAGGAAGGACAACAGTCACTTTCTTTCTGCAGGATTCCTCCCAAGCTGTTTAAATCTCTCTCCGTGTCCCTCGATTTTAAACCTTTTTGCTTTCTTTGCGCTTCGGGATTCCAACTGACAGCACACAGAGGTGACACTGGCTGGAAAGTGGAAGGAGAGTGGAAGTTTGGGGAGCATCCTTCCCCCAGGAAATACTGATATATCATGGACTTCCCCCCCCTCTGCATTTTATAAAAGATATTCCAGAGTGCAGATATGGGAACAAAATCAAAGGAAAGAGCAATGCAGTACTTACAAAACAGCAGTTCTGTAGGAGCAAATGTGCCCATGGCAGGTGAAGTCTGAAGACAAAGCCCTTCTAATATGATCACACCCCAGTCATTGACTCCGGTTTCTGCCCTGAGAGTTTTTCACATGAGCACAGGCCAAATGTCAGAAAACTGCAGGTACCAGCACTGCCACTTATCAACGATGTCATCGTAGGCAAGTCACGTAGCTTTTCTGAGCTTCATTATATTTCTATTAAATGGAAATGTTAAATCCTGGCATTCAGAATGTAATGAGAAATAAACAAGGTATGTATTACCTTTGTGGAATCCTTCCTGATTTTCTTTATTTTTTTTCAAAGATTTTATTTATTTATTTGTCAGAGAGAGAGTGAATGAGGACAAGCGGGGGGAGGGGCAGGCAGAGGGAGAGGCAGACTTCGCTCTGAGCAGGGAGCCCGAGGTAGGGCTCCATCCCAGAGCCCTGAGATCATGACCTGAGTGGAAGGCAGATGCTTAACCAACTGAGCCACCAAGGCACCCCTTTCCTGATTTTTTAATTTAATTTAATTTAATTTTTTAAATTTTTTATTAACATATAATGTGTTATTTGCCCCAGGGTACATGTCTATGAATCATCAGGCTTACATATTTCACAGCATTTGCCATAGCACATACCCTCCCCAATGTCCATATTCCTGATTTTCTTTAACAGTTAATCTTTATATGTGTGGTAGTACCTCATAAGTACTGTATACATACACACCCAGAAAGTGAGTAAAAACTGGTGAAATCTGAGGGGCTCAGTGGGTTAAAGCCTCTGCCTTCAGCTCAGGTCATGATCTCGGGGTCCTGGGATTGAGCCTCACATCGGACTCTCTGCTCGGCAGGGAGCCTGCCTCCCCCTCTCTCTCTGTCTGCCTCTCTGCCTACTTGTGATCTCTCTCTCTGTCAAATAAATAAATAAAATCTTTAGAAAAAACTGGCGAAATCTGAATAAGATCTGTAATAGAAACTGACCAATGTCAATTTCTTCCTTATCTAAGATGTTACCATTGAGGGAAGCTGGGGAGGGGTAGAGGGAACCCTCTGCATTATTTAGCTTTGAGTTTAAGTCTAAAGTTATTTCAAACTAAGAGGCTTTCAGTTCATTTCTGTGCTTTTTCTCTCCCTTAATACCTTCTGAATGTTTCTTTTTTTCCCCCAAATACGTTTATTTTATCTTTTCAGTGTAACAAGATTGATTGTTCATGCACCACACCCAGTGCTCCATGCAGTAGTGCCCTTCTCAATACCCACCACCAGGCTCGCCCAACCCCCCACCCTCTCCCCTCCAAAACCCTCAGTTTGTTGCTCAGAGTCCACAGTCTCTCCTGGTTCATCACCCCCTCCGATTTCCCCCCATTCACCCTTCCCTTCCTTCTCACAATGCCCTCCATGATTTTCTTTATACTCCACACGTAAGTGAGACCATAAGATAATTGACTTTCTCCGCTTGACTTATTTCACTCGGCATAATCTCTTCTGAATGTTTCTTATGGAACTTAGAACAGTTGGATCTGCTTTCTGGAAGGACTCTGTGCTCCCTGAGGGCACAGTTACTTTCTTATCTGTTCTTACTCACTGGCTAACACGGTGCCTGGCATAGAGTTGGTGTTCATGAACGTTTATGGATTTTTTCAGCCCAGAATATCAAGATAAGCAACCTCTCATCTTAGACACTGCTATCTCTAAAAATACAGAAAATTAATGTTTATTGAGAGTCAATTTTATGCCAGGTACTTTCTATAAAGTTCTCTCACTTAATCCCCATAGCAACCTTATGAAGTATAAACTGTAATTCCCATTTTACAAATGAGGGAACTGAGCCTCAGAAAGTTTAACCTACTTGCCCAAGAGGAGAAGCATGGAGGTGGATTCAATCTCTGAGTACATTCGGCTCCAAAGTCCGTTTCCTTTCCCTCCCCTCGCCTCCCCTCCCTCCCTTCCTTCCTTCCTTCCTTCCTTCCTCCCTTCCTCCCTTCCTTCCTTCCTATTTTCCTTCCTTCCTTCCTCTCTCCCTCCCTTCCTTCCACACATGTTTTTTGGAGCATCCACTATTTGTCAGGGGCCATTCTCAGACCTTAGAATATAACTTGAAACAAACCGATTGTGATTGCTGCCATTGTGAAGCTGGCATTCTAGTGGTGTAATACAGATAATAAAGAGCAAACAAGGGGCGCCTGGGTGACTCAGTTGGTTAAACCGCGGACTCTTGATTTTCGCTCAGGTCATGATCTCAGGGTTGTGAGATCGGGCCTCACAGTGGCTCCGTGCTCAGAGCGGCATCTGTTTAAGATTCTCTCCTTCTCCCTCTGCCCCTTCCCCCTCCCCTGCTTGTGCTCCGTCTCTCTCTTTCTCAAAAAAAAAAAAAGTAAGCAAAATTAAAAAAAACCAAGTGGACACACGTGAAAAGGAAGAGCAGGGAAAGGAACTGGAGGCCGTGGGGGCTGGGTGCAAATTCACAGCCTGAAATAAGACGGGCAGGTCTTGCTGGAAATGTGAGATCTGAGCAGGGCTGAACATGAGACTGGAGAGATGGGGTGAACCTAGCAGATCTTTGGGAAAATAACATAAGGCGGAGGGGCAGCCAGTGCAAGCCCTCAGACTGTGGACGTGGGTCTGGGGCCGTGTGGACGGGCAAGGTGGCTGGTTTGGCTAAGTCAAGTACCCACATGAGGAAGTAAGTAGGGGGAGCGGTGAAGGATGGAGGGTGGATGCCAGGAGACCATAAACAGCATCGCAAAACTTTGTGAGGACTTCGGTTTTGCTCTGAGATGGTAACCACTGCAGGGTCTGAGCAAAAGAATGACATAAGCCCTTTATGGGCTTTCTCTGGCTGCTGTGCCGAGGCTCGGCTAAAGAGGCCACGGTTGGAGCAGGGAGACCAGTGCAAAGGCTGTTGCAGGAATTCCAGGCTGGAGATGATCATGGCTTCGACACAGCAGTTAAGCGGAGGAACCGCCTTTCTCCCCACATGACTTCTCTCACTGGCCTGTCTCCACACGTGTTTACAGAACCTCAAACAGTAGCTTCCTGGTGTGCAAGGTGGCCTTCTCTTCCTTCCCCTCTGCCTGCGTGGCTGAGATCCTCATTCCTTCTGTGCCTCCCACCTCCTTCCCTAGCTTCCCACCTACCCACCCCGTGCCTGGAGCTCTGCATCCTACCTGTTTCCTCTTCTGTGGCCCTCTTTGTGCTCTGGGATGTGCTCATCCTTCTTTAGGGCTTGCACTGCCCTGCCTGCCCTGGTGGGGGTCATCTTCTCAGACACCTGTCCAGCCTGGTCCGTCATGTGTTGTGAAACAGAAGGCCCGGGTACGCTAATGGGCGAGTTCAGGTACAAAGCAGGGCCTCCTCCCGTCCACCCCAAAGCCAGAAAGATGGGAGACTGACTCCCAGTTTCCACCATGGCCAGCAGGTGATCATCAATGCCTGTCTCGGGGGAACGTTGTGTGATCCACAGGACAGCACATGAGGAGTTAGGTGACCAGGAGCGTCACAAAGATCATAGGGAAGACAAAAGGGATTTTGTTCGGTGTACACTGTTGTCAAGCACTTAGGATCCAGGATCTTTTTTTTTTAAAGATTTTATTTATTTATTTGACAGAGATCACAAGGAGGCAGAGAGGCAGGCAGAGAGAGAGGGGGAAGCAGGCTCCCCGCTGAGCAGAGACCCCCATGCGGGGCTCGATCCCAGGACCCCGAGATCATGACCTGAGCCGAAGCAGAAGCTTTAACCCACTGAGTCACCCAGGCGCCCCTAGGATCCAGGATCTTACGCAGTCCTCACAAGGACTCTGGGTAGGTGCACTCTTTGCTGCTTTCCAGGTGAGGGACCCCGACAGTAAAGTAGCCTGTACCCCGTCTGTTGCCAGTGCTGTTATAGGGGTGCAGGAAAGCAGAAAGCAGAAGGGTGTTTTACATCTGGAAGAAAAAAGTTCCCTGGTTTAAAAAAATGAAGAAAAAAAAAAACCAATAAGTCAGTGAGTCTAAGCAGCACAGTGTTCAGTGCCTCGGTCATTTCCAGGCCGGAGATGTGGACACCCAAGCCAGGATTTTCCACAGCCTGTCTGGGTGCTTCCCCTTGGTCCACAAAGGGAAGGGGTGTGTGAATGCTTTCCCATAAAGTGCAGCTAAGCGGAAAGGACACGTGACTCGGGGCTGAAAAAAGAAATTTATGACAAGCTGGCAATGGAATCCATTGGCCCAGTCCAACTAGGTGTAACAAGTTGGGGCAAGAGTTGCATCTAATGGTAAAATCACTCCTTTTCATTGTATGTGATTAGATCTTCCCCACTCCCCAATAGGTGTAGGGCTCATGGGCCAGTGGATTGTGCCCGGGGTGCAGGAATGCTCTGAGAAGGTGGTACCCAGGTAGCCCTGCCCTGTGTGCATTAATCATCCAGTTAAAAGGCCATTTGCAGCACTTTGCACCTTGTCAGCATTTTAAAAACCGGTAATTCTCTCACCCAGAGTCCATTATTTCCACCTTGCCAAATCTGTAAAAGAGGCCCAAGAAGTTGGCATTTTCAAAGCCAAGATCCCTTTTTCTTCTGCTGCAGGAACTTTCTGGATGCTGGCGGACATGTGGCTGTGATGGTTCATTTTATGAGTCAGCGTGGCTAGCCTATGGTGACCAGTTGCCTTAAGAGCAAAGAATGAGTTTTCCCAAAGAAGGAATTCTGCCTCCAGACTACAACATAGAAATCCCGCTGGCTTTTCCAGCCTTTGGATACAAGTGCTATTGGAGGGGTGTCTGCTGTTTCACTACAGACTTGGAAAGGAAGCTCCCTGCCATTGCTTGCTGGGGGGTCAAGCTTGCAGGGGCTCAGCAACAAGGCTGCAAGGTCTGTAGCCACTCAGCCTTTTGCAATGAGCTTTTCATTTTCCAGGGCAGAACTGATTGAGTGCAAAAGAACATGAGCGTTGGAGTCAAATAGTCCAGTGGTATGTCTGTGGGCAGATTCCAGAAATTCTATGAGCCTCAGTGCCATCCTTTGAGAACTTTGGACTAAGTTGGGGTGTCCATACTTTTCTCTATAGAACACCTCCCTTGTTATTTGCTGTTGCAACACAGAATCTATATCTTGAATGATTTTATTCACCAAACACACTGAGTGTATTTGCTTTTTGTTAGTTTACATTTATTTTATTAATTTATTTTTTTAAATGGTAGTATCACATGTATTAATTTATTTAACTTTTATTTAAGTAAATCAGAGACTTAAATGCCAATGAGAATAATTGGTCAGCAGGAGATTACCAATCTTAACACCTCATTGTGTTGATAAAATCTTGATTAGGGTGCCTGGGTGGCTCAGTTGGTTAAGCACCTGACTCTGGATTTCAGCTCGGTCTTGATCTCAGGGTTGTGAGTTCAAGCCCCACATTGTGCTCCATGTGCAATGTGGAGCTTACGTTAAAAAAAAAAATCCTGATCATTAGCGAAGAGGCAATTTTTTAACTAAGTGAACTGATATTGATATTGTTATATATGGTTCTCTTTTTGTCAACTTTTGCTTGTCATATTATTCTCTAGTCTTTTCTTTTTCATTGATACTCTTGTTTTAGGAGTATGCATATTGATACATTAAGTTTTTTGTTGTTTGTTTTTTGTTTTTAATTAAGACTCTGTCCTTCAATAGAAGAATTTAACCCTTTTACCCTTTTGTGATTACCAGCATGTTTGGCCTAGTCCTCATGCACTGTTGGTGGAAATGCAAAGTTGTGCAGCCACTGAGGAAGACAGTGCTGAGGTTTCCACTTCAACCTAATTAGAACAACGTTCATTTCCTGTAAGTATAGCTGGACTATTGAAATAGCTGAGGGACTGCGAAAGCGTCCTTTTAGGACTCTTGATTCCTTTAGGATTCTAGAACTCCACAGCATTCTTCATTCAAACAGAAGGATGCTGGAACCTGGCCCTGAGTATGCCTTAAGGTAGGATCTCACCAAGAAGCAGGAATGGAATCACAGCCTGTGAGGCTTCCTTTTGGGTACTTGTCCATGCCTCCCTCTTTGCTTCTGGAACTGTCCTGCTTCTGAATTTGTCCTTCCAGACCTGGCTGCGGTGATGACTGTCCAACTGATCTATTTTTGTATTCCTTTCTAAGACATAATTACTTCTGAGTAATCCTGTGGTAGCATGGCACTAACTCATCCATCTGTCCATACGTCTGTCCATCCATCCATCCACCCATCCAACAAATATTTATGCAGTGGCTTCCACTTACCAGTTCTTGCTCTAGGTGCAATTAGGGGAGGCCACACAAGTGTACAAAATAAACTCTTTTCAAAGTGTATGGTTTAGAGAAACGACCTGCCCTTGAGGACTGTAGGCGGCAATTCTAACCTCCTTTTCGGTAGAGCGTCAGCCCTGAAAACCATAGCCTTGTATTCATTCTGGCTTTTTTCTCTGAACACGAGGATATGGTGTGCGGGGCATGGTGGTTGGCCACCGTTCTTATCCTTGGCTCCATGTCTTTCTGTTGATCTGTCTCAACAGTTCAGGGCCTCAAGATCCTCAGAGAGTGTCCACGGGGGATTTCATTCACCTCATCTTCTCATTCTTCCCTGCAGTCCTGTGTCTGGCAGTGAGAACTCATGTTGACTCCTCAGCCTCTGTGAGCTTCCACCATCTTATCATGACTGTTATTGAAGATCTCTTTTCTTCAGGTGTGATCCTTTTAGGAACTCAGCTTAGCTTGGAAGCCTTTGGAGATATCTAGGAAAGGGGCCTCCGGTGGACACACCCATAGTCTCCAGAGTGGCCTTGCCCCTGGACCTCACTGCTCACACTTTACCCTTGGGCAGAGGCTCTTGCCTCACCATGGCCCGCATGCGCATTGTGTATGGGGGGGGGGTTAACACTAGCGAAGTTCCTGGTCCTTAACTTCCCTTCTGTATGTGACTTCATGTCTCCTGCTTGGGAGATTGATGGGAAAACCAAAATTAAAATAGTGTAATGAGCTCCATGTAGAGGCAGCTGTAGTGTTCAGAATCACCTCTTGAGTCTGAGTGGTGGGCTGGGTCAGCTTCGGCAAAGGCTTCCTTGCCCAGGGGTATGTAGTATGAGGCCCGGCTGGTCAAAAGGAGTTGGGTGTACAGTGGAGAGTTTCAGGCAGAGTTAACACCTTGACAGGTGGTCAAGTTCACTGTGAATCCATTCACTGAACCAGGAACACTGGGTATGAAGGAGGAAGTGATACCAGAATGCGGGAAAGGTAAGCTGGGGCTCTGACGAAGGAGAGGCTTCTCATTCTTATTCCTGGGGTACTCCTACTCAAGCGGGAGGGAAGCACCTGTATCAGTAATCCTTCTCTCAGAGAAATGAATTTCCTCTAAGGCATACTTTCGGGTACCCTGGCAGGTGGATGGGGTCCTCTGCTATTTTCCTACCCCACCTTATAGAATTCTAGCCCAGCTCCTGAAAATTCATGTTGCAAAATCAGTGGATGCTCTGTAAAAGCAAGCGTGTGAGGAATAAAAGGCTGGAAAGCAATTCAAAAGTCAGTAACTGCTAAGTGATGTGTTTGATGGTGGATTTTATTCTTGCTTTTACATTATGCGTTTTCTTTGGTTTTATTTTGCTAACTTTAAAATTATATTTAGAAAGAACTATATTTGAATCATATTCAAAAAAGATCTCTGATAGACATCCCTGGTCTCATTTCTGGGTCACAGCATGAGAAACGCATCTCCCAGGTGGCGTTGGTCCTAGTCTGTAATATATTAGTAGAGGCTGTATTAGGAAATGATAAGGCCACATACCGAGGTCTCTAAAAATGTAAGTGATTTCTCTGCCATGGCAAGGAGGGTTATCCTGTATCAGCCTAATGAATTTGCTCTTTTCGTATTTATGGCACCCATTAGGGTGTCTCATTTGTGGTGTTGCTATTTCAGAAAATGGGAGGAAATTCGGCAATGCCGTTTGTGATGTGGCTGCAGAATTCCCTGCTGGCTGTGGGTCCCAGAGAGCAGTGTGTCCAGCATACAATATCCTTTGTTCCAGCATCTGCGTCTTTTCCTCACGCAGGCAATCAGTGCAAGGAGGCAATCACGTTCCCCACGCTCGTGCAGCCCAGGGATCGAAGCACAATTTGGCGTCTTTGTCATTTTCAGAAATCAAATCTGTCTAGGGACCAAGTTCCAACAGCAGCTGTTTTTGCTTTATGTTTTATTTAAAGACATTTAATTTTGAGCCTTGCATGTTTCCAACTTTTTTTTTTTCCAGAGCAGACTGTGTGCATGTATAGAATACCATCGATTTGGGTAGAGTAGTCCTTTTATTAGGGGTAGGTGCTTTTTAGGATTAAATCAGATTAAAATTATTATAGTTATCCATGCTTTTTAAAATTGTTTCATTTAAATAATAGAAACTATACACCAAATATGTAAAATGCTTACTTTGTGGCAGGCTTTATACCAAGTGGTTTATATACATTTTTTCAGTAAGACTTACCAGAAACTTCTGAAGTAAACAGAGAAGTTAATGCCCATATTATGGGTGAAGTCTCAGAGGGATAATGACTTGGGCAAGTTCTCACATCCAATGAGTAGGAAGCTGAGACTTTAACCACATAATGCACACGCCATACAATCTATGTGATATCGCATATGTGCATAACATACCTGTATGCCTTATTATCTCTACATGAAGCTCAGACTTCCAAATGATATTCTCTTTCTCTCTCTCCCTCTTCTCTTTCAATTTTTCTACCTCTTCTTGGCCTCTTTGCTCCTTCTGATTGTTGACTAGCCCTGCTCGTGGGTCACAGGCTATGGTCTGGCTGGGCGGAGGGTCAGGTGCCGGGAGAATGAAGCCCCCGATCATCACGCCAGACAGCCTGGCTTTCTCTCTGGCTTCTGCTCTGTGCCAGTTCAAGTTTGTTGGGTAGTCCTGCAGCTTCTCAGAGCCTCAGATTCTTTGTTTTGTGTGCTGGTTGGTGCCAACAATGGTTGGTGGTCTACGTGCCTATGGAGGCCGTTGTGAGGATGAACTATGAGGCTATGAAAGCCCTTTATGAGCTACAGAGTGTCACAGTCACTCTGCCAGGTTCTTTGGGTCCTCTATGAGGAAGATTTATCTTTCATAAGAGATAGATATCTTTTCATAAGAGATAAGTAAGTAGAAACAGGAGCCACGGTCGAGTCAGAGAAGAGCAGGAGCCAGAAAAGGTCACATGGGATCCAACTCAACTCCAGGAGCCAGAATTAGTCACCATCCCAAGGCAGAGGCATTTGTTATTTTCCTACTCCAGAAATTGGTGATGAAAACAATCTCAACACCCTCTGCCTCTGTTTCTACCAAACTTGCCACTCCTGATGAACCCATTTCTACTCCTGTCTCTCTGCTTTGTGGCTTTTGCTACCTCATGTCTCCTTGCTCATAGCCTTCTCTTCTGAGTTATTTTGCTTTCGTCTCTGTTAAGGAACACCGACTCTTTCTGTAGGTCTCACGCTCAAACTGCCAAGGGAGAAGATTCAGTGTGTTAGCAGCAGTGGTGTGTTGGTTAATGTTCAATAGTGCCTGTCCGTGGGAGGTTTGGGGTGGGGGGGAAGCCCTGATTTGTAATGTTTGCCGATTTCCATGGTGCAAATAATCCCACTACTGTTGATTTTAGGTAACCAACATGATGTCACCTGACTCCTTCAATCCTGAAAATGGAACAGTTGGACCCTGTGAATCAGTATGAGCTAGCTCCTGGACATCTCTGTCACCCCTGTCTGCTGCTGTAAGTTTCTGGTCAATTTAGGGATCAGCTGGTCTTGAATTGAATTCCCATCCTGGTCCATGTAGCTGTGACCCAAAGGTGCCAGGTTCAGAGGTTTAATCTCTCTTAAAAAGTCCTATGACATGCAGGGTTTCCAGTTCATAATAAACTCTCTAACATAAATATTATTTATCTCTCATTTTATGTATCACAAAGAGGAAAGATGTAAAGTGAAGATAAACACAAATTAGAAAGTGACTAATGATGTAAGACAGGTGTAAAAAAAGTAAGCAGTGGGAGTTCAGAGACAAGAAATGTCACTTCCAGTGGGAGAAAACCAAGAAAATTTTTTGGATTATGTCGCACTTGGACTGAGCCCTCAAGGACACAAGACTTGGAAGTTGGAGAAATAGAGGGGAAAATATGCAAGATACAGAGAATAAGAGCTGGACGAAAAATGTGGACTGGAGAAGGCATGGAATCGGTATGGAGTCAGTGGCACTTCATTTATTTGGAGCAAAAGGTGTGCGAAGGGGAGGACAAGGTGATCATATCATCAAGAAAAGCTGTAGAGCACCTTGTGTGTCAACATAAAGTGGCTGGGATACATTACACTGCTTTACTCTGTTGCTGTTACTAAATGGAAGTGAAATATAAGTTTGTTAAGCCTATCATCTGTATCATAACATGGGTCAACCAGAGTAGACTTTGCAAGACTTCTGATAATAACATGATGCTAAGTCACGTAAATTGGTTCTTTCCCCTCTCCATCCTTTTTAAATAGCAAAATGTTATTATTTCTATTAACTTTTTGCACTGAGTGGTATCGACAAGATGAGACAGATCACCAGTGAGTATCAGGTTGGGATAAATCTGGAAACCTGGGTTCTAGTCTCTGCTTTGTCACCATCTCAAAGAGTGACCTGGGGAAAGTCATTTCTTTGCCAATCTTGGTCTGTCCTCACATCTGTAATCTTGCAGGGTGATTATTTGATGGTAGCTTTCTTACCTTTTCCAACTGTATAATCACATACACATGACCTCTCCAGATCATTTCAAATAAAGTAATTCATTATTTGGGTGCTAGCAAAGGGCAAAAAACTCCATGACCTCGGCACAGATAATTTTCCTTTGGGAAATAGCTACTGCTGGGAAACAGCTACTGCCAAAGTTCATATGTGATAGGGGATGAGCATTCTGGTTAATTGAGTTTTCCTATTAAAGTGAAGAGTAGTGAAACTTATTTAAAACCCCGTTGTTAGCAATATGTCCCAAGTGTTCTAGCTGATGTTTTTAACCTAAGAAACACAACATTTAAAAATAGGAAACTAACTATTAAGGAATATATACATGATGGTCACTGAATAATAATAAATAATAATAATTGCTATCATTTATCAAAAGTTTATTCTCTGCCAGGTACTGATCTAAAAGCCTTATATGCATAATCTCTTTCAATATTGCCAAGGCAATATAAAAGCCAGGCAAATTATTATAGCACCTGTTAGTGGGTTAAATCGTGGTCCCCCAAAAGATGACTACATTCTAATCCTTGGAACTTTTATGAATGTGAATGAATGTGATCTTATTTGGAGAAAGGTCTTTGCAGATGTAATTTAGCTAAAGATCTTGAGATAGGACATCATCTGGATTTTCACAATGGGCCCTAAATCCAATGACAGATGTCCTTATAAAAGACACGCAGAGGAGAGACATATAAAGAAGAGGAAAATGCCATATGGCAATGGGAGTAGAGATTTCAGTGATGTGGCCATGAGCCAAGGAACACCCTGAGCCACCAGAATCTGGAGAAAGCAGGGAACACATTGTCTCCTACGACTTTCAGAGGGAGCACAGCCCTGCTGACACCTTGAGATCAGACTTTGGGCCCTCAGAACTGTGAGAACAAAATTTTTCTTCTTTAAGTCACCAAGTTTGTGACTTGGTGACAATTTGTTATAGCAGACATAAGAAATACACACTTTTTTACAAATACAAAATGAGGCATAGAAGCATCGGTTAAACTTACCTCAGATTCCACGTTTGGTAAGTGATATTGCAGGAGACTTACCTCGGCAGGTTTAGAGCTTGCTTTCAATCTTAACAGAATGTTGTACCTCATAACTCTATCTTCATGGAGATATAGAAACTACCAGTTACAATACACTCTGGAAAGTGCTTTGAGAAAATGGGGCAAACATAAGTGCTATAGTGGCAAAAGGGGGACACATAAGCCAGCTTCTGAGGGATATTAGTGAAGGTATCTTAGAAAAGATGATCATACTGGGATGAGTTTTAATGATGGAGAAACTTTTCCAGAAAATAAGTGGGTAGAGTTTCCCAAGCAAGGAGGTCAACCAAGGAGGGTGAGAAAGAGTGAAGCACCTTTATGGAAT
Organism: Nasua narica; assembly: GCA_028533885.1. Lineage (NCBI taxonomy): Eukaryota > Metazoa > Chordata > Mammalia > Carnivora > Procyonidae > Nasua > Nasua narica. The sequence goes on along the minus strand of CM052800.1, from coordinate 8,764,071 downwards.
TGCAGCAGTTAGATGTGGCCCTGGGGGTTCCTGGAAGAGGGACAGGTGATGTGGCAGAAGATCAAAGTAAAGACCAGCTGATGGTAGGTCTTATGTGCCAAGCTAGAGATCATGAACTCCTCAGGCAGTTGGAGAGTTGTGGGAGGTTGGGGCAGGCTGATTGCATCATCAGATCAGTGTCTTTCAGACTTACAGTGGAGAACACCATGCAGGATGGAATAGAGGGGGTTGATACAGAAACAGATTTGGGTGCACATTAGAGCACTGGGGATGGTGATGGAGGGGAGAAAGGCCATTTAGCAGACATTTTTACATGGTGACATGTGTAGGATTCAGTGACCAATGGGATGTCAAGGGAAGAAGAAGGAGAGGCATGGGCTGCCTTGCAGGTGTTAGATTTGGGGAACTGGGTTGATGGTGGTGTCCTCAGCTGGTATAAGAAATAAAGGAAATACCCAGTCTGGGGTAGTGACAGGGATGGGGTTGGAGACAGGGAGTACAAATAAATATTTCACTGATGGCTGAGGACCTCCCTTGGTTTTTATTCTGAATATGTGAACATCTACAATATGGTTTATGGCTTTGACACTGCTGTGGTGGTATGTATTGAATTTGCAATGTACCCTAAATAAAAAGAGGAAGAAAGGAGCCAACACTGACTATATACTATTAGTTGGGTGTCTAACAACATTATATTCAGTCCCTAGAGTGAAACTTCCAGGTAAATGTTATTCATATTTCATAAATGAAGAAGTCAATTAAAATGCTAAAATGATTAAGTAACTGGACCAATGTCACAAGGCTAGTCAATGTCTGGGGAGCCCAGATTTTGGATCTCATCTTCTTTCCTGATGCCTTCTGGACATAGAGGTAGAATGATTTTTGAGTCCCATCTTCCCCATTTATTAGCTGTCTGACCTTTGGAAATTTGCTCAACCACTCTATACCTCAATTTTAGCAGCTGTCAAAAGGGGATAAAAATAATAGTGCCTGTTCTCCTTGACTCAAATAAGAGCCTATGACTGAAATCTGTGCAAATGATAAAAACCTAGGAAAATATGAGTAATTATTTATGTGATTAGCTTAGACTTTTAAAATTTTATTTTTTGAGATAAGTCCTGACTTCAGCAAGTTTTCTTATGATTTTTCTGATTTCCTCCTGAAAGTTTGGTAGCAGTTTTCTAGGTAACCGCTTTTTTAAAATTTGGGTTTATTTAACTATTCCTATGTTAACTTGGAGTTGCACTCCAAGCAGTTTCTAAGTGTACCCCTCTAAAATCCTACAAAAATTCACTCCATTGATAGTGGATTTTTGTTGGCCGTGTGAACACCAGGTCTATCCTTGTGCCTCATGAAATGTGTTCAGTAAGATACACCTTCTGCTAAACTTAGAGGTGATATGAGAAGAAACAACTAGCATCTCAACTAAATAAGACAGGTCATTTTATAGCTAACCTAGTAGTATGGACCGATTCTCAGTCATTCTGCAAACTCTGGGATCTAGCAAAGCCTGGTGTCTTCAGTGCAGAAAATGTAGGTATTTACTGGTTGTTCTATAACATATAGGGTGGTATTGGTTTATCTCTTATCTCTATCTAATTCTAAGACAAATTTTTTACTTCAAAAAGCCCAGCTTATGAAAAGAAAGAGAACTGTAAAAACAGGCACATAGCCACAGATAAAAGCTAGTAGCACTTTTCAAAGGCATGGGTGTATGTATGTGTAATGTAAAGTAACACCATCTTTTATCATATCTTTGAAAAATTGTGTGAAGAGCTAACAGCAAAAATGTTGAGAGGACAGTTGTGTAATTAGCAAAACAAATCTCTTTTCTCAGAAAGGACAAACTGTGTCCATTACACAACTCTGCCTCTGTCTTTACAAGGGTGATGAAAGTAGTAGAGGATAGCAGAAGGGAAATTAGCCTGGGGACCAAGATAACTTTGTTTTTTTTTTGTCTTAAACTCTTAAGGTAGTTGGCATTGGGTTTTAATTACATGCCGCTGAAAGAGCCCCCTGTCTGCAACATGGGCACATAGTGTGGAGGAGTGGTAAAAATAAGTTAGAGTACATTCACACTCTAGATAGAAAAAACAGCTAAAGCCTAATGCCTTAGAATAGGTAATACTAATCTTTTAACCAATTCCTATTGGATCTTTTCTGGCCGATTGTCCAAACTCGAACAAATCACGGAGGTCAGGGGGATAGAATCCTCATATTAGGTAGGCCTGAGTTATTTGCTCACTCTGGTGGTTGGGGTAAAGGAATGGTCAACTATTCCTGCTTCACAGTGAAAAATGGGCTTTGCTTTCAGAAGGGGAAATAAGTGGTGAACCAACAACAACACATCTCCACCGTACCTTTATTACTTGTTATTTAGTGCTCCAGGATCCAAGATCATTCCTGTGATTCCCACCAGGTTCTCCCCACTTAGCATCTTCCACAAGGATCTCATTTTACTCACTCCTGTGTCAGTGTGTAAATCCTTTGTCATTGAGAACTCAGCTTCCATTTAATCATTTCTAAGGCACCGTCCCAGACAACGCTTATCCAGGAAGGCTGTTTTCTCGGATACAGCACATGCTTTATAATCACCAGTTCACCATAGTCTGTTAAGCCTGAATCTCAACCAATCACTTTTCCAGGCCATTTGCCTCCCCTAATGTATCTCTCATTTCTTGTCCTCCTCCCCATCACCACCCTAGTTCAGACATTCATTTCTTCTCACTTGGATGACTGAGTATATTCTTAACTTTCTGCCTCCAGTCTCCCATTTCCTTCAGGGCAATTTTCCCTGAAGCACACAGCTCTGATCATGTTAACACTGACCTAAAAAACTGAAAGGTAAGGTGGAAAGGTAGAGCTGCGTGAGAATGAAACCTCGTATGAGCTAGAAGTTCCTTTCTGAACAGCTGTTAGCTCACCTCAGACCCAAGTCCAAAAGGTCCAATGGGAAAATCTGCAGGAAAATTAGAATCAATTGACAGTGTTTTCGAGAGGTGCAATAAAGGGAAGGGTCCAGGACTGGAGTGGGGAATGGAGGTGGGATATGCAACTACCAAGGTGGATGAGGTAAGAGGAATCCCAAAATAGCAATATTTCAAAGGAAGGAAACACAGGGCTTCATATGAACAGTCATGGTTTGACTGGTTTAAGTTGTTTTTAGAAAAAGAGTCATGGGGGCGGGGCGCCTGGGTGGCACGGTGAGTTGAGCATCTCACTCTTGGTTTCAGCTCAGGTTGTGATCTCAGGGTCATGAGATTGAGCCCCATGTCAGTGAGAGTCTCTTTCTTTCTTTCCTTCTGCTCCTTCCTTCTCTCTCTCTGTAAAATAAATAAATAAATCTTTAAAAAGAAATAAAGAAAGAATCATGGCCCTGCCCACTGGGACTGTGGTGTGCTTTGATTGTGTTTGGGTATCCAGGTAGACCTATTTATTTATTCACTAGGCAAATATTTGCTGAATAGCTACGATTTGCCAAGGACTGTGTATCAAAGAATGCATATGGAAACCTTGGAGTGTGATTATGGTTGACCTGGGTGGTCATGGGTAGAAAGACAAGAGACATTTTTTGTGCTTTCCAGTTCATCCAGCTATGTGCCTTCTGCCTAGTGGGTATTCAAAATTCAATTCAAATTGAAAACCAGTTCATGCCACTAAAGGGTGTTCCATAGATTCATCAAAACTAAGGAAGGAGTAATAAGATCTTTAGTGAGCAAACAGTGTATTCATGGCCAAAAAATACAACTTTGGGTTTGTTCGACTTTGCTCTATCTTGCTTATTAACTAGAAGATAAAATCCCTAGATGTCTTTTTTTTCTCTTTCCCCTTCTTACTTTTCTCATTTTTCTCTCTGCAAAGTTCTCATTAACACATTTTAATGAGTATAAATGAGGACTTCGTGTCCCAAGAAAGAGAAAAGCCAAGCAGTGTGCACAGAGAGAGAGATGGAAAATAAGCAATTATCGCTGTGGGTTTTTATATTTCTGGGCCATCCTTGAATCTCATGTTGCTTGCCAAGTCGGCAGAAGATGACTCCTAATTGCATGAGAAAGATGAAATTGGTGATAAAAGCATAGATATAAATATAGATATGGTGTAGATATGGATATCAATATCAATATAAATATAACCTCTTTGTTGTCTCTTCGAGTCTGTGCCATTCATTTGACTTCTCTTTGTTCTCCTCTTATATGTTATTTTCATATATATATGTGTGTGTGTATATATTTTATATATATAAATATATATATATATATTTTGAAACTCAGTCCATAGGAGATTCCTAAAGTCATATTCCTGCCACCCATGGTGAGGTCCTGGACTTACTTAGAAAATATTGACTTTGGGTGTTACAATCTCTTCCAACAGCTCTAGAATGCTAACATGTAGGCAGTTCTGGCTTATCGAACACTTGATCAGGACTATGGAAGGAAACTTTGCACAGTCCCCACCCATCTCTGTCACTGGAGCTGTTCTTTTTCCAGAGCCCACCCCCTCAGTCCCAGTGAGGCCTTGCTCTCATCTAGAGCACATGTGGACTGACCCTTTTGGACCTACAATGATCCTGTTGCATTTTTCTCTTAATCCTCACTGCAGCCCTGTGAGGTAAGAATGGTTCTCCTTAGTGCAGTAGTTTACAGTCTTTTTGAATCGGTGGAGCCCTTTTAGTGTGAACATTGTCACACCAACTATACTTTTAGTATCCATTCAATGAAAAAGTCCCAATGAGCAAAATCTATCCTGAGTTCATTAACTCTTTTGTGGAGGTACACAATAGTAGCAAAGCATTAAAAATGTATGACATGTATCTGGTACTTATGATGTGCCAGGCATGGAACCAGACATTTACAGTGATTCTCTTATTTCATTCCCATGACAGCCTTTTGGGATACATCCTCTCATCTGCACCATTTTACAGATAGGAATACCGAACCCCTGAGATGGGTGACGTAGTTGGTTCAAAGCCGCACCTTTAGTAAGCAGCAGAACAGGAACTCAAACCTACCCAATGAGGCTTTAAGAGCCAGCATTCTTAACTATGACGTGCTTTAGACGTTCATTTGGAAAAAGTAGAGGCACCTTTGTTGGGTTGGCAGATCCTGGTGGAAGGATTGTCACGGAATGAATGACATAATGTATATAGAGAAATCACATAGTGCCTGGTGTGCTCAGTAAATGTTACTCCCAAGGATAATGAATGTCTTTGGCTCTGATCTTCACTGCTAAAAAAGATTTTTTAAGTGATCTTTCTATGATTACCGTAGGGGTTGAGGATCAAGATGCCACTAGATTTGGCATGGTGGCTTTGGTCACAGGGGTGAACCAGCTGAGTGGGATGGTGCAGTGACCCTTGGTATTGGAATTCTTGGTCTTGAAGTCTGTGTCCTGGCCTAGGGCAGCGGCAGCAGGGGCACAGTGTCTCTTGGTTGACAAGGGAGACAGAGTGGCCACTTTGGCATCTTTGGTGGTCAGTAATAGCAACACTTTAATTCAAAGAGGAAAAGAGAAAAAGGTAAAAGTCAGGTAATTCACAGAGCACTTAGGAGAATCCTCCTAGGACCTGGCAGGATGCTTTTGGGGACATTTGAAAGGGGTGGGAGCAAGAGGGATGAAAGTCTGTGAACAGTCAGTCCTCTTTCTCCTTGCCTGGTTCTGCCTGGAACACAGTTGTTATCACTGCAGTCTTCCCTGAGGTTTGTATGAATTTCTTCTTCCAGCTATGTATAGAGAAGATGGCCTGAAGAGCTTCTCTGCTATGGAATGTATATGTCTTAAATAAATTATGAAAGAAAGAAAAAGAAAGAAAGAAAGAAAGAAAGAAAGAAAGAAAGAAAGAAAGAAAGAAAGAAAGAATACAAACATACACTTGCCAGGGTGTGACTGAGCTCACAAGTAGTAAGGAATTTCTTAAAGGATAATACTGCAAACCAACAAACCATGAACTGAAACCAGAGAGGTGCGTAATCATAAGGCAAAATGACACAACCAGGCACCAGAAATTTTGAGACTTATTGATCACACAGCCTGTAAGAAATGGATCTGGGGTTCATGCAACAGGGAAGATACTGGGCTGAAGACTCCCGCAAAAACCATGACTCTCAAAGCATCTATACCATCAGTGAATAGGTGGTCTAAAAATATATCTTTCTGCCCCTGATAAGAAAGTAAGTTTGTTTCTGCTGTGACTCTGGATATAATTCAATCAATGACAATTCTTGTCTCCCCTGGAAGTGGTCAGGTCTGGTCCAGGTCTGTTCTCATGTGCACCTTGGGTTATTTTGCACCAGTAATGGCATCAGGAAAAATAAAGTCAAGAAATTAAAGTGGCCTTAGTTGAGAGCAGTTCCTGGTGTCCAAAAACACCACATGCAAATTCTATCAGAGGGTCAGCATCTTTATGTCAGAGTCTTTAGGGTGTCCACAGGTTAAGTTCAGACAAATACAAACTCTTAATGAAAAATGACCAAATAAACATGGAAGCAGGCCATCATGAGCAATACTCAGCAGAAACAATTACCAACAGGTTTTGACCTTAGAGTTCTTCAGATAGCGGAACTATCAGCCATGGAAGATATATTACCTGAGAATATCATGTTTAAAGAAGGGAAAGATGGGATAAATATAGTAAGGAAAAAGAAACTATCAATCATGAATGAGCAGGTCTGGTAAAGCATGAAAGCTGAAGATAAAAATACAACGATTGAAATTAAAATGCCATGGATGGGTTAAAGAAAGGATGAGTCACAATGACGATGTGACAGCTGACAGGTGTATATTATTTACTGCATGCTCAGTGCTCTTCTAAGCCCTTTGGAGACACACCAGAAGAAAAAGGGAGCCAATTAGAAGTTAGTTAGACAAATTGACTTTAGAGATAGAAAGACAGGAAATATGGATGTGAGTGCGATGTCTCAAATTTACTAGTGTCCTGTCTTGGACATACGTTAGAAAACTCATCTTTAGCTTTGGTTTCTTCCGATGTATAGTAGAAACAAAGGAGGCCATTTATCTAGAATGCCTGGGATTTGGTGTATTTCATCGTAGGACTGTTTCTGAACTTCAGGTTTATCAACCCTAAAAGAGTAAGATAATAAAAGAAAGAGATTGACTTGATCCAGCTTCAGTATTTTCTGGGTACCTTCTTTAGGACTTTTTCTTGACTTAAAAAAAATTCTATTATTATGGAGATTTATAAATTGGGTATATATTACACAATTAATTTTTTTTAAGATTTTATTTATTTATTTGAGAGAGAAAGCGTGAGCTTGAGGAGGGGGAGAGAGAATTCCAAACAGACTCCATGCTGAGTGTGGACTCTGATGTGGGGCTCTATCCCACAATTCTGAGGTTGTGCCCTGAGCCAAAATCAAGAGTCTGATGACACTCAACTCAACATTGAGCCATCCAGGTGCCCTGTTACACAATCATAATTCAATGCCTCAATATAGTTTTTATCTGACCCAAATCACATAAGTGACCAAGAACCCTCATGGCTGCACAGAGAATGTCACTGATACATCAGAAAGCAGGTATTTTCAGTCTGTTGCATCACATTATTCCCACGCCTGGTGAACCACGGCAAATTCATGCATTATTAGAAGGTGATTCAATAAATGGATGGTCATTAAAAATCCTATTTGTTACAACAACTCTGCTGTTTAGATGCTTCTAACATTCAGAATCCAAGAAAAAAACCCAGTTCCATACTAGAATATGACCCATTTCATAGAATTGTTTTGACTAAGAGATAATGAAAATACAGTTAATTGTCACGTAGTAGGTACTTATTCCTCTTGGTGTTCCTGGTTGGCAAAGAACAACAGGAAATGCTGGCTTACTTAATTAGAACATAAGTTCAAAGGGAGACTAGTTGTGAAGGTTCACAGAACTGATGGGAAGTCTTGGAGAATGAGCAGGGACCAAAGAAGGCAAGGCCCAGCCACTAATCTTGCACAAACCTAGTTGGCTAGGATACTCATTAATATCTCTGCTCTGGATAATTCCCACCACACCACTGGAGTCTTGAATCACTCTCTTTGACAAATAATTTTCCATGGCCCTGGGGCCTCTAAGTCACTCCTTCAAGGTTCAAAGTCTTGGAAGGTGGAGGCTGTGAGCATCCATCTGGTCATATGTATGTCTTGGGCTGGTATCCTTGATAATAAGGAGTGGACAGAGCATCTGTCCTCCTTTGGCTTCTTTTTCTGGAGATATTGCACTGCTTTTATTTCTCTTGGTATTCCAGAAAAGGGTAGGGTGTTCACATGCTGGGCAGACACTGCCAGGGCTCCCGAAATCTTCACTCCCTCAAATCCATAACTAGTGGGAGTTGTATTGGGGTTTAATAAATGTAAAATTTGGGGGCACTGGGTGGCTCAGTCATTAAGTGTCTGCCTTCGGCTCAGGTCATGATCCCAGGGTCCTGCAACTGAGCCCTGCATAGGGCTCCCTGTTCAGCAGGAACCCTGCTTCTCCTTCTCCCACTCCCCTTGCTTGTGTTCCCTCTCCTGCTGTCTCTTTCTCTGTCAGCTATATAATCACACACGAAACTGATGTAAAATTTAAAGTGTCTCATCTTAGTGAATCAAGTCTTTGTTTTCTGACATCAGTGATCTCTTAGATTTTTTCCAGAGAATTGTATTTTTTTATTTGCGAAAATAAGGCATTCACAGCAGGAGGGATCTTTGTGGTGATGAAAATGCTCTGAGTCTTGACTGCATCAATGTCAATACCTTAGTTGTGATATTTTACCACAGTTTTGCAAGTTGTTATCACTGGGGAAACTGGCTAAAGGGAAAATGTAGGATCTGTCTGTTTTATTTCTTACAACTGTCTGTGAATCTAAAACTGCCTCAAAATAAAAAGTTTATTTTTTTAAAGGCATGCTTGTGGTGAAAAAATAGAAACATTACAGAAAATTTACCTTTTCCTCAGAGCTCCAAATCCAGCCCACCTAAAGTAGAACTAATATTTTGATAGATGTACGCACGTACACACACACACACACACACACACACACACACACACATTTATAGTGTGATTGCCTATAAAAACATATAAGCAAAAGATATTTATTTCAACAGATTTTTTTTGCGACATATCTTTTCACCCAGTAGCATATATAAGCAACTTTCCATGCAGAGGGACTTCTATTATTTTTGTGAGTCTATGTCTACCTGATTTTTCCAGAACTTTCTCTTTCCCTTTAGGCTGTGAGCTCCCTGGAAGAAGGACTATTTTTCGTTACTGTATCTTCAGCATCTAACAACATGTCCCATACATGATGGGTCCCAATACATGTGTGTAGGATATCAGGGAGACCATGTTGTCCAAAAAGAAACAAAGATCCCAATGGTGAGCATTACAATGTATAGCAATACCTCACTGAGGGCAAGTTCTAAGATGCCCGGGAACCAGGGTTTCAATTTGACTTTAGAGGGGGTGTCTGAAAATTTCACTGCCCTATCTAGCTGGCAAGTTCTGTCCATTTCTTCAGTGGATCTCCCTGACTCACTACTGCATTAGCCTTCAGGAGCATACTCCCTGACTATCTCTTTGGCTCAACAAATGCCTGACCCCCATCAGTCTTGCAATTGGGCTGCATTGTTGCTGGTCCTTGAAGCTTAATTTCAGAAAGCAAGAGGCCAATGTCAAAGATATCTCTTTATTTTGGCATAATTCCACAAAAATTTTCCCAAATAAATGCATTCAACCTCTGGTATAAAATTAAGCATTTTCTGAGCACTTTGGGCCATTCTAAGGTAAGTAAAATGTATTCCCTGCCCTTTCATAGGTTAAAATTTCCTGGAGAGGATACAAACAGATTACTGAAAATCTTAAAATAAAATAGCATGAGCATCATACCAAATGTGCAAACATTGTGTTTGGGGAATTTTGAGGTGGTAACAATTTTGATCACCAGGATCCCTTTGCAGAAACAAATGATTTAAGGCATTACAACATAACCATGCATATACATGTGTGTGTGTTTGTGTGTATACACACATATATGCTGTGAAGAGCAATATACAATTCTACCTATCTATCATCTATCATCTATCTATCATTTATCTATCTATCATCTATCTATCTATCTATCTATCTATCTATCTATCTATCTATCTCATTATAGCACAGAGGAAAGGGAAGGTAATTTCTCTTGATCTGGGAGTAGGAGAGACAATTTGCTTCAGGGTAAATGTAGGGTTTGCAGAGCTGTAATCAATGAACAGAATTCACTAGAGAACCTGGGGTGCTGGGAGAAGAGCATGTGCAAAAGCAAATGGGGGTGCCATACGGATGGTATTTGAGAACGTCAAGTGTCTAAGGCTGTTGGAGCAGGAAGGTGAACTTCATATTAAATAGCAAACTTCAAAAACTTGCGCTCTTAGAAAAATTACTTATTCCTCCATTCTATTTTTTTGAGAGCCTTCTCTAATCAGGATAGCAAACACTCATGTAGAGTTTAACACATACTTGGTACTGTTCTAAGTGTTTTTCATATATTAAATTATATTATCCTCACAACATGCTTGGTATAGTACCCTACTATACTTGATAATTTCCATTTTACATACACAGAGATGAAGACACAAGGAGGTTAAATGGTTTGGTCACACAATTGGTAGGCAGAGGGGGATTTCAATTCAGACAGCCTAGCAGTGATATCTTCTCTTAACCATGACACTGTACTGCTATATGCAAAGGGGTATACCATGTGCTGGAGACAGAGAGTTGGCCATGGGCCTGGTTTTACTCTGCCCTCTAGAGCTTACATTCTTGGGGGAGGTATTAAACAAATATCAACAGGCACAAAATTAGTATAAATTAGTGGACTCTGACATAGCTGGAGTGAGGCTGAAGCTCAGGACAGGTATATGTGAGCAGCTGACAGTTGTTTTGTGGCCTGTGGGATGAGGAGAAATTGTTCAGGTAGAAAGGATGGAGGATGTGAGGGGAATTCTGTTCCTATACCAGGAATCATCCTTTGTGGAAGTCTTGAGGTAATACGGAGCAGGTCTCTTATCAATAGAGAAGCAGAAGGAAGGCTGGGAAGGATAGTGTTAGAGCAGTATCTTCAGTCAAGGTGGTGAGGAGATGGGTACTGCAGGGTCTCTGCTAGGATTTTGATTTTTATCATAAGGGTAATGGGAAATGAGAATCCTCGGAGTGGTTCTAGGCAGAGGGTTGGCATGAAATAAATGTATTTACAAAAGCTGGCTCAGGCTGCTATTTGAGGAAGTGTGTGTGTGTGTGTGTGTGTGTTTGGTCGTGCATGTGTGGTGGCATGGGCAGGAAATGAACAAGAGCAGCTCTTGGGAGCCCTCTTGGAAGACTAATGAAGTTATGATGGTGGCTTGGCTACCAGTGGTGGCTGTGGAGATGGAGACGTACAAAGATCCAAGAGACATTTTGGAGATAGAATCCATATGATATGATGACTGATTGGACATGGGGACTAAAGAAAACAGGTTTGCCTGAGATGACAACCAAATTTCATGATTGTCTAGATCAAGGATTGGCCAACTTTTTCAGCAAAAGGCCAGACGATAAATATTCTAGGCTTTGTGGACCATATGGTTTTTTGCAACTCCTCAATTCTGCTGTTGTTGTCCAAAAGCAGCCATAGACAACAGTAACAAATGGGCGTGGCTCTGTTCCTGTGAGACCTTATTTAACACAGGAAGCAGGCCAGAGTTAGCTGTTGGCCATATTTTGCCAACTCCTGGTCTGGAGAACGTGAAGGTCATGGAGATGTGGTACTCTGGAGGAACATGGGTTAGGCAAATAATTTCTTATTTCATTTATTTCTCATGAAACCCCGTGAAGTAGCTGCAGTTATTCTCTTCACGAGAGAAAACAATCTACACTCTGGCACTGTTAATTCACTTATCCAATGTCACACAGCTGGGAAATGGCAAAGTCAATATTTGAATTCAGATCTTTTACTTCCAAGCCCATGAAAGACCTTCCTGTTACTCCGTGCTATCTCTGTTCCTTTTCCCCTGCAACTAGTCCATGATGGTGGCAAAACTTTGTTTTGAAAGCTTTCTCACTTCCCCCCAAGGGCACTTTTCTTCTTTGAATGATTTTTTAAAAAGCCAAATAGAAAGGGACAGTGAGTCTCTAAATGTACCATCGTTCCTTTTGTTCAGTACAATAGACTTTATATTGCTTTGTCCAGTCCCTACGAAGTGGGACATAGGAGGTTTGTTTTCAAGAAATTAGCATTGTATTTTTCTCTCTCTTTTTTTTTTACTCCCGACACAATTTTATCTTGGGGATAAACAGTGTTATTTTCATTCCCTCCATTTCAGCCCCACATTGAATGTTTTCTATTAAAATTTAAATAAGCCTCTTCAGAGACAGATGAAGATGTGAGGCTAAAATGAGCTGATTCACTAGAATTTGTTCCTGAGAATATAACTTATTTTCTCTTACAGCTTATGCAACTCAGTTTCATAATAGAAGTTTTAAGTGGGCCAGCATCACGTCGTTATAGTCATTTCCTCCAACTTTTCCACCCAGAATAGCCAACTGCAAAGGGGGTAAGGAGGGCCACAAATTCACTCTCCCCTCCGCCATAGAGAGCCAATTATTATTCCAGGAAATTGCTGGAAGCTGAAAGTTTTTTGAAGATACATTGGATTCCCTTTGTATTATCCTCAGTTGGTACGCATGGCAACAAAACTCTGCTGCAGGTTGATTGTCCAAATTGCTCTTTTTTCTCTGATTGAAGTTGGACACAGGGCCTGCCAAGGTGGGGATGCATGTGTGGAGTGTGTGAGAGGTGCCAATAGGAGATGGCAGCGGGACCAGCAAGCAGGATGAGTGCTCGGGTGGAACAAAGGAGAGGTTAGAAACTGATTGGTGGGCAAAGATCCAACATACCTAGAGGAGACTAGATGACTTCTAAGTTAGAGATCGAAAGTCAGGGCACAGAGCAAAGGATTCAGGACCAAGTGAAATAAGCATAAGCAAAATGTTGGAGGAGTGAGTAGTGTGAAAGAAATTCTGGGTGATTACAGAGAAGAGCATTTTCCAATGTATGTTCCTTATAAATCAGTGTTCTAAGAGAAAATGATTCTTTTGTGGAGTAATTTTGAAAATATGTAATGTGATTCTTGAAGAGATATATTGATAGAAATAATAATAAAAATAATGATGATAATAATAACGAATAGACATACAGATGATTACTGCCATAAACCTTATTGCTACTCACCTGTACCCCACCTTCCTCCACTTCTGGGTATACCTAAAGAATGGATATCTCCTGCCATTGAAGTTAAGCACAGATACTTGACTTGCTTGGGCCAATGAGATGTGAGTAGTGATGACTCCCGCAGTTTAATGTTCTTTCTGTCTCTATGACTGGTGGCATTCTCTCAATGAAGATGACCCCCTGCTCCAATGCCAACATATGATAGACATGTAGAATAAACATGAAGTAACTGTTCATTGTTCTAAGCCTTTGAGATTTGGGGGTTGGATTCCTTACTGATAAAATAGCTAACATTTATGAATTCCTACTATGTGCCAGATGCCTTTCACAGTGTTTACATGTGTTAACACTATTGTATTATTAGAGTCTCTAATATGTCTAGAGGTAAAAGAATATGGAGGTGAAGAAACCCGTGTAAAATTTTCCAAGTGTATAGAACAATAGAAACTTCTCATTTCAACTTTTCTCATTTTGGGGATAGAATACCTATTGACACCTTGTGAAATACAACAAGACAACACATGTTGGAAAACTCAAGCTCCACAATCTATAGCTTGAGATGGGGCACCATGGGCCACAGGGAGAGTAGAAGCCTTACATGGTGGGCAAACAGAGATAAAGAGCTAAAAATACTTAAAGCTTCTCTTACCCTTGTTTCCACAGCAAAACCTGGGATGATTAGTGGTTCTTCATTAAAACATGATTCTGATTGTTGGCTAACATTTAGTGCACAAAAAGATGTGGGAGATCAAGCAATGAGGAAGACAAGGGCTTGTTATTTTGTTAGGTTGATTTTCTTAGAGGAAAACTGCCAGGATGCCAGCTTCTTCTCTCTCAATCAAAACCCCAGGGAAAGAGAAAATTTTCCACCTATTGGGACTAAACACAACAGATAAGTAACTATGGTCTTAGAAAAGCGAAAGTCATGAGCCTAATATATCCATGGCCAATGTTGCTATATTAGTCATACTAATATGACTAAAATGTCATGTGATGGAGAATGTACGACAAAGACAGGTGTGATGACTAATTTTATGTGTCAACTTTATTGGGCCAAAGTATACCACATTAAACATCATTTATGGGTGTGTCTGTGAGAGTGTTTCTGGATGTATTAGCATTTAGATCAGTGGACTCGGTAAATTAGATTGCCCTTCCCAGTGTGAATGGGCATCATCCAATCCATTGAGGTCTTGAATAGGTCAGTTTTTTCCTGCACTTGGACTGGGATTTACCCCATTGGGTTCCCTGATTCTTAGGGCTTTGGACTTGAACTAGAATGATACCTTCACCTTTCCTGTGTCTCTAGTTTTCAGATGGGAGATCTTGGGACTTCTTATTCCCCCACAGTCACATGCCTCAATTCCTCATAATATGTCTCTCTCTCTCTCTCTCTCTCTCTCTATCTATATATATATATATCTCCTATATATATATACACATATATATAGGATAACCAATAGGATATATATATCCTATTGGTTCTGTTTCTCTGGAGAATGCTAATATACTGGGTGACCATGGCACTATTCTTAAAATCACTGGGTAGTCTGAGCTCCGTCTTTTGAGGAAAGTGGCTGAAGAGACAGTACAACCTTAAGGCTGGATGTAGAAGCTGCACAGGAAGGACTTAGGGCTTCTGTGTTCATTGTTTCTGTTGCTTGGGACACTCTTCTTCCAGACTTTTACATTTCTGGCTCCTTCTCAGCATTTAGGCTTTCCCCAAAATGTCATCTCCTCTGAGGAGACTTTGCTAACCTCTCAGCTTTTCAGGCTCAAGTCACTATCACATCACTCTGTTTTACTTATACCCCATCACTTGTCACTACCTGATACTTTTCTTGTTGTTTTATTTGTTTATCATTTGTCTCCCCTTAGTAAAATGTGTCATGGGAGCAGAGACCTTGTTATATTCAACAAGAAACTCCCAGTGCCCAGCACAGTCTCTGACACCTAATAGAAGCTCAGTAAGTATTTCAGAATGATTACTGCATGACTGAATTACTGAATGAATAATAGGGGCAACAGAAATGAATGGAGCTCATACAGGGAAATGTGCATAAGATGGACCAAAAGAAACCCTAGGATGGTAGCACGTAACCAATGGCAGCAGACAAAAGTAGAGAGGCATCAGTTCATGTCTATAGATGGTGCAGGACAGGACCACAAGTCAGGATTGCTGGGTTGCCTTACTGGAGAAGGTACTCTTTCTACCTAACTCTATTAAGGCTGGGTTTGTAGAACCTACTGGGTGCTTCCACAGCCCCCATGGGTTAACTCTAGCAAAGCACTTATAATTCAAGATTGTGATTATTTGTTAACTTATCTACCTTGAGAACTAGCCCACATGTTCTAAGAAAGACTGTCTTATTCATGACAGTGTCCAGCACATAGTGAGAATTTTTAACAAAAATTTGTAGAAAGGGTAAGTAAGTGGACAATTAGACAGACAATCCCTTTATCAACCTCAGCCCAATTGTTTACTCTCATATGAATGCATACTACTTGCAGCTTGCATCTACCCCAGACTTTAGGTCCATAATAGCAAATAGATTTCATCTCAACATGCCATGTTGGCTACCCTTAGTGGCTATTTACAGGACTATGATGAGAAGGATCTCAAGGCTGGCTCTAGTGTCAAAGGACTTGGGTACTATGATCGATCTGTAATGTTTGCACCAGAAAAGGGACAGAGGGCTGGCATGAGTTCCATGTATTTTCTCACCTAAACCTGTGGCCTCCTCATTAGTAAACAGTGACTGCAACTTGACCCCACTTTGTGCAACCATCTCTTTGTAGTCAAACATATAGTCAAATATTTCAACCAAATGCATACCTCACACTTGGTGGTTTTTAAATTTTCCTTCCTGAATTCTCTTCATTATTAAGGGGTATTTAATATTTTAAATCACAGGGACAGCAGACATAAAGAAGAAAATGGCATAGGGAGGAGTGAAAGAGGGACAAAAGACAGGAGAGAGAGAGTAGATGCAAAGGGGAAAGAAGTAAGGACAAGTGAAAAGAAGAACTCTTGAATGTTTATAAATTGTGAACAGCACAACACAGGAGAGAAAGAGAAGGAAGAATAGGTTAAGAGAATGGCCAAAGAAAAAGAAAGAATGGAAATATTTTCTTGGGTGCTAATTCCAAACATGAAGCTATCAAATATGCCTAATAACACCCAACCCCTCTGAAACGTGTCGCTGAAAACAGATGCTCACTTGAGATGGTGTTGGCTTCGTAGGTTAATGAGTCTCTGGATTAATTTTTCTTTTTCTTGATTCTTATTTTCTCTCCTTTTCTGTTCTCTCCTCCTATTTCTTATCTTCTCTTAGTCCATTTCCCCATCTTTCTCTTCCTTCCTGCTTGACTTCCTTTCTTCCTTCTCCTCTTTCTCCTTTCTTTCCATCCTCTTTCTTCCCTCCCTCTGTCTCTGTTTTTCTACCTCTTTCACATCCTTTTTTCTTTCCTCCCTTCTTTTTAAAATTTCCTTTCTTGATTCAACCATCTTATGAGAAGAATACAATGCTATTGCTGAAAATAATATAGAAGAACAAGAGACCCATTTCTTAACCTCCACTAGTTCTCAGTTCATTTGGGGACACTTGATTGGAAGCAGTCTATAGCATAGAGCTTCAAGTCTTTTGGGGGCTAAAGAGACATTTTTAGAGTCCTTATTCTGTCACTGGTTGTTTTGTGACTTTACCTACATGAATCTTAGTTTCTTCATCTATAGAAGAGGGATAATAATAGCACCTTCTCCATAGGATAGTTGTGAGGAATGTAAGAGATAATGTTATATATAAAATCTTAATGAGTAAAAGACAGTTATATTATTAAATATTATATAATGAAATCTTCTGGAGCTCCACTACTAGAATGAGATGTTTCATCTTATGTCTGTTTAGAATGCTCAGCTCATCCTCTTTTTACCTCTGCTACAACATCACATTTTAAAAAATGTATTAGTTTTTAGATATTTATTTAAAATCAATTAATCAACATATAATGTATTATTAGTTTCAGAAGTAGAGTTTAGTGATTCGTCAGTGGCATATAACACCTAAGGCTCATTCAGTCAAGAGCCCTCTTGAAAGTCCATCACTCTGTTATACTATCCTCTACTCCCTACCCCTCCAGCAACCCTCAGTTTGTTTCCTATGATTAAGAGTCTTTTTTTTAAAAAAAGATTTATTTATTTATTTGACAGATAGAGAGATCACAAGTAGGCAGAGAGGAAGGCAGAAAGAGAAGGGGAAGCAGGCTCCCTGCTGAGCAGAGAGCCCGATGCGGGGCTCGATCCCAGGATCCTGAGATCATGACCTGAGCCAAAAGCAGAGGCTTTAACCCACTGAGCCACCCAGGCAGTCCTGATTAAGAGTCTCTTAAAAGGTTCGTCTCCCACTCTGATTTCATTTTATTTTTCCTACCTTCCCCTTTGTTCATCTATTTTCTTTCTTAAATTCCACATATGAGTGAAATCATCTATTTTTCTTTCTCTGACTTGTTTTGCTTAGCATAATACCCTCTACTTCCATCCATGTCATTGTAAATGGCAAGATTACAACATCACATTTTATCCTTGTATTCTCTTTTCCTTTATGTGCAATGTGTTCTGTCCACTTTAAGGAGACAGTGTTTCATAATCATGTATTAATTAGGATACTCTTAGCTATAAAGTAAAAAAAATTCAAATGAAAGTAGTTTAAACATTGCTAAAGCTTTATTGTCCAACATAAAGAAGGGTTAGAAGATAGGAGTTTCCAGTTGAGTTATTCCAATAGTGCAAGGTGTCAGTGTGGACATAGATGTTCCCATCACTTCTCCTTGCCATTTTGGCATCACCCAGGACATGCCCCTTATGATATCAAGATGGCTGCTGTAATGCCAGCCCTCAAATTTTCACAGAAGTCAAGAAGAGAACAAGTTTCTTCTCACCTATCTCTTTTTAAAAGAAAGAAAAACCTTTTATAGAAACTTCTAATAGATTTCCCCTTTATGCCTCACAGGTCAGGGTTGCATCACATGGCCTTGCTTAAATCAAGACTGCCAAAAGAAATTGAAGTGCCTCTATTGGCTTGGATTGATCAATATTCATTTCTTGGGCCTTGCCTGGAGCCATCTTCCTTGAGCACATAAGAATATTAACATGAAAAAAAAAATCAGGAATTTCCCATAAATGATGAAGGAAACAGAGTTGGGGGGTTAGTTGTGCAATCAAGACTGCCTGCTGTAATTCACATTTGTATCTCAAACGCCAGCAGACCACTATCCACTTAGTAAAGGTTTGAGATAGTTGTGGCAAGAAAACACCATTATTTCTTGTACTTCTAACTGTCTATTCAATATCTCCACTTGAATTGCCATCAAACTACCAAGAGCTAGGAAAAAGACTTAGTATGGATTCTTCCACACCACTCTCAGAAGGAACCAACTCTACAGAAACCTGGATCCCAGACTTCCAGCCTCCAGAGCTGTGAGACAATAAATTTCTGCTGTTTAAGCCACTGGCTTGTGGTACATTGTTGCAGCAGTCCTAGCAAACCAACATACTTTCCACTGATTACTAGGTAAAATCCCTGTTCCAGGACCCAATTCTGACCTGTTTTCGAGCATTTCCCACCATTCTGTTCTCTAGAGACAGCTTATATAGTATCTGGACCCTTCTCAGCGTTCTTGAAATATGACTTTGGGTGTTGCATGTATTTCTTCACTTCTGGTCACATCACATTCTCCCTTTGAGAGTCAGCTCAATTGTCATCTTTTTGGAGAAGGCTGAGCAATCCTGTCTCCTAGAGGGAGTTTCCACTCTTCTGTTTTCCCTTTACATTGTGGTCAAGACTGCACTGAAGCACTATTTCCATTGGGTTACTTCTGTCTTTGTTTTATGACTGTGTCTCTTTGTCTAGGTTGAGAGGACATTCAGAGAGGAAATGGCTTCCTATTCCCTTTTTTCCTTTTAGTGTCAAGCTCAGGGAGGTGGCTTATGGGACCCAACAATCCTCGCTAGGATGTTACTAAGCAGCTGAAGAATTGAGTATGGCCCCATGGAAAGTGGCTGGGTGAGGGGTAGTAAGAACTTGGTTTTGTCTTTGCTGCTTACTTGCTGGAGTACCTTGGGCAGATTCTTTAACCATTCCGGGCCTCTGGATTCCTCTCTTCAAAGTGAAGTGATTGATTCGATACCCTCTAAGGAGTCCTTAATGGTGATCCATGGGAATCTCCTCCCAAAGGTATTCTTTTGTGGGATTCTCAAAGGAAGCCACACTGAAATTGTAAATATTAAACGAAAGAATGTCAGGCAGATTTAAGTCAAAGAGCAATGCTTCCTAACCGAAGGGTCTGCCCTAGTCTCCCACTTGTCCCCATGGAGCCAGCCCCTTCTTTTGCCTCCTGGCAAGTCTGACTATGACCCAAGGCCACAATGGTTGGGAAATAAGTTACAGGTATAGTTTTAAAATGAATAGCCATTAACTTGTGGTGACCAGACTCTTTAGGACCACCTTCCCTCTTTCTAGCTGAGATTTCAGAGGCAGCTAAAGGAGACTACTTAAGGAAATACACCAGCTTACAAGGACACACCTGCAAAACCTGAAAGGAAAAGCCCCCCAGGGTAGAAGGTGGAGCTTCCAACCGCACTCTGTTCCCTCCTCCTCCTTTCTCAGCACCAAACTATCTCCTGGGGCAATAAAAGGCTGATTTAAAGAGACAGAGGATCTAGGCACGGTGGAGCCACCTGAGCTGTGGGTCTTTAGTGGAGAAACAGGTTTGGACTGCTGGTGAGCTTAATTTTATGACAGAAAAAGACAAAAATCTTTTCTTCTTCCTGTTCTTCTCCTTCTCCTCCTTCTTCTTTTTCTTTTGCAATGGCACCAATTGTGTTAGTTACTGATTAGTTCTCACATGGGAAATTCTTGGCTGGTTTTGCCATTTGTGAAAGCTCCCTTCACTTCAACACAATTCTTTGAGAGATGCCTATCTTGACAGCCTGGAGCAATTGTAGGAAATGTTCCCATGGTCTTTGAAACTAATTTGTCTGAGATATTTTGTATAATATTTGATTCACAACTTGTTAGCTTGTACAAATTGCTAGGCTTCCATGGTACTTGGTGGTCTTGCTGTAAAATGGGTATAATGGTGCCTTTATTACTTCCTACATTTTATTTCTAACAAAACCATTCATTTATCTCATATAAAGTCTTCAAGTCAATGATGTTACCCCCAGTTTTAAGATCAACAATTTGTTCAAATAAAATGTGACTTTAGTTTTGCAAAAGAATACTTAATTGACTTCAGAAGAGGAAAGGAAATTCTCATTCAACTCTGCATAGTCTTAGGTATGGTAGTGACAGCCTTGGGTTCTTTGAAGGTTCTAGTACGAATAATAATTCTAGTGACATTTCTTTCTCAGCCTTATTGCTGCATCTTTTCCCTTTATATTTGCAACTTCATCCCCCCCCACCCTTAACCAGGGAAGCTGATGTTATCATGTCCACCTACCACATAAGAGAATTGTAAGTGGTGGAGAGCAATAGTCCCAAGGTCACCCAATGGAAAGAAGCAGAGTCAATACCTAAACTAAATCTTCTGACTCCACCTTCAGTGCTCTTCCCACGACAGAGATTAGTTATGTCTTGGAGTTGTTTAATCCTTTACCTTAACCCAAAGTGAAAAAGCATATTAGGTGTCTGCTATTAACCAAGCTTTCTGATAAATGTTGTTTAACTCCCAAACCCTGTCTAAAAGAAGCTCACAATTGAGTAGTCAAGATAAGATTCCTGCACTTATAGACCCACAGGATTGCCCAGGGGTGAGAAAGTGCTCAGCTCTTGGAGGGCGTTTGAATATGTAGCTAAGAAGTTTTAAATTTATTGGTAGGCCATGGGGAAGCACAGAAAGTCTTTGCTGAGTGTCTTGTGTTCAATAAGCTCTTCTTAAATACAACACAACAACAACAACAACAACATGGGAAGAATTTAGAGCAAGAATTTGCATCTCCACTCCTCCCCACTAGAAGAAAAATAGAGGAGGACAAACAAAGTGCAAAGTTCTGTTTAAGTCAAAGTGAATGAGAGAGAACTGGGACTCCCAACCAGGTCACTCCTCTTTGTTCTTTCTTTAATTTTTATTGTGCAGACATGGTAGAAGTTGGCTGGGTAGGAATTGCGGGTAGACCACAGGGGTTGCCTTAGCTTTCATCCTCTTCTCTGGGCCACTACATTCAAGCCTGTTGGCTCTTAGAGCTATTTTAATCATGCCTTTTTTTCTGCCTGGCCCATTGAGAGTCGCCTTATTCCTGTGACTTTTTTAGGTGGTTAGCAGACCCGATACACAGAGTGTCTTGAAATGGCCTTGCATTCTGGGCATTGCTCTCTCATCCCCTATTGCCGCCATGTGAGCATGTCCAGGTTCGCTCAGAGTGAGACAGCACTGCAAAACTGAAAGTCAGAGAGTCCCTACAGGGTAGGCGGAGAACTGGGACTGTCATTGCAACTCAACAGCATTCACCGATCCCCTCATTTACTTTTTGCTAACACCACACTCTCTCTGCAGCATCTATGCTGAATCCCACCCATGTCATTCAGGGCTACATGAATGAATTGACCAACCCCTTGATCCAACTGTCCCTCCTTTAAGTGGAGCCCTAATAACACCTCTTTAGTGTTTTTTTTTTTTTCCTCTGGTACCTAGAGTAAATAAAAATGAGGACTCTGATTAATACACTGTCTTTTGATAGACTATTTTATTTGAATGTCTTCTTCAAGCAAATATATAGCAGACAAGGATTCTGGGGAATAAGCAGAGAGATGTTTGGGGTCCCAAGTAGCCAGAAACTCCCAAGGTAGAGAAGAATCCCCACAGACACCTGGAGCTCTTCAAAGTTGGCTCCTGAGAAACTTCAGGAAAAGCTCTTATCCAGACAGGCATCGTGGGGGTCAGGCCTGGGAGCCTCATGCACGGGGCAGAGGATGAAAGAGGCAATTTTGCGTAGATATTTGGTGAAAGGGAACTTGAATTTCTGGGCAACCAGGGCATTATGTCATTGTCTAAACAATAATACATGCAGCTCTCCTTTACTGGTTACCTGCTTTGTGCCTTCCCAGTAGATGCTATAATTCCCATTTAACAGAAGAGGAAACAGACCTAGGAAAGGGAGTAATTTACCCAAGATCAAACAGCTGGTCAACAGAAGAAATACAGTTCTAACCCAAGCCTGCTTAGCCCAGAGCCCAGCACTTTTCTGCTCTGCCTCTTCCAAGCTATATCAATACAATTGTCACTTCCAGCTGTGAAACTACCTCATCTAATTAGACTAGGCTCTACCCCATGGGGCCAAACCACTGGTGGGAAAGGTAGTTGTGGAGAAGGGTCCTTGGAGAACTTGTCTGTAATCTCGTGGAGAGAAGAGTACCTGGTTCCTCATGTCCTACTTTCTATATCTCCCACCTGTCCCAGTTGGCTAGAGTGTTGGGTGCTGGAACACAGTGGTACTTACTGGGGAAGAAGGAACAGAGATTCTAGCTCTGGCTCTGCTGTGTGACTCTAAACAAGTCACAAAATTACCTTGATTCAAGTTACTTTGACTATAAAATGAAGGATTTGGCCAATAATTAGTCCCAAATACAACTATTTGGCATCTCCAAGGGCTAGGGGATGAATCAAAGTAAAGAGAGACACAGAGAAGGGTGAGTTCCAGCCTCCAAGGAGCACAAAAACCATGCCCAGTTTCCTTTGACACAAGTCAAGCTGTAGTGAGAGCTATGGCAGAGGTGTGGTCAAACTGTGGGGGCAACAAAGAGGAAGACTCCTTCAGGGTGGGTCGGAGGGCAAGGTTGTCCCAGAAGTGGACAGACAGGAAGCTTCAGGAATGAGTGTGTGTGTGTGTGTGTGTGTGTGTGTGTGTGTATTTAAGAGGGATAGACAAGGATGTTATTTCATGTAAGTATGTCTAATAACTGTCAAAGTGCCCACGACATTGTGGGTCTTGATGCCTGCTTACTGACTAAATGAAGAAAGGAGGGTGAATAAATGAATGGCCATTTCAGCCATAGACATGATCATTTCCATTGTTTATATGCTCAGCAGAGAAGCAAAAAATAGTTTTTTTTTGTGTTTTATAATCTGGTCAAACAGTCTGCCATACATGGAAAAACATTGTACTTTTTTTTTTTTTTGAGTTTAAGAACAATGCTTATTATAAACATTTGGAATGTGGGGTAAATTATAAAGGTGTGGCTAATCTTATTACCCAAAGATGATCAGTCTTAGCATTTGGTATATATTCTCCCAATCTTTTCCTAGTGTGTACACACACACACATACACTCTCTCTCTCTAATACTTTTTTTTTAAAATCCATACATAGAATGTAAATATGTTCAGACAGGAAACAAAATGAGAGAATGTAGATTGAGTAGTGTCCTGTGATTTTTATATGAAAATGGAACCCATGGTAAAATCAAAAGGGGCGTCATCTAGCATTTTAGGCTAATACTCAAAATACGAAAATCATTTCCTTTTCCCCTAATATACCCTTTATTTTCTTTGCAAAACCATGATAATATTAGTGGAAATGATAGTAATCACCATTCGTTAACCCCCTTCCAACCACATGCCAGGCAGTGTGCAAAGTACTTCACACATTTTTTTAAAAGATCTTATTTATTTATTTGTTTGTTTGTTTGTTTGACACAAGAGAGAGAGAGAACACAAGCAGGGGGAGAGGGAGAAGCAGGTTCTGTGCTGAGCAGGGAGCCCAATGCAGGGCTTAATCCCAGGACTATGGGATCATGACCTGAGCTGAAGGCAGATACTTGACTGACTGAGCCACCCAGGAGCCTCATATACTTCACACTTGATTAACCATTTTTCATATTATCACAACTTTGCAAGTTGGGTAATGCTGTCTCCATTTTAAAGAGGAGATTTAGAAGGTTGCCAGATTTACTCAACTGGGAACCCAGGTTTGTCCAACTCAAAGCCAAATGCTTGAAGAGCCTTCAAGGATATCAGAAGCGGTGTTCCAGAGGTCTATACACAGGACGGAGCAGCAGACTTTGAAATGTCATAGGATGCTTCCATAAGTTTGCTGTAGACTCTGTAATGGAGCTGGCAGTGAACTCTTCCAGCCAGGTGTTGGCTGCTGTGCCTGTTAAAGTCCCTAGGCTTACCTCTCTGACAGCATTGACTCTCTGAGTTCCAGCAAAGTGTCCTGGTCAACAGTCTCTCTGATCTCCTTGCCAATAGCCTGCATTGGTTGCCAGCTTGTGAATAACCCATCTTGGATCTACAACTCAGGCAAGATTTTAGCTCAGTATAGGTCAGCTGTCATCAAACTGCAATCACTCGGAGACTGAGAAACTCAGTGGGAGAATGAAGCAGCTGAGCCCAGTCAACTCATAGGACCATGAAAAATAATGATAATTTACACTTTTGTTTGGGGGATATTTTGTTACACAGCAATAGATAATCATAGTAGTGACACTGAGTTGAGTGGAAATTCGGACCTAAAGGAAGTTTTCCAGGAAATTTTTTCCAGTAAGTGGATTTTTGGCTTTAAAATAAACTCATATGTGGGAAAGGTTGTTTTTGACTATTATACAACCGGTCACTTCCATTAAATGTTGGCAGTGAGGGATTTTTCTGTATCTATATTGGCAAAAGGCTCTGTGTAGACAGACATTTCAATAGATTATGGTTTGGCAAAACCATTAGTATATTTAAAAAAGGGAAAAACATAGTGTTCAGAGCCAAATAACTTACACAGATTCCTGAAAAAAAACCATGAAAAAATGTTTATAAGGTTTTTTTTTAAGATTTTATTTATTTATTTGAGAGAAAGAATGAAAGAGAGAGAGAGTGAGGGGGGAGGAGCACAGAGAGAAGCAGACTCCCACTGAGCAGGGAGCCCAATGCGGGACTCCATCCTGGGACTCTAGAATTATGACCTGAGCTGAAGGCAATCGCTTAACCAACTGAGTCACCCAGACATCCCTATAAGTTTTTTTGAGAGTATATTAGGCTATTGGATAACTGTAATATGGGGTTTTAACAGACAGACCTTGTTGATCTATTCTTAGTTTCTAATATGGTAACAGTCTAGGCCAGTGGATTGAGAGAAAGTAGACTTGCATTCTTGAACTAATTTGCACTTGGTCATGATATATTACTCTTTTAAAGAACCATGATAGGGGAAAAAAAAAAAAAGAACCATGATAGGGGCACCTGGGTGGCTCAGTGGGTTAAAGTCTCTGCTTTCAGCTCAGGTCATGATCTCAGGGTCCTGGGATCAAGCCACACATTGGGCTCTCTGCTCAGCCGCAAGCCTGCTTTCCCCTCCCGCTCTGCTTGCCTCTCTGCCTACTTGTGATCTCTCTGTGTCAAATAAATAAATAAAATCTTTAAAAAGAATAAAAAAAAATAAAGAACGATGATAAAGCAACTTAATGCCTTACCTGGAGTTTGTATGGATACTCGTTACTCAGATTCTCTGATTTTTTTTTCAGGTTCTGATAGTACTTTTTTGACTCCATGAAGGAATTTGTAAGTTTGTTTTAATGATCTGGAATATTTTAAACAGTCTTTGAAAATTTGTTAGAATCCTCTCGTGAAACAGCCTAGGGGTGTGTGTGTGTGTGTGTGTGTGTGTGTGTGTGTGTATGTTTCAGGGGGGCATGAAGGAGAAGAGGAGATGGTGATGACTTCTGGAATTCTTGCTTACACATTTGTTTGAATGGTGCCATTGCCTAAAATAGGGAGCTCTAGAAGAAGATCAGGATTGAGTGAAAATCTAATGAATTTCATTTTAGAGATATGTTCACTTTCAGATTTTGGCTGGAGAGGAGACTAAGAATGGTCATATACTTGCCAAAAAGGATGCCTAGGAAATGTGCATAGAAGCTGTATTAATTTACTAGGGCTTCTATAACAAAGTACCACACACTGGGTGGTTTAAACAACAGATATTTATTATCTCATTGTTCTGGAGGTTAGCAGTCTGAATTTAAGGTGTTGGCTGAGTTGGTTCATTCAGACAGCTCTAAAGGAGAATATTTTCCAGACTCTTCTCCAGACTTCTGGTAGTTCCTTGGCTTGTACTACCATAAATCCAGTCTTCCCACACCAGTCTTCCTTCATGTGCCTGCGTGTTCTTATGAGGGCACCACTTATATTGGATTAGAACTTACTCTAATGATCTGATTTTAATTTTGTACCTCTATAAAGACCCTTCCTCCAAATGAACTCATTTTCTGGAGTACTGGGGTTTAAGACTTCAATATATAAATTCCAAAGGGAGGAGTACAATTCAATCCATAACAAATATCAAGCATGTTATTCTAACTTAGAGTTTATGTTTATTTGAGGGTAGCTTATGATGTGGGGTGAATAAAGATCGCTTGAGGAATTGTGCTCCCCCTCAACCATTTCTGTTGTTGACACTAATTTGCTCACTGTATATGAGTTTTGAGGTGACTTCAAGACATTCAAAAGGACATTTTAGATTTTATATATTTATGTGTTCATGTAAGACCACATAGTGGATGACTCCGTTTATATTAAATTTTCTGAATAGGAAAATCCACAGAGACAAGTTAGTCATTATCTAGGACTGAGGCTGGGGGTAGGATGCAGACTGACTACAAATGAGTACAGGGTTTCTTCTTGGGGTGACGAAAATATTCTAAAATTTGATTATGGTGATTGACACACACACACAACTGTGTGAATATTCTAAAAACAAATGAGTTGTAACTCTAAATGAGTGAATTGTATGTTTTCTGATCATATCTCAATAAAGCTATTTTAAAAAAGCAAACGTTAAGTCAACAATTGGATGTAAGGGTGTCTGGGTGAATTTCAAAGTCATAAGATTTTTGGTCATGAGATTCTAAGACCCTACCTCCCTTTAACTCTCTGGATATGCTTTATCCTTTGTAAAATGAGGATTCTGGAGTTTATAATAGATGATCCCTCTATGATTCAACTAAAAGCATCACCTGATACTCTTCTTTTACCTGCAGACTAGACTAGAGCCGACTAGTTTTTAGAGCATGGACTTTGGAGTCACAGATCTCAATTAGCATCCCACTCTTCCATCTACTAACTCTGCAACTTGGGGCAAATTCCTGTACTTCTCTGAAGTGTGATCTCCAAATAGGGCTATGGAATGGGAATAATATAGTAATTCTGTCCTCATGGGACTTTCAAGAAGGTTTAATATGATAATATTCTGAGGGGCTTAACGAGCATCTGGCTCATGGTCAGTCAATTAAAGGCAGTAGACAGCTATTATTATCAGCATGAATTTCCTAGGATCAAGACTAATGACTCTACCAAAATTGGCTAGATGATTCTTTTTTAACAGGAGTTGAGTCGTCCTTTCACATTTGATGCTCTATCAGTTACATATCCTACATAATTTTTAACTTTTAAATAATTTGACACAGTAGCATCTGTGTTAGTCCAGAACATATTTTTCCTCACCCTCCTCCCGCAGTCTGGTAAGATTTTTGTGTTGTCAAATAATTACTTTGCCTCTGTTTTCAAGAGGCACCAAATGTCATGTAGAATGTGACAAATTTGTGATCATTAATAGTAATCTTGATTGATGCAAATATATCGATAGAGTATTTATTGAACACCTATTTTGTTCAAAACAATATGCTGAGCCCAGAGAGGGGCGCGAAGATGAGCAATATAAGGATGCCACTCTCACGAATCCCATGGTTTAGCGGGGGAGATACTCCCATGTATCCAGTCATGCATCAAGTATTTTCTGAGCTTACAATGAGGATGGAAAGACATACCTGTAATTAATGGTATGATGTATGAACCAAGTGCTGATGACACTGGAAGAAGGGAGTGATTAACTCAATGTGAAGAGGATATGGATGCCAGATGCTCAGGTGGAAAAGGGGCATTCTGGACTGAAATTAGGGAACACAATGAACTTCTCATTATTCTACAAATAAGTCATGCCCATTTGTGATTTGCATTTCCAATTCAGAGACCAGGACAGGATTCATATCTAGGTAGAGGTGCTTCTGAAATGAGCGCAGGGTTTGGAGATTTAGTGCAGGGACTAAGGAGGCTGACGACAGGGAGGGATAAGGTTGGGTTATAAAAGAATCTCATGCTAAGAGAAGACAAGAAAAACTCTTAAAGGGGAATGAAAATCCCAGAATTATGCATAAGAATAAATGTGTGTATGCATGTGCACATGTGTACATGTATGTGCTGGAGCGCTATAAGAGGTTGCCCTTTTCCTACTTTTTACTTGATGTTTTCAACCCCAAATTTTATATGCATTGATCAAGAAATTGCTTTTTTTTCAGTATTTGAGGAACAGACAGCGTGTAGTTTCAACATCAAGCTCTTTGCTGACTCATTTGTCTCTCAGCAACTGAGATTTTTTCATTGTCAATAATATTAATTACACCTACCATTCATTCTAAAATGACATTTATTATTTTCCCCTCCTTATGACATTCTCTCCACATAGGCTTGCATTTGGGTGGCTAGAGACTAGTGACTACAGCCCTGAGTTTTCATCATCTGGCAAGCAGAGCTCTGGCAGTACAGGTTAGACTCCTGGGCTTTCCTGTGGCTCTGCCTCCTACCTTATGTGCCCAGAACTGAATTCATAAACCATTCTCTGGATGGTTTCAGGATGCAAGGAAGTATATTTGCTGTTTACCAAAAAATCCTTCATTTCAAAGGGTTGGGGCAAGGTTGGCAGAAAAGAAGAGAGCTGGAAGAAACAAACCTTATGCTATCATTGAAACGGAACCTGGACCTTGGGTTCCAAAGACCCATATCTGAATCCCAGGTCTGCCACTTACTTGCTGCGTAACTTGAGCAAATCACTCTCCTGCTCGAGTCTGAGCTTCCTCCTCCTCTACAAAATTAGGATAGTAATATTCACCTTACACATTGCTGAGGGTTGAACGTGAGGTTCTGTATATAAAGCAGGCATTCCGGACTCTGGCTCGAGGTTGGCCCCTATTCTAGAAGTCCCAAGAGAAATGGAGACTTTAGAAAGACAGTGTGTAAAGGGAAAAAAAAAAAAAGAGTAAAATCCACTCTTGAAGATTGAACTAAGACAGCCTATACGGTTTTATACAGACATGAAGATTGCTTCCAGTTAGTGGACAAGGTAAACAAAAGAAAAGATAATAAACATCTATTTGTACATTGCAATCATATTTATCACAGAACAACATGTTCATTGTATTAGAAGTACCTCAGGGGCACCTGGGTGGCTCATTCGTTAAGCGTCTGCCTTTGACTCAGGTCATGATCCCAGAGTCCTGGGACAGAGTCCCGCATTGGGCTCCCTGCTCCATGGGAGCCTGCTTCTCCCTCTCCCACTCCCCCTGCTTGTGTTCCCTCTCTCGCTGTGTCTCTCTCTGTCAAATAAATAAACAAAATCTTAAAAAAAAATAGAAGTACATCAGAACCAAGAACCACTGGGAGGATAGGAATGGGCCCATCTCCAGGGCTGGCTTCCTGGGTATGCATCCTGTGTAGTTACACAGAGTCTCCTGTTGGAAGGCTCAGGGATCTGCTGTTACCATCTTAAAAACCCTAATTTTTAAACAAGGATACTCTCAATTTTATTTTTCTCTAGGCTCCACAAATTATTGAGTCTGTCCCGGTCATATCTTTACATTATCACTGCCGTCACTCCTTCTTAATTCCATCTGGTATAGTTGAATTCACAGAAAATAAATGATTACATGATATGTCACTGTCAGAATAACTATCACACGCAGTGCCTTAGTGCAGTCTCAAGTGCACCCTGGGAGGTTGGTATAATTGTCCCCATTGGATACATGTATAATTTGCTCAAGGTCACACCATCAGTAAGGGTTCTGATCAGGACTGGTACATCTGTCTACTCTTGCTACTCTATTGTGATGAATGAGAAACACACACACACACACGAAAAGTAATTCCAGTTCAAAAATAACACAGAGTGGCAAACACCCCATAGAAGGATGTTTGGGCTAACCTGATGTGCCAGCCCACACTGGATCCAGCAACACATAATTTATTTATGTTAAATTTCCCCAGTTATGTGCTTGCTTCTTGACACAGAATCTGTGGAACTTTACTCATCACTGTGGTCCCAGCATCCTGCTTGGCATGTAGAATATGTTCAATAAATATTTGCTGAATGAATAATATGCCTGCCAAGTTCTTCTTCACTCAGCATTTACTTGGACTTCTTTTTCACAGGTTCATACCTTTGTCCTCTTTTCTAAGACTTGTTTGACACGAGAAGGTTCTTTAGCAGCTTAATGTCTGATATATGAAGCAAAAAGCCCCACAATCATGACAAACAAAAACTTCAACGACAACATTTCATGTAAAACTTTGCTGTTTTATTATGTATTTTAATGCTGTTGGAACAGTCCATTTACCAATTTTATTCTCCACCATCTGGGAGTGCCTTAGAAAAGGCTTAGGAGGGAAGACTCCTTTTCCAGGTTGCTATATATGTATATATTCTAGAACTACTTTATTGAAGTAAAATTGCCATACAAAAACCTGCACATACTTAATGTATACAACTGGTAGACTGGAGATAAGTATCCACCCATGAAACTATCATCATAGTCTATGCAATAAACATTTAATTCCCTAAAGTATTTCCTCTTACCCTCTTTATTTGTTATTATTATTATTATTCATTTTTTTGGTGATAGGAACACAACATAAAGAGACTGTGGACTCTGAGCAACAAACTCAGACAGGTTTTGGAAGGGAGGGGGTTGGGGGGTTGGGCGAGCCTGGTGGTGGGTATTGAGGAGGGCACGTATTGCATGGAGCACTGGGTGTGGTACATGAACAATGAATCTTGGAACACTGAAAAAACAAAATAAAAGTATTTGGGGAAAAAAAATCTATCCTCTTAGCAAATTTTAAAGTACATAACATAGTATTGTTAACTATAGACACTATTTTTCACCCATGTTATCAGTGCCTCCCCATGCCACCCAAGGACTAACATACTCCCTCAGTGTCATTCTTCCCTCATATCTTACTCTGCCCCTCGGTCAATATATCATGAAAGGCTACTGATTCTTTCTCCTAAATATCTTAACACTACTCTTCCTTGCCACGACCTCCCACTTCTCCAGCTAGGATCTCACTTGTCTCCTTCCTGGATTGATCCAATGTCTTCCTGGCAGGTCTCTTTGCCTCCTTACAGTGAAGCAACCATATGGCAGCTGGAGAGCCCTTGCCAGCACAGGTCTCTAACCTCAGCACCCTCTGTTTAAAAGACCTCTTTAGTTTCTCACTGCCTGCAGGAAGAGTTGGCCCCACTTGGCCTAGCATTGGAGGTTCTTACCTTCCAGCTCCAAACTCACTTTCTTGTTGGTTACCATGTATAAACCCACTCCATAGCCTTACCCAGGTACAATCTGATACAGAATTCAGTGCTCAGGTGAGATCAACACCTTTGGGAGTGTGGTGAGGGAGCAGTTAAGCTGTGATGATGCAGGGCCCTACTGGGAGCACTGGTGGCCTCCATTAACCTTACTGGGCATACTATTGGTCTCTGATAGTTCCTCTTGAAGAAATGGAGCTAAAAAGCTGCCAGAATTGTCCCTTGCTGGTCCAAAATAGTAGCCTTTATACCCCTGACCCAGCAAGTCCTGGGGAGTGTGCCGCTCTTGGGATGGGTGACTGTGGGCCAGGCAGCTCTCCCAAGCAGAGAGCACCCCGAAGGAGGTGATAGTTGGAAGTGTGTTTACTCAGTACACCCTGTAGCTGGGACAATGAGTCCCTCCCTCCCAGAGGGACGGTTAGGAGTGCACCTCCACCTGTCCTTCACTTACCCTCCTTCTGCTCTGCAGAACTTTTGCTCCTTTTTTTGGTAACTTCATGCTTTTGTCTTGTGTATTCTGTTGGAAATACACTTTGCCTACTACTTTCTCCCTTTGATCTGATACTTTCAGTTTCCCTTTGTGACTGATGTCAATTGCTGACTCCTCTGGAAGCCCCCACTCACTCTCCCAGACAGAATCCTTTGGTATTTCATGCGCTCAATTAAGATATCCCCCTCTTTTGTGCCCTGGTGGTACTTAATGCATCATTTTATTACAGCATTTACCATGTTGCTTACTTATTCACCTACTTTATCATTCATTGGTTCCTTCACTGGTAATTAGTCAAGCCCTTGTCTGACCTGTGCTCAGTGTTCTGAAAAGCACTGGGGACACAATGAGCAATATTCGGATTTGCTGATGGATAGAGATTAATCATTGGGTCATGCAAAACCTGCATAATTCTAGCTTGGGCAAAGGCTATGAAGAAGTTCATAGAACTAGGTGATTTTACAGCAGGATGTTTGACCTGGTCAGGGAGGTTGAGGGGATGGCCAGGAGAAGGGATAATTATGATACAGCCTGGAGAAGGAAGAGAGGAAAAGTCTTTTGGGTGGACAGTACAGAATGCACCCAAACCTGGTGGCCAGAGAGCGGATGGGGAATGAGAAGACAGAAAGAACTTTGATGAGGGCCAAGAGAACAGTAGACACGATGCTATTGTGATTGGTAATGATGGTGTGAAAATTTATTGCCTGCCTTCGATGCTTGGTGGGAGTCATGGGAAGGTTTTGAGCAAAGGATTAAAGTGACCAGATTAAAGACCTGAAAACCTATGGCTGGCTTCCCTGTGAAGCAGATTGGAAGAGGGCGAGGAGGCCAGGGGAGACTATGTGGAGGCTATTTTTAGTCAACCATTGAGGTAGGGCAGCTTGGAGCAAGTCCCCTTTACCCTTGGAATGGGACAGATCTACAGAAATTCAAGAGAAAAACTGGTAAGCTTTGGTGATTGTTTTGTATGTGACTGGGAGTGATGGAAAGGGAGATGTTAGAGTTACCTTTGGATTCCCATTGAACTCTACCTTTTTCAGTTCAAAATCCCAAAAGAATGATAGACCACTCAGGAGAGTGGTCTCCTCCACTCAGGGGAATGGTCTCCATATGTATGCATATGTACACATACAGCATTTTGCCTGTCACTTCAGAGAGATACATAGAACTTCTAAAGCCCATTCATGAGGCCCAGCTGGGAAAATAAATTATATCCTATTCTTTGCTGCACCTCCAGACTCTACTCTAGAAAACAGTGTAGAATCTGGCACTTGGTACTCGTTTGTTGAAGCAATTAATAAGGGTACGAAAAGACGGAGGGTACTGTGAGGCTCCTGATGGTTAATTCCCTGCCTGTTCTGCTGCAATGTGGATGTAGGAGTTTTAATAGAAGAACTGCAACTTTCATGTCTATGAACCAACTGCTCATTAGCTTGCAAGGCAGCATTAG
Source organism: Nasua narica (assembly GCA_028533885.1). Taxonomy (NCBI): domain Eukaryota; kingdom Metazoa; phylum Chordata; class Mammalia; order Carnivora; family Procyonidae; genus Nasua; species Nasua narica. Next base: position 8,730,507 of record CM052800.1, on the reverse strand, counting down.
GTGGAAAAGTCCACAAATGGACTCATGAGCCTCCAGGTGGTAGAGAGGAATAAATTTTAAAGTATTAAAGCTCCAAAGACCAAAGATTTGTCTGCAGCAGATGTCTCTCCACAATGCTAAGTGCTTTGGACTGAAGAATAAAACTGTCTGCTTTTATTTTATGTGGGGGAGTGCATCATTTGGAGATGAAGCCAGTCTGCCTATGGCTGGGTGGATAAGTTAAGTTAATGTCTTGCATCTCATGATTCATTTGTACCTTGTGGAAGAAGCAGAAATGGTAATTGTGTTCATAGAGATTTAGAAGAGAATCATGCCTTTGCAGATAAGGCATTTCAGGAGGTCAATAGAGATAAGCAGGAAAGAAACGCATAGAAAGTTTTAAGAAAGATTTACTTTATACATATTAACCTTGACTGGGCTGGAGTTTTCTTTTTATGTCTTGGGTGACCACATGCTTGGGGTAGGGAGAACTGTCATCTGAACCATGGACTCTTCAAGGGGTCTTAGTGGTCACCTGGTTCATCTTTGTATGATCAGGAATTCCTTTTGTAGCACTCTTTGCAGATAGTCTGTGGTTCCTCTTGCAGCTGCCCTAATGAGGTTCCATTGTTGAATAACTGATATGAAGTCCTGCCCTGACTTTTCAGTGGGTACCAGGAGTGGCACACAGGCTTTAATTTGTGTAATAGTTCTAATTACTTGACAGTGCCTGCCTAGAGTAGGAGGATTCCAAGGCTGAGTCTGGATTAAAGAAAAAAAAGAAAAAGAAAAAGAAAAAAATAAACAACAACAACAACAACAACAACCAGTAATTGATTATCAATGTCTGTCACAAGGGAAGGAGGATGAGGAGTGGTACCCTGTAAGCCAAAAATGTTCTGAACTTGCCATCCTTGGGTTTGATTCTTCAGCTAATTAAGTCAACTTTTATGTATTGAGCATCTACTATGTACCAGTTGTGGTCCTAGGGGCTGGGGGTGTGAATCCAGTAGTTATTTCTCAATCCTCATTTATTCTGCCCTCTCTGCAAAATGAGCTGGAGTTGGCCACTTTTTCATTCTTAAGACACACTCTTTCCTCAACCCTGGTCTGGCTTCCCTGAAATCATATTCTCTTTCCCCCCATCTTACAGGCTGTATTGCTCCTCAGTTTTCTCCTCTTCTCTATCTTAAAATGGCAAAAGGCCACAAGATTTGGTCCCAAATCTCTTTTTCTTCTCTGTCTCACTCTATCTAGTCCAGTCCCATTCATGTCTCTAATTGCCGAGTATATGCTAATAACACTCAGGTTTATGTCTCTAGCCCCACAGGGAAACCTCCATAACCATCTACTACTTGGAAGCTCTGCTTAGATATCTAAAATGCACCTCAAACACAAGGGAACTATTAATTTCCCCTATTGCCTCCAACCCTCACCCATCCAAAGACAGCTTCATTCGTTTGCCAGTCTTTGCATCTCAGGAAATGCCTCTGTTTCCAACACTTCTCACCAGTCTGCCCATGCCAATCGACCCCTTGACCACCATCCTAATCCCAGGCCATCCTCATTTTTGCCTGGAATGCATCAATAGACTCCCACCTGCTCTCTCTACTTTGATTCTTGCCTCCCTTCAGTTCACTGCCTGCGCAATAAGAAGTTTTAAAAATAAATATTAACAAGATCATGTAAGTTTGCTTAAAATGCTCCCAAAACTTCCCTGTGAAGAGAATTCAAGCACCTTCCCTCAGTTCACAGGGTTGACTTTAGTCTGTGTGCATCTCAGATTTCACCACTCTCACTTTCTTCAGCCCCTCACTAGCCTGCTTTCTCTTCCTCCAAAAATCTATGCTTGTTTCCTTCTCAAGGACTCCACATTGTTTGTTCCTCTTGCTAGAATATTCTTCTTTCTGATCTTTCTGAGGTTGGTTCCTCCTTGTCTCTTAGGTCTTAACTTAAATTGTACCTTGCAGCATATCTTTCTTGTCTCTTGTCTGGATGACTGAGGGCAACTCCCTGCTGGCTTCTGCTTCTGTCTCCCACTCCCATCCCCTCTCCACACCTCACAGATTTCATTCAGCCTGGTTGACTCAGCCTAACATGGTCCAGCCCCTCCCAGCCTTCCAGCCTCATCCTCCTGGAATTCCTTGCCCCACAGGTTACATTGCCCTCTTTGCTGAATTGTGGAATGCCTCTGAATTTTTTCACATGCTATTTCTCCCACCTGTATTCTCTGCCTTCCTTTCTTCTAGATAGCCTCTACTCCTTCTCTCCAACACAATTTAGCAAAGCACCACCATTGCTGGAAATGCTTATTTGAGTCTCTCCTTACCTGAACTTCCTCTACCAGGCTTATGAAATCACGTGGGGCTATTTGGTTGTTTTGTTGCCTGTTTTCTGGTCTCTTTTCTGATGGCTGTCTGGGAAACAAGGATTTGTATGTATGGCCTTATCTTCATCCCCAGCACCCAGCACAGACCTTTGCACCATAATAAACATTACGTAAATCTTTCCCGACAGGATTTCTGGAAGACAGAAGTGAGATGGCTTTCTGCTGGGTGGATCATAGCCAGTGTTATACCTGACTCCAGAATTCATGAGTTCTAAGTGAGGACTGACCTCTGGGGATAGAATGAATGATGTCATCCTGAGGGAGAAGGTGCTAGTGGATACATTGTGGAGAATCAAGTTTGGCTCTCCTGGCACAGTTCAGGTATGAGTTTTGCATCCTGCAGCAGCTTGGTTTCCAGTGTTTCTCGTGGGGACCTAGGAAAGGACAGAGCATCAGTAGAAGGTGGAAATGAGTTAGAAGGACAGGAGAGGCTCAGGTCCCTCAGGAAGTATTGTTGCGTCCAGCCCTGGTATGGCTGCCCCCTTCTCAGGGATTCAGCTCTTATAGGCAATGGAGTCTAACTGGCCATGTTTCTATTTAGTGAACCTGCCCATCTGGCTGTACCTGATCGAGTCAGGAGTATGCATCCAATGCATCTGGACCAATGGGATCCTCCATCTTCTAGAATTCAATATTTAAAATGGAAAAACAGAGTCTGGAAGGTGGTGGTACTGACTCAGGCTAATGGCAATATCCTAGAAAGAAAAGCTACAAACTCCTGCTATTGGGATATGTCCATTTTCTTTCCCTTCCTGAGTCATATCTTGATTCTGTGATATAGCCCAGTAAAGAGATGGGGGAGGTGGAGTAGGGATGAGAGAGACCAGATTTTCTGGAGAGAGTGGGCCAGTCTTCCAGGAGTGAAGGATGCAATGAGAAAAGAGCCAATGAGTAGATCTCAACTCACCATTTTGAACTGAGCAAGTCTCTATTCTCTATAGCAAAATTAAGGACTTCCAGAAAGGCAGAGCTGGAAGAGGTTTACTCGTGAGGACATTGTGACCCAGAACAATGTCCTGACTTGCTGAGGCTCCTGCGATCAGTTTATGGTTAGATCAGATCCCAGCCCAGTGCTCTTCCCACCATTTCAGTTATCTTTAGTCTATTGAGCGGGGCTCAGCTCATCTGTCCACATGGACTCTTTGTGCTCCCTTTGCAGTTGATTACCTCTAGGGTCCAGGAGCTCAGGGTTGACCCTGGCTGTGTGGTTACCAGGGGAGTATGTTTATCTAGGGCATCTGCCAACCTAAGGATCCAAGTGGCCATCCCTTAAGATTGTGGGGCTCACAACTATAAAATGATAATCACATGGCAGGACACTGGCATGGAGGAACATCCAGCAGAACAACATGATGTGATAGGAGCGGCGTGGGGGCGGTACCTGCCCGCTGCCCCACCCGCTCACGCCCTGCTGGGCCTGCAGCATTCTAGCGGGGCTGCATTCCTGGCCTCAGACGTAACACTAGTTCTGTTGCTGCCAAATTTGGTTGGATGCAATAATCGTATTCTTCTTTCCAACCAAGTCAGTCTGTCCAAGGTGGGAGGATGTCTGTTCTTTCTGCATCAGGCAGGGTCCCATGGAGACCTGTCTGACTTCCACACTTGTCGTGAAGTCGTTGTCCTAAGCCCATGATCTGAAGTTTGCTGGAATCAGAATCTCTTGGTGTGATTTTGAGAATGCGGATAATCAGGCCTCTTGCAGACCTACTGAATCATCATTTCTACATTCTGAACAGGTTCCTCGGATGATGAGGGCTGCCGGTCTCAGGAGTTCACTGGGGTTGGAAAAAGTGGTGAGTTTAGGCTGGGGAAAGAGTGGTTTCCCGCCCCTGCTGCAGCACTTCCTAGCTGGGCGATTTCTCGTGTCACTCACCATCTCTGAGTATCCTTTGAAAGGAAGGAATGCATCTTATTTATATTTATCTCTCTTCGGTACCCAGGACATAGGTGGCCCTTAACTAGTGTTGAATGAATGCATGTGTGAGCGAAGATCTTAACCCACGCTGCACCTGTTGAGTGAACTAACTCAGGGAAGACACCTGGGCCGAGTCCTACATCTGGTAGGGCTTGGCAAGTGCAGTTCTCTTCCGTTGCCCTGAGGACAGTGGCTTATCATCTGCAGGTAACTTGAGTAGAGACACAGCAGAAGTGTGGAGGAGATGACGCGTGCTCAGAGACCTTTCTGAGACCCAGAGGTGATAGGCACTTCCCAGGAAAATCCACACTTCCCTTCTTATTCCAATCCCCGTGACCCTCTGTCCACCGTCCTGGGAATCACCAAACCAGTGAAGTTGGCCCAAGACCAATCACAGAGGAGAGTGGGACACATAGCTGCCAGTCTGTCCTCTCGGGGCTGGGGAGGCGGCCGCTGGATGACAGGTTTGTGACCAGAGGTGGAAGAGCATCACGGCTGCAGTAAGCAGCTCAGGGTAGGGGGCATTTAGATGGATGATTAAGTTGGTGATCTGAGGTACTGGGAATAAATAAATTAATCCTGGTCTTAACAGGTGATACCTTTGGGGAAAACAGCTGATTTCTTCTAGACTCAGTGATTTTATTCGTTAAAGGGTCATAATGTACCTTCCCTAAGTACTCTCAGCATTTTTGCGAGAATCAAATGAGGTAATGAGGCTATAATTATTGTCTCCATATAGACTGTGTTGTGATGCTTTCTTCTCAAAGTGTTGTTCCTGGACCAGCAGCACTGGCCTCAGTTAGGAGCTGATTAGACATGCAGAATCTTAGGCTCCGTCCCAAACTTCCGAATCAGAATCTCATTTTTACGTGATCCCTAGGTGATTTTAAATACACTCTGAAGCTTAAGAAGCAAAGAGTAACCGATTTTAAGGAAGTTTGATTTCTCCAAACACCTTTTTCCTGGAGAGCTCCTCTGGAGAAAGGGAATGTGTCTTATTTATCTCTGTTTCGTACCTAGAATATGACTGACCCTTAACCAGGGTCGAATGAATGAATGAATGAATGAATGAATGAATGAATGAATGAATGAATGATCTTACTCTCACCCACTACCTGGAGCTCTTTACCCACTATTTCTCCTGCTGTAATAGCAGGACCTGTACGCGGTGATTGCAGCTGCCTTACAACCGCGGATGCCAACCACAGATGCAGGCATTTAGTATGTGATTAAGGACAGACTAATCCACTTAATGTGGGTTGTGGGACATATTTGGCAGGAACCAAGGGACAGGGGTTGGATTTTAGTTTCCAAAGATAATGTCTTTCCCAATTATTTAAAGCCCTCAGTTCCTTGGATCACACCCAGACAGAAATAAGCCTTCTTAACTCAGGATTGGGTAAACAGCTCTCTTGCTCACATTTTCAGCAGAATCTTGACTCCAGTGGTCCATTCAGGTGCTTATGTAACAGGATTTGGTGGGGTTGTCCAGCTGGATCTTTGCTGAGCAGAGACCAACTAAACTTACCATCTATAACGGAGAAATGCCTTTTGTTTACTCGATTTTGCCACCAGCTAAATCAATTAAAGGATTAATCTATTCCATCATTCGACAGATGTGTTAAAGGATTAATCTATTTGGAAGTACAGACCGATACGGGAGAATATGGCAGGTGAACTCAGCCTAGAGGAATAGAGGGGATGGACAGAAGTGACCTATATGTTGACACCCAAGGGATGAGCAGGAGCTAAGCAGTTGGAAGAAATGAACAAATGATCCATGCTGGCACAAGGAACAGCATGGATCCAGGCCTAGAAGCAAGAGAGAATATGCTGTAGTAAAGGAAGAGGAGCAGTGAGTGTTTGGATAGGTGGAGTGGCTTTGTGGGCTGCTTGTGGGTATACACGTGGGATGGAGGGGATAAGAAATGGGACTAAAGATGCAAGAAAGGGTGGAACCCCATAGGGTGTTGTGAATCCTTCTGGGAAATTTGCATTTATCCCCAGGTCACTTGAGGAAGTCTTTGAAAGTGCTGGTGGGTCTGATACATTTTCCAGTTTCTTTCTCTCATGGACCAGTGGACCCCCTCATCACTATGGCAATGGGGAAAGATTTGTCTCTGGTGTGTGTGCCTTACCCTGACCTAGAAGTTCTCCTAACCTGAGCAAGGTGCCTGCTTCTTACTTTGTGTCCTTTAATGCTAACCACAGGAGGGTCCTAAGTGTTGTTTTATGCATTTCTTCCAAGAATAGTATTTTTCTCCTGAGACTTCCTCAGTTAAACTCTACTGGTCACTATGCTTCCAGTCTGTCTCATGGAGGGGTCTACTCACTATAATCTCTTCGTCTGGGTTCCCCCGTCTAGAGCGGTAAGTACAGTCTGAGCTGAGAACAGATGCCCTGCTGGGCCTCACCAGTGGTATCACTGTGGCCACTACCCCAGCAGCCATGGGTCAACCATTATTAGGCAATTGTTCTATATCCATTAGTATATTGGTTACATTTATACTTCACTGCTGAGGCTCTTACTATGAGCTGATACTCTTGGAAGGCTTTTGAGGGGCCAGAACATGGGATTGAGGGTCAAAGGAGCTGGCCTGAATTGTGGCCCCTTTCTGCCCTGATTCTATGATCTTGGGTGAGTCACCTGAATCTTAGTTTCCACAGCTGTAAAAGAGGACAAACGAGAGCACCTGCCCTGTCTATTTTCAGGGCGGTGGTGAGATCAAAGAAGATCATGCGTGGGAAAGTGCTTTGTAAAGTCCTCTGAAAGAGTGGGTTTTCATTGGCACTCTGGGCATTGCTGACTTCGTCCCTGGCTATGCCACCCTTTCTGGCACATCTGAAGGCAGATAGGGCCCAGGAGTACATTTCTCACCTTCCACAGCTAATCACTGACTTCCTGTCTGAGGCTTGCAAATTAGGTTTCATTTTTCTCATGACTTCTGCACCCAATCACTAATGGATAACCCAATTAGAAACCATTCGTCCCAATGTAAATATTATTTTAGCTCAAAATTGTTGAGAGCAAATAACTTCGGTGACACAATCCACTTTGGAACACTTTCTGGTGGACCTGTGGTGTACACACCCGGTTTGCTTCCCTTGTATGTAATTATCTCCTCAAGCTTCTGTTGGCATTTTCTGAAATGTTAATGGAATGACATTAAATTCCAGTTCATTTCAGGGCTCCTGTTTTCCTCTAAAAAGTTTTTCTTCAGGAAATCTTTAAAAATAGATAGATAGATAGATAGATAATAGATATGTAAAATAGAAGAAAAAGAATTGTCCCTCTTCAAATAATTGCCCTCTAAAATCCAAAACACTGAGATGACAGCACAAAGGGGAGATTAAAGGTTCCGAGCATTAGGATAAACGTGAAATTTAGAGATTTTTAATCAATGAATCTTATTCTCAAAAGGGATTCTCACCGAGTCCTATTCCCATCCATTATACATACTGGGGGTTCCTCTCCTGGGGAGAATGGACCATATTAGAATGTCTAGGCATTTATATCCAGGTCACCCTAAAGAGAGTCTAAGGGATTCTTCAGAAAAGATGGAACCCTCTCAGGGCATGTCCTCCCTAAAACCTTCAAGCATCCCCCTCCCTGTCAGCTGCAGATGGTGCTTCTCTGTTCTTGCTTCCGAGGGGTCCCTATTCTTTTCCCCATCATTCTGCATTGACTGCACTTCCTTAGTGATCTCTCTGGCTGCCACAGTAGACTACAGCTCCCAGCAGTCAGGGGCTAGGATTCACTCACACACTGAATGATGTGCCTCTGGATAGAAGGCATTTCACAGGGCACGTAGGGCCACCACCTCAGACACGAAGCAGCCCTCACCAGGGTGACTCTAATGGCCCTCTAACTTGTTTTTCTGACTTTACCTAATCTCTACATCATTCTCCCCAAGGGAACCAGGGAAACCTTTAAGATGTAAATCAGATCAGTCCTGCCCCTGCTTTAAACCCTTCTGTGAGTACTCTGGTCCTGGTAAATCTGTACTCCTTCACCTGGCTTAGGGGACCTTTCATCACCTGGACCTGGCTTAGCTCTCCAACCTCACCTGCACCCCTTCCCCGCTCACAGAGAAATCTCCACCAGTCACTGAACCATAGTAACTCCTGAATACATCCCACCCTCTCCCATGAGAGCAGTGACTGATATTTACTGAGTCAGGTACTTTCTCTTTGTTCAATCTGCATTTTTTTTTTTAAGATTTTTATTTTTAAGTAATCTCTACACCCAACATGGGGCTTGAACTCACAACCCCGAGATCAAGAGTCACGTGTTTCACTGACTTGAGCCAGCCAGGCGCCCCTCACTCTGCGTTCCTAATAAACCCCATAGTAACCCCATATCCTAGTTATTATGATGCCCCTTTTACAGGTAAGAAAGCTGACACCTGGAAAAGAAAGGAAATTCACTGCAGGCCCGACAGTGAAAGATGGTTAAAGGGTTAGGATTAGGTCTGTGACTCCAGGGTCTGAGATTTTGCCTACCATGTTTTGTCAAAGATGTGGTTCTTAGGCAGACAGAACTTCTATCTCCCTGAGATCTGATTGTGCTGAGATGAGTGTCTGCTGAAGAGACACCTGCTGAATGTCCCACCCAGAGTAGATTTCAGGGGTGCTGCGGGAAGCCAGAAACAGCACAGCAGTTTCTATTGCAAGGGTCCAAGAAGGTTACCTTTCAGAGGATAAAAAGGGTTGGCGGGTAGAGAGAGAAGGAGAAGCTGTTCTGAGTAGGGGCATCACTAGAGTAGGGCTGGCAGAAGGGAAGGCCTCAGGTATGTGAGCAGGGCAGAGAAGGCCTCCCTCTGGCCCCGGGCGCAGCAGAGAATCTGGGGAGAGGCGTGTTGGGGGAATGTGGAAAGGGCCTGGAATGTGGAGGGAGGTCAGTTACAAGAGGTTCTTCAAAGCCGGGCTGAGAAGCATCTGATAGATGGTCTGAGAGACGCTGATCACCTTCCAGCAAAGAGCTGATCCGATTCCACTGTTGTTTGGGGGAGAAAAAAAAACCAATATAAAATTTGGGGTAGGTGACCAGGGGGAAGGAACACCCAATGAGGATGCTTTTGCAACAATTCTGACTTGGGACAGCAGCAGGGGTAGTGTAATTGTAAAGCAAAGGCCTGGTCCCACAGGTATTTAAAGCCACCTTGGGCTATAATTTGTGTTTTAATGACATTGCTGATTTTGCTCTTCCTGATGTCTGGGGACCCCAGAGGCACTTCCCAGTCACCTTCTGGGTGGCCAGAGGGCTCTGGGGTACTTAAAGAGCCCTCTGTTAGGATCAGGAGCCCCAGGTCTCAGGCTAGGCCCTGCCCTACTGGTGGGATAGCCTTGGGCAACTCTTGCAGCTTCCTGGTGTGGCTTTCTGCCTGGGCTTTTTTCCCGTTTTTCACACCCAATGACTGGCTCATGGAACCCACCCAATCAAAGAAGAGTTTTAATAGCATGGAAATACTCTTTGAGGACATTGGAGTGCCTACCATGTACACAGTGCTGTGGGTAACAATGTGGTAAGATCCGGGGCACCTGGGTGGCTCGGGGGTTAAGTGTCTGCCTTTGGCTCTGGTGATGATCTTGGGGTCCTGGGATGGAGCCCTTTCACAGGCTCTCTGCTCAGCGGAGAGCCTGCTTCTCCCTCTCCCTCTGCCTGCTGCTCCCCGGCTGTGCTCTCTCTCTCTCACTATGTCTCTCTCTGTCAAATAAATGAATAAAATCTTTAAAAAATAGACCCATAACGCTGGGGTAAGATCGTGCCACTGATCACCACTTCCACTGGAGTTAGAATGGTGTGCATGTGTAGTAAGGGCTTTCCTTGAAAGCAGAGGGGAGAGAGAGGGGCATCTGATGAGCATCCCGGCCAACAGCAGGGGTGAGTCAGTTTCCATAACAGCACCTGAAAGAGCCCTCTCGATGCTGATTGGTTCTTCAGGTCCTTTGTGCCGGAGCACTCCATCTGCTCAAAACAAGCCAGGGGCCTCCATAGCCTTTATCCCAGAAGAGAAGGAAGTAGAACCTTCCACGGGAGGATTTGATCCAGGGGGATCTGACAGTACAAAACAAACCCATAGTAGGACTTCACCGAATACCGTCGGAATCAGTCTGAGAAAATTCAGCTATTTTTTCTTTTCTTAACTTTTTTTTTAAGATTTTATTTATTTATTACAGAGAGAGAGAGAGAGAGAGAGAGAGAGAGAGATCACAAGTAGGCAGAGAGGCAGGCAGAGAGAGAGGGGGAAGCAGGCTCCCTGCTGAGCAGAGAGCCTGATGCGGGGCTCGATCCCAGAATGCTGAGATCGTGACCTGAGCTGAAGGCAGAGGCTTAAACCCACTGAGCCACCAAGGCACCCCACTCTTTTCTTAACTTTCATTCACCTACTCATTTGCTCTACATTTTATAAGCAGCCACTCACAATGTGGGTTTATTTGATTGCCGAACTGAGCAGACTCTCAGCTCCTTCTCCAGAAGAAATCTCTCTGGTTCATCCATGGATCAGCAGGGCTGCCCCAAGCAGTGGTGCAGGACTGAAGAAGGAGAGGACGCGCAGCTGAATGAGTCAGGGCTGGAATCCAGCCTCTGCTTCGCTGGCCCAGAACTGCTTGAACCTGGAGGACTTCATCTTTTTCTTTTTTTTTTTTTTCAAAGATTTTATTCATTTATTTGAGAGAGAGAGAGAGAGAGAGAGAGAACACGAGAGAGGAGAAGGTAAGAGGGAGAAGCAGACTCCCCATGGAGCCGGGAGCCCGACATGGGACTCGACCCCGGGACTACAGGATCACGACCCGAGCTGAAGGCAGCTGCCCAACCAACTGAGCCACCCAGGCGCCCCGAGGACTTCATCTTTAAGAAGCACAAAGGTCCTGGGGCACCTGGGTGGCTCAGTGTTAAGCGGCTGCCTTCGGCTCAGGTCATGATCCCAGGGTTCTGGGATCGAGCCCCACATCAGGCTCCCTGCATGGCAGGAAGCCTGCTTCTCCCTCTCCGACTCCCGCTGCTTGTGTTCCTTCTCTCACTGTGTCTCTCTCTGTCAAATAAATGAAATTTAAAAAAAAAAAGAAGCACAAAGGTCCTGTCTGTGTGTGAAGTTGCAGCCTGAGGAACTGTGTGTTCCCAGAGGAAGCCTCTTTTCTAATTATGCAGGTCAGAGGAACAGTTTTCTATGTTTCATGCTCTTTAAAAGAAAATTATTTATTATTAGAGAGTGAGGGGGAGGGGCAGAGGGGGGCATAGCATCTCAAGCAGGCTCCCCACTGAACACAGAGCTTGATGCAGGGCTCGATCTCACAACCCTGAGATCACCACCTGAGCCGAAATCACGAATCAGTTGCTTAACTGACTGAGCCACCCAGGGGTTGCACATACGTGTGTTCTTTCTGCTACCAGGGGCCATGTGTGTTATAGGTCTGATGTGGCACTACTCTAGCACTATATTGTATGTGTCTGGTTTTTTTTTTTGAAGAAGACATTTATTAGGTGCTGTGTACTGAGTGTGCTGTTCGGACCTGCCCCATTATTGAAAGATAAATAGGGAAAAATGCTGACTCCCTGTCTCATCAGTCATTTAGGTAAATGTATGATTAAGACACATGTGCAGAGAGAAGGAGTACCTCCTCCAAGCTGGGTAGCAAGGGAAGGCTTCCAGGAAGTATCTCCTGAAGTTTTGAAAGATGAGTAGGGTTTGCCCAGGAGTGGAAGTGTGGGAACATATTCCAGCCCAAGACCAGAGACCTGCCCGGGCATGACGGAAGCTGGGGAACTGGAGGTTGTGTGGGTGTGAGAGGAACCTAAGCCCATAGCCTTCTAGATCCAGGTGAGATGCATCTTTCCCGGGAGGTCTTCCAGAATCCTGGCTGAGGAATGGACTTGTGATCTCTTCTTTACTGCCTCCGGACCTGTGATCAGCTCCCCGTGTTGTATTTACCACATGGCACAGCACACATTTCTCATTCAGGAGTTGCCCCCATCCATGGGGGACGCATCCCCAAACCCCCAGTGGATGCCAGAAACCATGGGTGGTAGCCAACACTACGCATAGTATATTTGTTCCTGTACATACAGACCCAGGATCAATTTTAACTTACGCGTTAGGCATAGTAAGAAATTAACAAGAACTAATATTAAAATAGAACAATCGTAACGATGTACTGTAATAAAAGTTATGTGAATGTGGTCGCTCTCTTAAAATATCATCCTTCTTGTGATGATGTGAGATAATGCAATACCATGCATGATGAGATAAAAAGAGGGTGAATTTTGCAGGTGTTGTGAGGTAGTGCCAGGTTATATTGACCTTATTACATTAATTATGTCAGGAGATCATCTGCTTCCTGGCAGCAGCTGACTGCAGGGAACCGAAGCCTCTGGTCGTGGGGGCCCACTGTATGCACAATTCTGTGATAGACCAGAAGCTTGCTGAGACCAGAGAGCTTGTGTCTTCTTCATTTTCATTTCCTTAATAAATAGCCTGGGTCCTGGAATAGCATATATGCTTAAAGCATATTTGCTCAAGTGAGTTCACACATGGGGAAAGTGCCTACCTCCTTAGAACTGATCTTGGGGGACTAATTATATCTATTACATTTATTTTTTTTATTTTTATTTTTTAAAAGATTTCATTTATTTATTTGTCAGAGAGAGAGAGAGAGAGAGAGAGAAAGGGAGAGAAAACAAGCAGGGGGAGGGAAGAGGCAGAGGGAGAAGCAATCTTCCCGCTGAGCAAGGAGCCCAAGGTGGGGCTCCATCCCAGGACCCTGGGATCACGACCTGAGCCAAAGGCAGACGCCCAACTGACTGAGCCACGCAGGTGTCCCAATATATTTATTACATTTAAGTAGCCTCTAAAAACTTTCTTGAATTTTCTTATAAAGACATTTGTATCTATCATACAATTATTTGTGCATGTATACATATATGTGTGTGTGCATATATATATATGTGGGTTTATATATCCTGGAAAAATTCATATTAATGACTTCTGGGGAGTGAGTTCAGAAGTGTATGGGGGTGCTATTTCAGGACTGTTGAATATAGCTGTCCATGTTATGCACTGAACAATTCTAGGGGACCATTTATTTAGATGTGAATCTGTACTTTATAAATTTAAACTAAGAGTAACAAAAACAGAGAAATTATGACACTGTAAGTGATATTTTCTTTCTTTTCAGGATTTTTCTGTATTTTCCCATCATGTTCAAAATGGATGGGCATGGCTTTCATATTCAAAAATTGTTAAAACTAATGAGTTGTGGAAAATTTCAAATACTAAAAGTATAAAGAAGAAAATAAAAACGACCCACATTTACCAACCAGAGAAAGCTACAATTAACATTTTACTTCATAAAGTTTTATTTTATAATTTTTTAAAATTTCAAAGTGGTGTTTGTTCTTTGAATAATCTTGAATAATTCAGAAATGTACAAAGAAGAAAATTAAAATCACTTCTAACTCATCACCCAGAGATGATCCCCTATTAAAATTTTGTGTGTTTTCTTCCACCATTTTACTTTTTTTTTTTTTTTTTAATTTTATTGATTTATTTGACAGAGAGTCAGCAAGAGAGGGAACACAAGCAGGGGGTGTGGGAGAGGGAGAAGTAGGCTTCCCGCTGAGCAGAGAGCCCAATGTGGGGCTTGATCCCAGACCCTGGGATCATGACCTGAGCTGAAGGCGGACATTTAACCAACTGAGCCACCCAGGTGCCCCATCTTCCACCATTTTTCTATATTGATACAATCATAACTCCCATTTGGTGTTTAATTTGAGCCAGGCAATGTGCTAAGTGCTTGGCCGACATTATCTCATTTAATTCCCACATAAACAAACCTGAGGTGGGAACTGTCAGTCTCATCTCACAGAAGATACAAACCAAAGGTTAAGGAACCTGGATCAGTTGCAATTTGAACCTAATGTTGCTTGACTCCAAAGCAAATATTCTTCATGATTCTCTCCTCTCTTTCAAAGTTGTGCGTGTAGTTACACATTCACACACTCGTGCTCGTGTAGACATATACACCCCTGCATGCACATGCTACACACACAGACACATACAAGTTGTGAAGATTACACTGTGTCTTCCATTTTGGTGTCTTTTATTTTTTCTTTAGTGTTATACGGTGAGCATTTTACGATGTTAGTAAAAATGCTTTTTGAAAGTGGTTTGATAAACTTTTTTTATTTAAAGTTAAATTTTAAGCAAATCAGTCTTGAAGCTCTATTTTCATTGACAGCTGGCCTTTGTCACCAGGCCTCCAGACCAGCTCCCTTTGTGGTCCTCACGGTCCCACTGGGACTTCTCCTTCCGTTTTTCCTCACCCATTTCTTCCTCGTCAAGCTGGGAGCAGGCAAAGCCAGGTAAGCTGTGGTCACTGGGCTCAGAAGCTGCAGAAGAAATGAACCACCACAATGCCTCATTTCATGGCGAAACCTCATACAATCGTTACTCCACAGTCCGAGAGCCTTCCTTGCATGTGTGCGCACACGTGTGCATGTGTGTGTGTGTGTGTTTCATGTGAATAACTGTATGGCTGAGAAGGCATTTTTCAAATCAAGAAATTTATGGACAGGTCAAGCAATTGGGATAATATAAAATCTTCAGTGAGGGTTGCAACAAAAACTAGGGCATAAAGCACCAGACTTTTAGTGGAATGCAAACTGTTCACATCTAAAGTGGAGCAGATCACTGCAGGCTTCGCGGCTCCAATATGCTAATGATGTATTGGCGCTCCCAGGGGGATGCAGAGTATGGCGTGATTCTCACCACCGGAATAAGTGCGATACTTACTCCACTAAGAACCACTTGTGGAGGCAGCCTCCTCAGCTGAGTTGTGTTCTGTGCTGCAGTTTGAGAAATACTATTTTTTTTAAAGATTTTATTTATTTATTTGACAGAGAGAAAGAGATCACAAGTAGGCAGAAAGGCAGGCAGAGGGAGAAGGGGAAGCAGGATCCCCGCTGAGCAGAGAGCCTGATGCGGGGCTCATTCCCATGGCCCTGAGATCATGACCTGAGTCGAAGGCAGAGGCTTAACCCACTGAGCCACCCAAGAAATATTATTTTATAGGTTTTTTTAGCGCAATGTTAATTCGGTAATTTAATGTCATTTGATAACTAACTAGTTCCTTGCTACTCAAAGCATCCTCCATGGATTGGTGGCATCAGCTTCTAGGCATGCCTTAGAAATATAGATTCTGCACTCCCTCGCCCCTCCCCCCACCGCAATCCACAGATTCAGAATCTGCCCTGTGATAAGATTCCCAGGTAATACAGGAGCGCATTCAAGTTTGAGATAGATGCCCTGCTGGGAAGGACACAAAGCTCTTAATGAAAAGGAAGTCGCCTTGCAGAGTTTATCTCCTGTCATAAAGTGTATTTTATACACGTGTTAATTTAAGGTGCATGAACGCAGCAAGTGGAACATGTATTTTAATACTGCCGGGGACAGAGCATGGCCTCGGCACGCGTGTGCTGATGCCCTTTCAACAAGGACCCCAAACAACTGTGAGCCCCCAGGTTTCTCCTAAGCCCTTTTTCTTTTCCTTTCTAGGAGAGCATGCATCCGTCCCCTAGCATGTCCACATTTGGAACCAAAGCGATTCATGCAGCCACATCCCATTAGCTAATAGCGAGGCCCCTGGAGAGGGGTTTCAGCTGGGAACACACAGCTAAAGCCTCTTTAATGGCCCAGTCAGCTGTCAGGGCTGTAAACACATTTCTTCCCATTCAGAGCCATTTGCCCCTCTCTGTGACCTCTCATGGCTCTCGGACCCTGGCCACGTGGCCCAGATGGCATAATCCGTCAGGCCAAAGCAGGTGACAGTGGGGCTTGCTGTTAGGTAATCAGCGACTATAATTAGCTGGGGTGGAAGCGATAATGGGACCAACTGCAGGGCTGGGGCCAGGGGAGCCCTGGGTGGGTGGAGTAGCGGCAGAGAGAAAGGCTTGCTTATCCCACTCCACTGTCTTCCTTCCCCCTCCAGATGATGTTTACGGCACATGGAGCGCCTGCGTGCTTGTGGGAGGCAGAAGCTTCATCCTCAGTGACGAAGGTCAGGGCTGAGCGCTAGCAATTTAGTAAGTGAGTGGTGTGGCAGCTGATCAATTTTATTTCAAAGGAGCCATTCTAGAAATCTATGTTTCAGTTTGATCATTTGTTGGCCCCAAGGACCTTGTGGGATCAAGGGCAAGGGAGGGTTGTAGAGGATTAGAACCTGAGTCTTGGGGGTCAGACACAGGCATTCTGATCCCGCTTAGCCACCCCCCAGCTGGGCAGCCTCAGGCTGGTGAACCAGCCTCTCTCTGCTTCCAACAGAGTAGGTGGCACTACACCCCTCTCGACCTTTGTTGGGGCTAAGTAAATATCACTGCCGATGTGGTCTGAAACACACCTGACATGTGGTAGGCACTCTGAAAATAGTTTTCTTCTCCTCTCCTTCTCAATAGGTATGCCTGTGTAGGTGATGTCAGTAAAATAGAGCCAACCAACCAAAAAAATCACTCATAACAGGCCAAATAGGGTCTCTCTAATAATAGATGACATTTAGTTATGTTTATAAGAAAGCAGTTGGTAAATGAAGTTGGCTTTGCTTGGAACTTCTATCAGGAGAACAGTCCCTGCATTTTGTAAATCAAAATGAAAGCCATGGGGGAGGGCGGTCGACTAAGAAACACTGTAGCATTGTTTATTGTTTGCCATTGTGTTGCTGGTAGCTGATGGCTGCTTTCCGATGCAGCACATCTTGTGGGGTTTACCGGAAACTAAAACATCCTGGAAGCTTCTTCACTTCGGGTTAGTTGAAAGCATAAAGTAAAGTGTCTCCATCTGTCATCTGTCCTACCTCTTCCCCCAGAATTATTGTTTTCTTCTTTTCCCTCCCTTTATTAAAAGAAAAAAATATATAGATATAGATATACTTATATCTATCTATATATATCTCCCCAGAGAGGCAAAAAGGAAATAAAACCACCTATAATTCCAGAAATGACCAGTTAATCATTTGTATATATGTTCTTCTAGATCCCTCTAGACACATATACACATACATCGTTTTTTGTTTTTTTTTTTTTCATCAAAATAGGTCACCTGGTCCCCTGGGACATGTTTTTTTTTTCTCCCAACTTGATATTTTGAATCTTATTCTGTAAGTATAGTTATTAATCTTTGTCAATAGGCACAGTTCTAGAACACAATTTTTTTCCAGATTTTCTATTAGTTTATTGACTCAATTTGCAAGGAAATCTGCTCATCTTTTTCTATTCCCTTTCGTTTTATTGAGATAATTCACAGACTAGGAAATTCACCCTTTAAAGTACACAGTTACTTCAGTGGTTTTTAGTGACAAGTTTGGACAATCCTAACTGTTTCTAATTCAAGAACACTTCCATCACCCCCAAAAGAACTCTCCTTATCCGTTGCAGTGACTCCCTGTGTCCTTCTTCCTCTAGCCCCTGGCTGGTAGCAGCTAGTACCGTAGAGATGGCATAAGTGATTGAATCGCTTCCTCACCGTTGAATTTTTATATTGCTTATGACTACGTATGACTTCAAACAATACTGTAATGATCAGTCTGGAAAGTTTGGTCCAATTAAATTATATTTCTGAGCTATGTTAGAAGTAATACAGAGACACTATTGTAATTTGAAGAGAAATATTCCATTTTGGGGTGATGTGGCTTTGGGAAAATTGAGAATTAAATCTCTAAATCTGCCGAATTTATCAACATTCTTTGGGGATTTCCCGAGTGTGGTCATTGCAAAACTGCTTTTGCAAATACTACCTGTGGAGTTTGCCAGACATTGGAAGTTGTGAAATTCTATTACTCTGCAGTTTCACAGTAGAGGTTGATTCCTGACTCCCTCTCCTAGGGTGACAAAGCTGTGTTTTGTTTCTTGTCTGAGCAGCATTAGGACCTCATAGAAAGAGGGCAGGCAGAAAAGCATGGGCTGGAACCAATTCTGTTCTTGGTTTCTAGGAGGGATTTTTAAAGTTTGATTTTTAAAAATAGACCTTAATCTTAAATAACAGGAATTTGGTAACTATATTTTAAAAACCTTGCATGCATTTGCATATGTAGATCATATTTAAAAATTCAGAATTCATTCCAGTAACAATAATAATTATTGTAATAACTCCCATGAATTAGGAAGTCATGAGTCTTTGAGGACCAGGTGTGGTGCTAAGTATTTCATATGCAATATTTCATTCAACAACTTGTGAAATCATCCATAGGATTGTTTAAAAAATGGAGGCTGGAAGTATTACACAACCTAATGATGGTCAAGCAACAAGTTATTCTGGAGTTGGTTTGGCCGCTCCATTGTCCCTCAGTAATTTATCCCTTCCCAGAGCCTGACTCACACTCCCTGCACCCTGCCCCACCCTGCCAAAGCTGAGTTCTGAGTTCTGCAGATCTTCCCTGAGATCCCACACCTACAAACAACTAGGGGAGTCTGTGCCTTAGTGGGGAGAGTGCAGTTTGGGTCTTGGTTCTGCCCTTTACCTTGCCACCATGGGCAAGTTACTTTACTCTGTGGCTCAGTTTCCCCATTGCATGAAATATGAAATGAAAGTGTCAAGTGTGCTCAAGTGCTTTATGATCACCGGGGAAGGGTTGGTTCAGCCTTGGGGCGACAGCACTGAGCCTGTCCCCCGAGGTCTTCACAGAGGAAGAGGCCGTGGTGGTTAGCTAACTCTACCCCATCATTTTACACTGGGGAAAACAGACGACTAGAAAGAGGAAAGGCTTGCCAGCAACAGAATCTTTATAGTGATTTTACAAAGTGATCTGTTGGGTTTCTGGTTGTTTGTCTAAAGCAGAGACTGCGACGGTGTAGTAAGCAAGCCTCCAAGGTCGGCGCTCGATTCCTTTATTTAGTCCTTGGTCTCATCCATAGCACTGGGATCCTGGGATTTCTGGGATCCACTGTGTGTTTGAGCCCCAGCAAGTCAGGAATTGTATTCTCAGTACATTCTGAAAATTATCTTGCAAGGGGTACCGACTCTTACTCATTCTACAGATGTGGAGAGCGAGACAGAAAAAAGAAACCGTGCCGAAACTCACACAGATCCGAAGGGACAGGATTTAGGAAAATTGCATTGTGGTCAAGAGCTCCACCATTAACTCATTGTGTAGCCTTGAGCACCTTACTTAACCTCCTCCTGTCTCCGTTACTCCAAAATGGAGTAATGACAGGAACTTCCCTAAAAGGATGTGGTGAGAGTTATTAATGCTTGTAAAGCACTTGGGAGAATGTCTAGCACATAGTATGAGCTCAATAAATGTCAGCCTTACACAAAACTGAACAAAACATGGGATGGTTTCATCAGCTTCCAAACCTTGTATTCTCTGCTGCTTCCACCTGCGTCAAAAGCAGCTGGGGAATTGAATTCATGCTAAAAAACCTGAACAAGATTCAGGAGTGCAAGGCATTTGAAAGTGTGGCCTAGTTAGAAAGCACACACACACACACAGCTACTTTTAATAGCTGGTAAGAGCCAGAGAAAATCCAATTACAAATGAATCAATCGATTAAAAAGAAAGGGGGCAGAAGAAAGGAAAGAATGCTGGAGAGACACAGCGCCAAATTATAGCTGGGTAATAGAATTAAGGGTCTGTAGAACGAACTGGGAGAAATCACAAAGGCACAAGGGCTGAGGACTCCTCCACAGCTCTGTAATGATTTCATTCTTTTTGGGCCCCTTGGCTCCAAAGAGCTGTGATTGGGCCAGTCCCCAACAACGGAGTGCATAGGAAACGACCAGAATTGTATTTGGCAAATCATATTTTCGCAAAGAAATAAATTGGAGCAAGAGGATTATGTCTGGATTAAGCAGATATCCAGGGTTAAGGATGAAAGGGCAGGGCCCAGATATCCCAGTCCTGGGAGGGGAAGGTGTGAGCTGTGTCTTTGGTTTGGTAAAGATGTAGCTTGCAGTTTATACTGGGGAACACAGACGACTAGAAAGAGCTTGCAATTTTCTGTTTCCTAAGAAATTCTGTCTTTGCTCTCAAAGAAATATCTCATTGTTAACAGAATTTCCCTCTTGCATGCAAACACTTAAAAAAAAATCCCACGTGCGTTTTAAACCATTTTAAACTATATTTTCTATTTTGGTGGGAGGGGGTGTGGAGAGGGAGGTGGGGTTGTTAATCCAGCAGCAATCTCTACAGCTGTGTCTATTATTGGTGGGTTCTAGAATAACATCCGTTTCTATGTATTTATGGAAAGGCGTCCTTAACTAGGCCACATAAAGAGCCAACGCATCTATAAATAAATTAAGGCGGCTGCAAGGCGTAGGCGGCTGCCCCTCTGGCTGTGGCCTCTTCTTCGGCCCTGGCGCGCAGCTGTCGCCTTTGTGCCCGGGCCGGGCTTGCCCCACCGGGCTGCGCTCACCCCCGGGCGGGCGGGGCTGCGTGTGCGGGGCGGGGCGCACCTTCCCAGGCCGGCCTCGGGGCTTGACACCAGTGCGGAGGGCGGGCTTCTGGTGGCCCAGGCTTGGCCTCACTGGCTCGGGAGTCTGTGGCTCCGCTGGGCCAGCCAGCGCAGGTGACCAGGCGGCAGTTGGCTCACGGGAGCTGCGTTAACAGATGGTGATGTTGAGATTGGGGGTGGGAGTGAGGGCGGGGGATGGTGCAAAACGACTCGAACCACAGAATAACCCCGGATGTGTAAAATTAAATGGGGGGAGGGGGCATGGGAAGGAGGAGAACTTTTCCCCGACTTTGGCAGCCCCATCCTTTCTTCCTGCCCTGGGATGTGTGCGCCTACCAGGCTACTCCCTACCAAAGGGCATGGAGAACATAGAGTTTTAGGGGCAGGTCTTTCCTGCGCACTCACTTCGAGACTGAAAAAGAAGAAGAAAGCAATCGTTGTCACAAGAGAAATGAAGTAAAGAACTTCTTATTTGCTTGGTAATCCTTTCTGGAGTTCCTGGGAATCTTGTTCTGGGAATGACCTCACCTCTCCTTGGACCTGCAATAACAGACTTCTGTCCGAAAAGCAGAATCTCAGGTCCTTCAGCTCCACTGAATCAGAAGCTGCCACAGTTCAGGATTCTCAAGGGGTCATATGCACAAGTCATTTGAAAAGCTGTGGTCCATTGGTTCTTACCCCTGGCTGTGCAGTAGAATCACCTAGAGCTATGGGTTGAATTGTGTCCTTGAAGAAGATGTTTAAAGTCCTAACCCCCAGTGCCTGGGAGTGAGAACTTGTTTGGAGATAGGGTCTTTGCATATTATCAGTGTCATTAGGGTGGGCACTAATCTAATACGACTTACAAAAAGGGGGCATTTGGACACAGAGGCAGACACGCATACAGGGATAATGCTGTGTGAGGATGAAGGCAGAGATTGGGATGATGCATCTATGAGAAAAGGCATGAGGAATATTGTCAGTAAACCACAGGAAGTTCAGAGAGAGCTGTGGAGAAGATTCTCCCTAACGCCCTCAGTAGAAACTGAACCTACTGTTACCTCCATCTCGGACTTCTGTGTTCCAGAAATGTGAGACGATTTTCTTTTTGGTTAGGTCATACAGTTTGTGTTACTTTGTTATGGCAGCCCTAGCAAACAAATGCCTGGATACTTGTAAGACATATCCGGGTTTCTGAGCGATGACTGACAGGTTTGCAATCAAAATACCCAGGGGTGGAGCTAAGGGACTTGCATTTTTAAAATGTCCCTTGGAAATTCGGATGTAGTCGGTAGTGTGGGGGATGAGTGGGCCTGTCCACATATCTTGTAGTAGTTGCTTCATCCTTATAGCATCCTTCCTAAGAGCAGGTGCTTGTATGTACCAGTCTGCTCGTGGACTTCTGGTGATGGGGAACTTATTACCTGATAGTGCAGGCTGATCTATCATGGAAAGTTCTAATTATTCAGAGGAATCTTTAGAGCTAAAATCTCCTCTGCTTTTCTCTATTATAAAACTGAAGAAACCGAACCCCTGAAAGAGTGAGTAACTTGCCCAAGGCCATACAGTCCATATGGGGTGTATGTGGATTTGAATCTGAGCAGTTTCCAGAGTCTACCCTCCTGTGGTCACTTCAACAACTCAGATGGCCCAAGAACTTATGAAGGGCCATGACAGCTGTGGTCCAAGCAAGACCTCCTCCAGCCCTGAGAGACCCAGTGTCCCTCCCTGATCTTTACACCTAAATGGTGAGATGGGAGGGTGGGGTATGAGGTTAGAGGAGCGAACTGTATGGTCCCACTAGGCACCTGGCCTATGGGATTTGCTCAACGTGTATCCAGAACCTGGGCAAATTCGGTGGGGAGGCCAGGGTGTGGATTTCATTCTTATGTCAGGGCCTACTTCTGACCCTAACTCCCTCAGTGACCCTGGGCATGTCTTGTGCTCTCTGGCCTTCAGTGTTCACATGTGTGAAATGGGGATAATAGATGCTGCCTTTCCTACTTTGTAGCAGACTGGAGGGGTTCCAGTGGGATCACACACAGGAAAATGCCTTGTGAAGCACAGATGTGATATTATGAGCACGAGAAGAGAACTCAGGTGTTCCCATGAAAGACTCTTCTCACTAGGGCAACTTTGGCTGTTGCTCTTCTTATCAACCATTTGATTTCTGCTCAGTTTCCAACAAGCCATATCTACGCTTGAGTGGAAGTGGGTGTAGGGAGATTATTCAAAGGTGGGGCCTTGTAGAGAGCCATAAGTCTGGCCATATATTTCCCTCTCCCTGGACATATCCCATACTGGACCATTTTCCAAAACCAAGAATGGCATCTCCTCTTTTGAAGACATTGCAACTGAGCGCCATTTTTTTGGGGCCAGAGCTGCCTGTCCCAATTTCCCTAGAAATTTAGATTACCCCCACTGTCTGGGCCTGGCTCATTCATCAGGGTTCAGAAGTCTTGATACTGTTATTTTTCTCATTCCTAGTTTTTCTCGTCGATTTCTTAATCAGTTTTTTCCCACAAATATTCCCTTAGTTCCTTTGGAAACTAAGGGGAACTAAAGGGAATATCCCAAATATTCCCTTTGGCCCAGACTTGGTGCTGGGCACTGGGAATATGGAATGGCTTAAGATGAGTTCTGTGTTCCAGGAACTCAATAGCAATCCCATGTAAGGGCTGCATGTGGTTCGGCTTCCCAAAGCTGTCCCTGGTCACAGGCCTCACAGTGAACCTTCCCCTCCTTCTCCAATTCCTTTGCCATATGGTGGACCAGGAAGAGGTCACTGCTGAGGCAGAAGATGTATGCTCTGCTTGCCTCCCTGCTGTGTGACTTTGGGCAAGTCACAGCCTCTCTGAACCTGTTTGGTCTTCTGTAAAATGAGGTCAACAATAGCGATGTGAAATAAGGTTCAGTAAGAATTTACTATGAGCCAGAGACTATTCTAAGTGCTTTACTTATATCAACTATTAACAACTTTAACTTTAAATGTTACTGGTGTCTTCATTTTTCAGATGGGACACCTGAGGCACAGAAAAGTTTACTAATTTCCTAGGCCAAAAAACTAATTCTTTCTGTGATGGGGAACTTATTACCTGATAGTGCAGGCTGATCCATCATGGAAGGTTCTAACCACTGAACCAAGAGACAAGTGCAGGCTCTCTGTTTCAGGAGGCCAAGTTCCTAACCACTGTCCTATCCCACCTCTCTGAGCTGACCATCATCAGAGTTCCCCTTAGGGGGCATGTGAACCGGCATAGCACTCTGTAAAGTACTACCCAAATGAACACAGGATGGCGATGAAGAAGATGATGATAATGATGATGATGATGGCGATGATGGAGAGAAACAGCCTTCTTCTTCAGTGAAGGAATGATATTTCTTATAGGGTCTTATCTATCCACAGATGGATGGAGGGAGGGGGAGAGAGAGGGAGAATTACAGACAGATGACACAATCCTGTACAGCACACATTGCTATCCCAGTATAAAGGTGAGGAAACGATGCTGCCACGTCTAGTCTCAACCCCGCAGAAGTCTAAGGTTTTGTTCTCTGGAGAGGTCTCTGAACTGCAGGATACCAGGCACACACCCTAACCCTAACCTTAGCCCTAACACGAACACTAACCCTAGATGTGAGAGAGAAAAAGAAGGTCGATGGAGCATGCATGTATACAATGAAATATTGGAATATTCCTCAGCCATATAAAACTGAAATCTTGCCATTCACCATGACATGGGTGGGGCTAGAGAATATTACATTAAGTGAAATAAGTCAGTCAGAGAAAGAAAAATGTCACATGATTTCACTCATATGTGGAAATTAAGAAAGAAAACAAATGAGCAAAGGGACAAAAACAGAGAGAGAGAGAAAGAGTGAGAGGCAAACCAAGAAACTGACTCTTAATTCCAGTGAACTCACTGCTGGTTACCAGAGGGGAGGTGGGGAAATCGGTGAAAGGGATTAAGGAGGGCACTTGTGGTGAGTATTGGGTGATATATGGAAGTGTTGAATCACTATATTGCACACTTGAAACTCATATTGCACTGTAGGTTAACTAGCGGGAATTTAAATACAAACTTAAAAAAGAAAAAAAAAAAAAAGATGAGGGAATGAAGGCTCCGGGAGGTGTTGTGCCTTGTCCAAGGTCAGTGGGTGACAGAGCTTGGATTTCACCCAAGGGCCATCTGATTTTGGAGCCAGTGCTCTTCTGACATCTGTCTACTCCAGGGCAGACGGAAGTCAGCAGTTCTGGTCTCCAGCTGAAAATCAGTCCTCTCTCCTGGTTCCGCCTTCATTTGTTAGCTAATTGTGGAGCAATTTCTATACTCATGGAGAATTCAGCAAGAACAAGGCCACAATCCCTGCCTTTAGGGGGCTGTAGCTTTAAAGTATTATATAATCTTATGTCCTGTGAGGAACCAGACTTACCACTTCCAATGAGAAGGAGAGGCTTCTCCCCTCTTCCTCCCTCTCGCTGTCCTGTTTTCTAGAATCCGGATTTAAGCGTGACTTCCAGTGCCAAATGGACTTCATTTGTACAACCTGAAGGTCAGTTTAGCAAAGCCAAGCAGGCTGTCCCCTTCTAACTTCAGGGTCTCAGAGGAACAGGTAAAGTAAACACAATGTTATTCCCAATCTCTTTGTTGCGGAAGCAGATTGGCTTTACACTATTTTGTCCTGGGCTGGTTCTAAGACAGCACACATTACAAATCAGAATCAGTTAGGACGGTGCGTGTGAAGTGAATGATGGTGGGAAAAAAATGCACATAAAATGGGACAGTACAAGAGTGACCCAAATAAAAGGCATTTTTTTTTTCGTTTTGCTTTTTGTTTTTCCCCCCAGATTTAAATAAACACAAGCAAACATGTCCAGGGAAAACTTAGGGCTCAAGATAGTCAGCATGCTTCCCTAGAGGTTAAAAGGAAAACAGGACCTATTTCATCTCTATATTTTGCTAGGCGGTGAGGCTAGATCCTGTCAGTGTGTTATCTCATTTAATCCTCCTGGCAACCCTAAAATGAATACATTATTATAAAACAGAGGTGAGGATCATTTGGGAGGATGTAAGTAAGACACCAGGTCCATTGCCTGCTCAAGTCCATTACTTGTTCAGCAGTGATGGCCGTTATTACTGCTGCTTAAATTCATTTGACAGACAAGGAAGCTAAGGCTTGGAGAGATTCAGTAAGTTGTCTGTAAAATTATGAGGATAAGGAGCTGCAGGGCAGGAGTCCAACACAGACCCATATGGCCCCAAGGATCACTCTGACTCTTCCTGCAGTGCATGGTGCCACCAAGCTGCATTTTTTTGGAGGAAGGACAAAACAAGGTATTTCTTTTATTAACTTTCTAAAAAGACCTGCATGTCTGGTTCCCATGGGCTAGCCTTGTTTCTGACCTGTGTTTTTCTTTTCTCTAATTATCTAATCTCAATTAGAAGCCACCATATAGTTCCTTTTGTGACCCCTGGTTAGCTCCAATCTTAAAGGAAACCAGAAGACCCCGTCACTATCAACCATTATCATTGTCATCTGCCATGGAGCTTTCTCACTCCCCAAGCTAAGCGGGTCCTTCTCTCCATTGTGACTCATACCCCATCACCTGCTCCTCCCCCTGGGGCCAAACAACGTTATGAGTCATTCTGGCTTCTGACAGTCTCAAAAGAACTGTAAATTTAAGTCCAACCCTTCAAGGTCAAGGAGCACTGTAGTTCTTGAAGCCACACCATTGTGGTTGGTACACGCCTTCTCCTTCAGCCAAGGAGAACTCCCAGCCTCTGTGGATCTTTCCTTTTTAGCTAATTGCTCCCTCTTTGGTCCCACCCTGGGAGACTCCTCAGTCAGTCAAAGGGACACTGCTGGGTCAGAGGTCAGGTCACACGTGTTCCAGGGCTGAGATCATGGGTGTATTCTGGGTTTCGCAGAAGAACTACAGACTGGGGAACCAAGTCCTGTGTCCAGTGTAGCTTACTAGGAGTGCCAGCAAAAGCAGGGACTCCTTTAGTGCTCAGTCATTACACTGGGCCTGTGGCTTCACAGGCAGGTTATAATTAGCAGACAGCTCATCCTGGAGGGAAGCAGAGAATGAGCCTCAGAACTGGTCCTCCAGCCTCTGGTTTGGCATCCCTCCAGCCTGCCCCATTGTCATGTCACTCTCATGCTTAAGATCTTTAATAACTTCCCTTTAACTTCTATTTAACAAGAGGAAGAATATTTTTATGGTTTAAATGGAAAGGAAAATGCACGCGTGTGTGTATGCACACACACACACACACACACACACACACACACACACACATCTTCTTTCCCCCTCTGCCTCCCTGCTTCACTTGACCCACTTCTCTTGGTCTCTAAGGTTCAACTCTGCTGTTGTCTCTTCTGGTTTTATAGGCTGAGCTAGGCACCTGCTCTATGTATTCCTTACACATCTTAGGCTTTCTGCTACCCCAGCCCTCACTGCACTTCCCTGCACTCTACTTTTCTGTTTAATCATCTATCTTCTCAACAGTGCAATAAGCTGTTCAAAGGACAAGACCCTGTTTGCACAAAGCACATAATATGTGTTAGAAATGATGGGTGACATCCCATAGTAGCGTGATGGAAAAACTTACCTGTATCTCTTTTTATGCCATCGTAGATTTCATTAGAAATGAAGGAAAGATGTCCCTTTCTGTGTTATTGAAGATCTGAATTCTCTTTATGCTTAATGAAGGTAATAAATAGACTTTTTGGGCTTCAGGGCTAAAAAATGATAAAGTGGGCATGCCCTTCTTTAACTCAGTGTCGTGAAATTTACTTGAAGGTACAGACCCACTGAAATACAGTCTAACGTGGAGAAGGACTTCTTTAAGATTTGAAAAGGGGGAAGGCCCAATCAATGTGATGGTTCAGTCTTCTCAGACTGGGTGAAGGCCATGGTTTGGGGAATGTTCGGTGAGTTGCTCCAACTGAAAGGCAGTTGATGGCCTTCATGGTGGTCTGAGGCCTGAGGATTAAGAAGAGTGTTCTCAGGAGCCCTGGCAATATTCGTTGTGATCGGGGTGGTGTAGAGGAAGAGTGGCTGCTCACACAACCACCACTTTCTTGTGGGTCCATGATAGCTGAGCAAAGACTTACATATAGCAGCACTAGAGACCGGAAATGAAGCTGTGGTCTCCTTATCAGCCTGCTCTCTGCCCATCATTTTCTTGGGCCTAGTAAGCTTATTATCCAAATGAAAGGGAACAATTGGAGGGGGGGATGACTAAGAATAGATTTCTTTGAAGAATAAAGGATTTTGGGGGGGTACTTTTGTATCACAAAGCATCCTCATGAACAAAGACAGTGAACCACTAGTCTTACAAATGAATCACCTGGAAAGGTGCAATCCAGTAGGCATATATGGAACACTAGCTTTAGGTTTGGGGCTAGGAATCTCATGGTGGATAAACCATGGCCACTTTTCATGGTGTTCACTTAGTCTATGGAATAGACTAGATAGCCACACAATCAGGAGTTTCACTCTAACTTGGTGTAAATTGAGGAAGAGAGAAGCACTGAAGGGAGGAAGGCTTATCCTGGACTAGAGAAGCAATGAAGGTTTTATGGAGTATATGGTATTTGAACTGCTCCTTGGAGGTAAAAATGAACTAAGTTTGCAATAAAAAATAGGAAGGGTATTCCAGGTGTCAGGGTGACAGAGAGAGATGGAGATGTGAGTGAACTATCATGAGAATGAGGGGATTTATAGGTAGTTGGATATTGCTGGAAGATGAAATGTGTGAGCTTAATGGTGGAAGATGAGATTGGAAAGTTGACAGGTCCAGAATCAGATGACCCTGTACTAGATCCCAGGGATGATGAGCAGAAATCAGAGGGTTTTCAGCAGGTCACATTTCAGCTTTAGAAAGATAGATTCATTAATGCAATGTTAGGTTCTTTTATAGATAAATCCTAAAACCTCAGTGGCTTAATACAATACAATATTATTTCTCAGAAGTGTGTAAGCCAATTGATGGTGGGAAGGAGTCTGCTAAGAATCTCAGGTTGACACTGTATCTGCCCTTTTTAACACAAGGCTCCCAAAGCCATTAACAGTGGCTTCCAAGTCATTAACATCATTTCCAGCAGACAGAGGAAGGAAGCTGAGAAGGTTTTTGTGGAAAGTTTTTAAGGATTAGGCCAGGCATCACTCCCCTCCATATTTCACTCTCCAGAACCCAGTTAGCTCAGTCACATCTCAGCAGCTCACAACAAGGTAGCCAGGCAGGTGTTGTCAAGATTTTTCCCTGGAGGAAGGGAAACCAGTTTGGTGAATGGCTAGTCCATCTCTGCTCCAAAGCATCTCTTTGGATCAGCAGAAAATTGATTCAAAGGACAGCAAACAAAAAGACTGTTGCATTCCCCCATGTTACAGGGAATTTTAGGGGGTAGAAGTAGAGATTAGAGAGATGGTATAAGAATCTTTAAAGAGACAGAACTGCCAGGCCTTGACGTATGGACTGGGAAGGAAGCATGAGAGAGAGGAAGGAGGTGATGCTGAGGTTTCTGGTCTGGTTCATGATGCATTCTGGAAAGACCAGGAGTTACAGGATGAGGGAGGTGTGGAAGTGGGTGGAGATGGCAAATGTGCTTTTAGGCATGTTGAGTTTGTGTAACTCATGGAATGTGCAAGTGGCCATCTGAATGACAATCTGGGCCCAGAGAAAAGACCAGATTAGGGAGAGGGAGGAGTAGGAAAGGTTAACATATATCAAGTCAAATTAGTATGGATTCTTTTACTAAGGCAGGGAAGGGACAAAAAGAAATAGCAGACTGGGAGAACAGAAGAACAGACTCTCCAAAAGATCCAAACCATATAAACATTTTGGAGAATGTCACATGTATTTCTCCTGTAGAGTGTCTTGACTTGAGTACATGTATATTAGTCCTTGCCAGGGGCTGGGGCTATGCTTCGTGCACCTCTCCACTCTCAAGGAGCTCAAAACTTGCTGGAGGCAAATGGTTGGTCTCTCACATATGAATTATCCCCACAAACAGGGAAAAGTTTCCTATCCAAGGTGAACTCTGGGTTACCAGAGGGGCATTTCCTTAGTGCCTGGAATTCCACCAGAGCAAACTCACAGTTTTTGAATAAGCTGTTTGACTTTTCTTTTGGGGAGCCACATGATGTAGTGGAAAGAAGACAGGCTTCAGAGGCAAGCAGTAGAATATGCTACCTAATAGTGATAGGCCTTGGGTGATAACTTAGACTCTCTGAGCTTTGCTTCTTTATTTCTTAAACAAGAACAATAATAAACACTGGGTACACTCAGGGTAATCTGCAATAATGGGAGTTCTTGATATTAAATATGCAGTGTTCCATAACAAGAATAATGATAAGATGATGATGATGATGGTGGCAGCTAACAGTGGCTACTATGTGTTAAGACTATTTCAGTGCTTTAAAAATACTCTGTTAATCCCTTTAACACCCCTATGAGATAGAATCATTATTTATTTTCTTTTGACATCTAAGAAAATTGAGGCAGAAGAGGCATGGGGCTTGAAGACATAACTGCTTCTGGGGGGCAACACTGAACACATCTCTGAGAATAAAGAAGTCTAGGAGATGGAGGGTTGATCAGAAAACACTCACTGTCCACCAGGAAGGAGCCTGAAAACAGAAAATGATGTGAGGTGTTAAAGTGTGTGGAAATGGGTGGGAGAGAAGTGGGAGTCAAATGTCACTCCTCAATATTTGGTCGGGGACGGCATAGACACCAAATGGTTCATGCATTCCTCCAGCCATTCACTCTTCTCTTGTTGATCATAGCTCTTGGCAGACCATGGGTTGGGCTCAAGAATGCTCCCCCCTCCCTGGCTTCCAGAAGCTTCTAGTTGATTCCAGGAAGGGCAGAGTGATGAGTGGGCAGAAATCTGTAAGAGCGTTCCTTTTCTTTCTATCCACCCTATACTGGATACATAGGTAGTTGTGGTTCTTATTTGTTTGTTTGTTTTGTTTTGTTTTTGCTTGTTCAACATCCATTTTCTTTCTTTTGTTCTTTCTTTGGGGAATTACTCCTCAGCCATGTTGTGTGAGACTCATAGGATTGGCCTGTGATCCAAACTAGAGTGGCCAGACAACTCTCTCTAGAATTTGCTTTTGAATGGAGCGACGTGGTGACGAGATGTGTCTGCACCTCTTTCGTCTAGACTCCAGCACTTTGAAGAGACTTTCCTTTGGTTCCTGGAGCTTTAAGGCCCTGGAACTGCCCCACTTCCTTTCTTCATTGTTGTGTGTTTACCCACATCATATCTCTATGTATACAGTATATGTAACACACACACACACACACACATTTTGCCCCTTATATTGGCCAATTGCTTTCTGTTGCCTGCAATCAAAGACATTTAACTAATACATACCCTTTTCTGACCATCTTTCAGCCTCAGTTTTTCCACCTGTGAAATAGGAATGGCAAAACTTGCTATTTACCCTCTGGAGTTTCTATAGATTAAAGGTGTAGGTCAATAAAATGCTTTCAGATGCTTGGATGAAAGGTGCTGGAGAACTATAAAGTCTCCATCTCCATTTTAGCTGTACTTTGAAAGGGGAACTTTCTTTATACATCGTAAAACAGCTTTTACATCCCGAGAGGATGTATTCTTCATTTTACTGTCTCTGTAAACAGTTCAAGGATTGCTCCATACTTGCTGCGTTTCCAAAGCTACCACTGGAGATGAAAGCCCAGCTTTACTGAGCGTGAGAGGTTGTCGTATGCTACGGGGAGAAAATGTTTACATTATTGCTATTGTATTAGTTAGGATAAGGAAGTTGGCTCAAATTTTCAGGTTGTTGCTTTGTTAGTTCTTTAGGGTAAATATTCACATTCTTACCTCAAATTAAAAAAATGTAAAAACCCCACCAATTTTAGAACAGAAAGAGCTGCGTCATCTTAGAGTACTTGACAATTCTGAACGTATGTAACACTATATAAAACCATAACACCTTATAGGTTCTATTATATTTTATGATTTTCAAAACACTTATACGTTCCCTTGGACTGGTCTTGATTCTAGAGTATCCGGTAGATGCTAACTACACATAAGCCTTCTGAGTAATTAGTTTTAAGTGAATCACTTGTACAATAGGCCAACATGACAGTCATGCATTCTCATCAGAGAAAATTTGGAAATGCAGAAGGGTAGAAAGATAAAGAAAAATATATCAATATTTCAATGGGTTTGCTGCCCTAAAACAACCATTCATTAAATTCTCATGTGTACCATTTTCCTTTTTTGTCACAATTATTTTATAAGTATTTCATGTTAGTTGATATAATTTGATATTCTGTGGCTTTTTTTCCTTTTTTTTTTTAAGATTTTATTTATTTATTTGACAGAGAGAAACACAGCGAGTAAGGGAACACAAGCAAGGGGAATGGGAGAGGGAGAAGCAGGCTTCCTGCTGAGCAGTGAATCCGATGTGGGGCTCGAACTCAGGACCCTGGGATCATGACCTGAGCCGAAGGCAGATGCTTAATGACTGAGTCACCCAGGAGCCCCGGCTTTTTTTTCCTTTTGTATGACATCGTAACACTAGCAGTTATCTATTGCCACCCAAAGACTCGGCAGATTGAAATTAGAACCGTCTATGATTGCTAATGAGTCCAGGGGTTAGCTGGCAGGTTCTTCAGGTCTGGTCTCCTGTGGGCTTGCATGGGTCTGCCATCAGGTGATTGTGTGGAATAATCTAACTTCTTTGGGGGTTCACAGCTACCTTACACTTGGTCTGTCGTCCTGTAGGAGGCCAGCCTAGCCTTGGATGTGTGGTGGTGGCAAGATTCCAAGAGAAAGAGAGAGACAGGGAGAGACAGAGAGAACACAGAATTGTGAAAGGTAGGTATAGGTAGTTACTATCGATGTAAGTCATGAGGCCAGCCTGGATTCAGGGGCGGGGAAGGAAGCCCTCGCATCTCTGTGGGAAGGGCATCCCTTGCCATTTGCAATGGTCAGAGACACAGGAAGGGCTGAAGAACTGCACCGAGAGTTTGTAGTCAGTCCCCCATAATAACAGAAGTGCACTTCTATATTACTTCAGAGACTTTTTTTTTTTTTAAGATTTTATTTATTTATTTGACAGAGAGAGAGATCACAAGTAGGCAGAAAGGCAGGCAGAGAGAGAGGGGAAAGCAGGCTCCCTGCTGAGTAGAGAGCCTGATGCGGGGCTTGGTCCCAGGACCCCGAGATCATGACCTGAGCTGAAGGCAGAGGCTTTAACCCACTGAGCTACCCAGGCGCCCCATTCATAGACTTCTTAATGACTTTATAGTATTACCCTGAGTGGCACCATCACAGATAATTTGAACATTTCCATAATGTAAGACATTTTGGATTTTCCATTTTGTTTTCTGGGGTACAGCACACAGGTTTGTGGGGAGAAAACCTTTCCACTTGAGCTTATTAATAAAAAAAAAACCCTGGGTGCCTGGGTGGCTCAGTTGGTTGATCGACTGCCTTCTGCTCAGGTCATGATCCCAGAGTTCAGGAATCGAGTACCGCTTTGGGCTCCCATTAAAAAAAAAAAATCCTAATATAGAATCGTAGAAACTAATGTATTGCTTAAAAGTTTATAAATATTTTTATTGTTTTTCCTTCATCATTGCAAAGCATTTTGTGAGGGGCTCATACCCATTGCAGTCCACATCAGTAGTATATGAGTGTTCATTTCACTGGCCTGCCACCAGTATTAAATACTTAAACCAAAAAAAATCTCTACTAAGACAAATAAAGAAATTTTCCACCCCCAGCATTTTGTTGATATAATTAGTGTTTATTTAATTGCTAATAACAGAAGTGGAAGGGAGCCCTAGAGAGAGAGAGAGAGAGAGAGAGAGAGAGAGAGCAAGAAACAGATTTCTATACTCAAACAAGGTTAGGAAATGCTGTGTCGTGTTCCCATCTTCATTATTCATTGTGGACATGCTCCGAAGATTCCCACAGCAAAATAACATGTTCAACTTTCTTGTCAAGTCACGGTTTTCCTAATTATGTTGATCACAGAACAATTGTTTTTTCATAGCTGCAACCAACCTCTTGGAAAAACTTTCGGTGGGGGGTGGGGCCATTCCTGAAGAAATGTTGCCTTAATAAAATAGAGTGGGTTTTCTTCGTGGTGGGAATTTGAGAGGCCACGGAAAGGCAGGAGCGGTACTTTGGGTCACTTCTACAATCATGCAAAACTTCACGAAAAGCAAATGAAACTTGTCACCAAAAATATTTGGCTTCTCTTCCTGCTTGTTCTCTTTGGAATAACAACCTCAAGAGCTTTCAGGCTTTGTTTTAAGGGATGCATTCTTTTCTGGAGATGGCACACTGGCATTTTTCTCCTCTTCATATTTCCACAGCTGGATGTATCTGATAAGCGGCACAGAGCCTCCGGAGCTGGCCCTTTTCTGGGACTTTGCTGCTCCGGGTGTGGTCTGAAGAGGAAGAGCCTTGCACCAGCTGGGAGCTTGGTAAAAATGTAGGGTCTCAGGCCCCACACAGACCTCCTGCATCAGAGTCTGCATTTTAATGAGAAGTCCTGGTGATTGTGTGCACACGCAAGCGGGAGAAGCACAAAACCGGGGGGTGGGGGGGGGTGGGGGGGTGGGGGGGTGGGGGGGGTGGGGGGGAAGCTGGCTAATCTAAAGGACGCCTCTTCCTCCTGACCAGTACTTGCTAATTTAGCCACCACCACTGTGCATTGCAGAGTTACTGGTGTAGAGTGCTCTCATCATCTTTCAGCCCTGGATGGGTGCATGGTCACAAGCCCTCTCTCCTGATTCCGTCAACAGATTTGCTTACCAGAATTAAAGCAAACAAAGGAAACATACCAAATACAGAGGCAAAGCAAAGAGGAAGGAAGGGAGGGTGGGAGGGAGAAAAAGAAAATAGAAAGATCGAACCACATGTGGGAAGAATGATGCAGTTTCCTGCTCCTGTTCCAACCCTTGTCCTTGTCTTGGGTTCTAAATTCACGAACCTTAATCCATCCCTAATTCTGCCTTGGGAGTCTGGCCTTCAAGTCCCAAATGGCTGATATAGCAGCCCAGGCCCCTTTCATGTCACCTCTTTTTTCCTGACTCTTGTCCTGTTGCTTTCTGGAGAGAACCATCGCATAGTTTAATGGCACCTGCAACCCCCCCCCCCCCTTCACTTCCTCCGCCCCTTGCCCTAATAGAGGGAGCAGGCCTGGGATGTCTTGATTATTTTGTGGTCCAGAACCAGAAACTATCCCAGGCTCCATCTGCTTTCTCATTTCTTATCTCTTTCCCAGAGTATTCCTGTCAGGTATTCCCTCCCCCTGCTGCCCTTTGAAGAGACACTGCCTCAGTCCAACTTACAGGGCAGTGACTTTATTGTGCCAGGTCCCTTGCTCTAATCATAGTATGACAAAGGCACTGTATTCAAGAATCATATGCATTTACAAAATGGGGTCATTTCTTAATAGCTTTGGGCTATTAGCCAGAGGATGGCAGGAGATGGAAGCCAGTCAGAGTTATAAAGTACCAACTAATGGCTTTTAAGTGAATTATCTCAGTAACGTACCATCTAGAAGTAGTTAAAAGCATGGGTCAGAAGGAGACCCCTTTGTTCTGACTCTAACTAGCTCTGTGACCTTAGAGAAGTTACTGAACCTTTCTGTGCCATAATTTACTCCTCTGTGAAAGGAGGATAAAGGTAATTCTTGTTTCTTAGAGACAGGATTGGCTGCAAAATCTGTAGGACCTAGTATTAATTGAAAATGTTGGACTCCTTGTTCAAAAGTTGTTGAGAATTTCAAGAGGGCCCCCTCTGATCGCAGGGACCTAGGCAAGCTGAGGCTCTCCCTCCTCAAATCGTTAGCATAATTGCTGTGCCTAGGATAAGGTAGGAATTCAGTGAGCTCCAGTTATCAATAAAGCTTTGAGAAACAGATATTACTTAACCTATTTTACAAATGAAAGGACGGAGGCTCCGCATTGTGAAACAACTTACCCAACATGATCAGATAGCCCAGTGTCTGAACCGAAACTCACCTGGGGTCTGCTTCCAACAGGAATCCCTGGGAGGTGAGCAGTGCTGGAGAAGATGAGCGCCAGGGGCCCAGGAATCCACCCACTGCCCTCAGTGTCGAGAGGAGAGAGAGAGAGAGTTATACATCTTACTTCTTTTGGGCACATTTACTAATCAAAAGCAGGACTGAGAGCCTTCGACCCAGGTTGGGCTGTTTATGACATCCCAGCAGAGCGTTTAGCGTATGTTGATCAGAAACTGAAGACTGAGCACCATTTCTCAGGCCTGTGGTTTCCTAAGTCCTTGAATGAGGCCATCCTAAGTAGAGAACCAAGTTCGTTCCCCTGCCTCCCCCTTCAGACAGGAAGGTTTCTTGTCTTTGAACTCAGTATTTCCTGGCCTCCAGAGAGTGAAGAATAACCTGAAAAACTCCCTTCAGCTCAGGGTCCCAGAAATATGGCTGATTAGCCTGGTCAAGAATAATTGCACATCCAACCAGGAGCCCTAGGGAAGGTGATATATACTGATCCAGCGTGTGGGGGCGTCTCACACGATTCCTTTCTACTTGGTGGGAGTACACTCAACAAACACACGTTGATTGTTTGCTCTGGTCCAGAAAATGTGTTAGGTGCTTTACACATGAGCTCTTTTAATTCTTCTGATAGGCCTGATGGGTAGGCATGACCATTCTCACATTACAGAGGACCAAGGGCAGAGAGTATGGCCATATGCCTTAGTCCCATGACCTAGGAAGGGGTGGGGTCAGGTTTGCATGCGGGTCTCTCTGGTCAGACCATACCATGTTCTCCCATTCTATACCACTGTACAGTGAGATTTTACAATTAGGATGGTTAATTTTATGTATCATTTTGACTGGACCATGGAGTACCCAGATGTTTGATCAAATATTATTCTTGATGTTTCTGTGAGGGTGTTTTTAGATGAGTTTAACATTTAACTCAGTGGCCTGAGTAAAGCAGGTTGCCCTCTCCGATGTGTGTGTATCTCATCCAATGAGTTGAAGGTCTGAGTAGAAGAAAAAACCTGAACCTCATCAAATAAAAGTTAATTTTTTCTGCAAATAGGCATAAACTGAAACACTGGTTCTCCATGGGTCTTGAGCCTGGGGGCCTTCAGACTGGAATTGAAACGTTAGCTCCCCTGGGTCTGCTGTTCGCTGACTCACCCCACAGATCTTGGGACTTGCCAGTCTCCATGATTGTGTAAGCCAGTTCCTTACAATATATGAATCTCCTAAATCCTATTGGTTCTGTTTCTCTGATTCTTTCATATGATGATATTGATATTCTAGGAACTGTGCTCAGCACTTTGGAAATACAGGGGCACAGCAAAGATAAGAAGACAGAGTCCCTATTTTCAAGGCGCTCATGGTGTGGGAAGAAAGTTAACAACCCAGCCGATGCACTGATGATGGGGAATGAGAAGGAGTTGATGGAGCAGAGGAACTAGGAGATGGGGTTTTAGGCAGAAGGACCAACGAGGTTAAAGGCAACAAGGCAAAAGGGCAAAATCGGTTTGGGGGCATTTGTGAAAAATCCTGGAAGGCTGAAATTGACAGAGGATCCATCAGGTTCCAGTCAGGAAAACAGAAATCACATTCATTAGTTTAACAGCAAGTTTCCACTGAGGAAGACTGGTTGAAGCAGGTATTGGAGGGCTAACAAAGCAAAATGGAAGCCCTGAGGTAGTAGAGATGGTCAAGTGTGGGAAGCAGCAACCACCCCTCAGGCTGGGGGGCAAGGGTGGAATTTGGGATAAACATAGTTTAGAAGCTTAGAGATATTTCTGAGGGGCGCCTGGGTGGCTCAGTTGGTTAACCATCTGAGTCTTGATTTGTGTTTGGATGCAAGAAACAATGGCAGAAACACATGGGGACCCAGCCTTCTGATCTTTAGGAAGCACTTTTGCATAGGGAAGGTTAAGAATTCTGGCTTTAAAATAGTCCAAAGCTGCCAGGGTTCAGATGTTGACTTTGCCAGCTACTTCAAGATCTGCGACCTTAAGTAAGACATTTAAGCTCTCTGCTTCAATTCCTTCCTCTATGTAATGGGAATAACCATAATATCCAGTAGAAGGGATCAAATGTGATAATGGCTATATGATAAATATCCTGGGGCATCTCTGTGCCTTAGTCAGTTAAGTGTCTGACTTTTGCTCAAGTCATGATCTTAGGGTCCCAGGATTAAGACCCATGGGGACTCCATGCTCAGCGAGGAGTCTCCTTGTCCCTCAGCCCCTCCCCCTGCTAGTGCACTCTTTCTTTCTCACTCTCAAATAAATAAATAAAATCTTTAAAAAACAATCCTTACCTTCTCCATCAAGTCTTTGCTCATGTGTCCACCTCTCAGTGCAGATTTTCCTGATCACTATTTCAAATCATGCCCTCTTCACCCCTGCACTCACCACTCATTATTCCCCTTACATGCCTTATTCTTCTCTAAACTTTATCATCTTGAAACTTACAGTTAAATTTTTTTATTTATTGTCTATCTCCCTAACTGGAATGTGAGCTTCCTGAGAAATGAACATTTGTTCTGATTTGCTATCTAATGCATAATTGCTATTCAATAAGTATTTATTGTGTGAATGAAAAACTTTGTCTAGCAAATAGTAAGCACAAAGAAATGTTAGCAATCACTAATAAGACGACCATTATTTTACTAGTGTTTTGGCCTTCCATAAACACACTGCCACCACAGGACTGAACTTGGTTCCATAAAATGAGATGTTAATCTACTTTGAAAGTCTCTCAAGAGAACTAACTGAGCTAGAATTCTAAGACCTCAATAACAGCTTAAAAATTTTAGGTTTTTGGACATGTATTAGGACATCTCTCAAAACTGGCCAGTGGGGAAGCAGTGCCTGGGTGGCTCAGTGGGTTAAGCATCCAACTCTTGATTTTAGCTCAGGTCATGATCTCTGGGTCTGGGATCAAGCCCTGCATCAGGTTCCATGCTCAGCATGGAATCTGCTTATCCTTCTTCTGCTCTTCCCCCTGCTCATGTACTCTCTCTCTCTCTCCCTCTATCTCCTTCATTCAGAAAAACAAACAAATAAAATCTTAAAAAAAGAAAAATCCGGCAAGTTGGGTTGACTCCGTGGATGTGACTGAGGTGAAACATCCTCCTTGGCCCACTTTCCTTTCAGTTATGATGTAAAAGAACAAGAAAAAGAACTCTCATGGCTAGAACACGCCAGAAAGATACTAGTAACATGCTAACACTTCCAGATGAAACTTCTCCATCTGCCCTCCTATAACTTCCAGGTAGGAGATTAAAGTCTTAGCATTTCAGAGAGAAATTGTAGTGCCTTGTTATATGGTACATTAATAAAAAATGCTACTAACAGTTAATTCTACCTGCCTTAATGAATAAAACTGATTTTTTTAGCTGAATGAAGAAACCAACCACTTCCCTACCTTGAACTGAGTGTGTGTTATTTCTTCTTTCAGTGAGGCCGGTATGTAGCATCTTGATACGTGTTGGCTATATGGTCAAGGTTAAACATACCCTGATGGTAGAGAACATTTTGGCATTCCCAGTGTCAACCACCTGGGTTGGCTCCTTAGTCAGGTACTAAGAAAGAGGTGGGTGGCTTGCATGGGCAATGGGTTTGCTCTTGTTTTTCATTCATGACCTGCACTTGAGGCATCCAATTCCCTAGGAGGTCACTCTCTAGTAATGGGAGTTACAGATAGGCTCTGTCGCCTGGGGCAGGTGGATGCTAATAGTGATGGTGGCTCACACTGATTGAACACGCCCTGTATGCCCAGGCACTCGGGTCAATGAGTGGTCTCATCAACTTTCACAGTAACTCCAAAGATCAGTAGGTGCTACAGTTATTCTTATCTTACAGATAAGAACCTTGAGGTTTAGAAAAATTAAATGAGTTTCCCAAGATTGCACATCTAGGAAGTAAAGCTACTGGGATTTGAATTGTGACTCTGACCCCAAAATCATACTCATAGCTGTTTTTAAACAAGCCAGAGTATTTAGAATCTGTATCTTGCTGATGCTAGCTTTCCTTTGGTAAAGTCTTTTTGGAGGAACATTTGGGTCCTTTCTCAAATGTACAAACAGAGGAGAATAGGCCCTCTGCTCTTCTCCAGGTCACAGCAAGAAAGGGGAGCAGCACCCCTTGAAGCTAAGTATAGGGACAACAGGATATTTAGTGATCTTTTCCTGGGGTAGGCAACCCATGGGCAAGTTACTTAGCTTCTCAGTTCCCCTCTTTTCTCATCTGTGAAACATAATAGTAGCCAATTCATGGGGATATTATAACAATTTAATGAGATAATATATGCAAATAACTTAGCACAATGCCTGGAATGTGGTAAGCCCTTACTAAGCTTTTACATCTTACCAAGGAAGTGGTAAAAAGGCATTTTCTTTTGCATAAGTTACTTCCCTTTCAGTGAGACTTCAATCTTTAAGATATAAACATCTTAGACAATCTCCTACAATCGCATTTCCCAAAATGTGTTTGTTCCTTGTATCTTGAAGCCAAAATGCTCTGCTCTGAACAAGTTTTAGGATCAGTTGTGTTTTGG
This sequence comes from Nasua narica, assembly GCA_028533885.1. NCBI lineage: Eukaryota > Metazoa > Chordata > Mammalia > Carnivora > Procyonidae > Nasua > Nasua narica. The sequence goes on along the minus strand of CM052800.1, from coordinate 8,690,231 downwards.
AAATACATTTAAAATTCTTTCCTTTTGAAAATTAAATGCTCTGAGAGTTTTATAATAAAGACTTGGTTAAATATGGTTTCACACAGCATCTTTTCAATGCTTTTTTTAAAAAAACAATTAACTAAAATATTTTTAAGACTTTATTTTTCTTCTTTAGAGCAGTTTTAGGTTCACAGTGAAATTGAGAGGGAGGCACAGAAATTTCTCATATACCCCTTGCTCCCACACATGCATACCCTCCCCTGCAATCCACATCCCCCTTCAGAGTAATGCATTTTTTACAATTGGTGAATCTATATCAACACATCATAAACACCCAAAGTTTGTAGTTTACCTTTGGGTTCACCCTTGATATTGTATATTCGGTGGGCTTGGAGTAAATGTACAATGATATTCATCCACCATTATAGTATTATATGATAGTACTTTCACTATCCTAAAAATTCTCTATGCTCCTACCTATTTCTCCCTCTTCCCCACCCCCCACAATCACTGGAAACCAATTATTATTATTATTTTTTTTACTGTTTCCATACTTTGCCTTTTCATTCATCTCTTCTGTTCCACTGGTCTATGTGTCTGTTTTTGTGCCAGTACCATGCTTTCTTGGTGATCACAGCTTTTTAATAAAGCTTGAAATCAGGCAACGTGATTCCCCCAGCTTTGTTGTTCTTTTGAACATTTCCTTAGCAATTCGGGGTCTTTTCTTGTTCCATACAAATTTTAGGATTGTTTGTTCCAGCACTTTGGAGAATGCTGGTGGAAGTTTGATTGGGATGGCATAAATTTTCTTCTACATTATCTTCTAGGAGTTTTATAGTTTTGTGTTTTACATTTAGGTCTATGATCCCCTTTGACTTAATTTTTTTGTGAAAGTTGTAAGATCAGTGTTTAGATTTATTTGTGTATGCGGATATCCTGTTGTTATAGCACCATCGTTGAAAAGTCTACCTGCTCCATCGTGTTGAATTTAGTCTTTTGTCAAAGATCTGTTGACTATATTTATGGGGGTATATTTCTGGGCTCTCAGTTCTGTCCCACTGATCTATTTATCTATTCTTTCACCAATATCGTGCTGTCTTGATTACTATAGTTTTATATTAACTCTTGAAGTTGGGTACTATCAGCTCTCCAACTTTGTTCTTCTGCCTCAATACTGTATCAACTATTCTGAGTCTTTTTTCTCTCCGTATAAACTTTAGAATCAGGTTGTTAATAGCCACAAAGTCACTTACTGGAATTGTAATTTCTGAATGCTTTTGATATAGAAGTTTCTTTTTTCACCTAGTAGTTACTAACATTCTTTGGAATATAATTTGGAAATGGCATTGTATATAATTTCCTCATTCTTTGTGCATTGTAATTTCCTAATTCTTTGTATATGAGCATCTTCAGTTAATTTTAAGCTTCTTTTTTACATAAAGATTTTATTTATTTATTTGACAGAGAGACAGAGGGAGAGCACAAGCAGGGGTAGCATCAGGCAGAGGGAGAGGGAGAGGCAGGCTTCCTACTGAGTAAAGAGCCTGATGCAGGGCTCAGTCCCAGGACCCTGGGATAATGAATGACCCGAGCTGAAGACAGATGCTTAACCAACTGAGCCACCCAGGCACCACAGTTTTAAAGTTTCTTGATTATACTGTATATGACTCTTAATATCCATCATGAAACTGGGCACATAGTAAGTACTTAGCAAAACAAACACTGCTCAGGCAATTCACTGGGTTCTGTGTTCTATTTCAGAGAGAGAGCCCTTCAGCCCAGCGTTGTGTGAAATGACCCCACCTTCAGGCAGGCAGTGTAATGTCATGGAGGAGTGGATCAAACATCTTCTGTGGCTTAACTTTCCTCATTTGTAACTTTGGTGTCTCAAGTTAAAGAGCTTCTGTGTTATTTTCTACCTTTAAATTCTTTGTAATCGTGAATTAGGGGCATTAAAGTTGGTGAAGTTTTACCACAGAAATATGCAAAATAAAGGGAGGGGATATAACTTTGTTGAAATAAATGAAGGTTATTTACAAAATGAGAAAAACAAAGACTGTTAATTCGGAGCTTGTTATAGAAAGGGAATCAGCCACCATCAGTTGGGTCTTGGCAGACTTAAAGGCAGGTAAAAGTCTCACTTCAACCCAATCCCAAAGTTCTCTAAGTCAAGAGACTGTACCCAGAATCGTGGTTTGTGTTTTTAATAAAGACGACAATAGATAAACTATAGGTATTTCCAGATTTGTTTTCTGGTAGTTCATGAGTATTACAAACCAGTTGTGGGATATAATAGTTAGCATTTTCTGATTCTGCAAAAGGTGTTCTCTAAACCATTATAAGAGTTGTGAGTTTCCAAAGATGTAGAGGACATTTTGGTGTCCACAACCTTAGAATTCTTGGGTACTCTCTATCACTCCTGTGGGAATTGGAATTCACAGAGATTTCACTCCTGGTGCTGATTATTTCTCAGAATATCAATTAAGATTGGACTAGGCTTGGTATAACATTTCTCAGAAATTTTGAAATAATTCTTAGGATCTCTGCTTATTATATTTTCTTTAATAAGAAAGAAGTTGCTGTCCAGGAGTCCACACTCTCTGGCCTATGGTCTTTTTTTATACAGCCTGAGCTGAGAAGCTTTTTTTCCCCTCCATTTTTAAATAGTCATTAAAAAAACAAAAATAAATCAACAAAAAACAAAGAAGAGTATGCGATAGGGACTGTAGGTGGCCTGCAAAGTCTAAAATACTTACTCTGTTCTTTTAGAGGAAATATTTGCCAACTCTGATCTTGGTCAATTAGCAGAAAGCCTTTGCTGGATTTTAGAAGTAGAGTCCTTTTTATTTTCAGTGCAGTAGGGGTGGTGAGGTTGGGGGTGCTGTCTGATATGTCCATATTGTGGGTATAGAGGAAACACCAGTCTTATCTGTCAGGCTGGATGAGGTTGGAGTATCTGGAGGTTTCTCAGAGGATCTGACATCACTGGCTCCCAGAAACTGTTAACCTGAGGTTTTCCTTTGTGTTTTAAACCATTGTGCCTCCTCCCATGTGACCGCTGCTTAGGCTGGTCCTGCTGTTTTTTCAGGTCTAGCCCTTGCCCTAGCTGGAGAGGAGTCAAGACTTTTAAGATTTCAGGGGGTTCTCATCCCAGAGCCTAGTGCTTCCGAGTAAAACCCAAAGCATGTTTTTCTTACCTTTTCCATTTCTGTGTGGTTCAGGGGAAAAAAAAATAAGCTGAATTGACTTTCTGAGAAAATGATGTAGTACAGTCATCAGACATGTGGGGACAATGTATAATAACATCCTCAAAAATGCTTATAGCATTACAGTAGGTGAAAATGTTGGACACAAATGTGGATAAACAGTATAGTCTTACCTATTTAAAACAAATAATAGAAAACAAAATATGCATCAAAACAAGGCATCAGGAAGGAAATACTTTGAAGGTAATGGTGATTGCTACAAGGAATTAGATTTTTATGTTATGTTTATTTTCTTTAAGTGTTTCCATACTTGCAAATTTTCCCACCAAAAACATGTATAGTTTTAAAATCAGATTTATATAAAAAAATAGTTTGACCTAACACTACTTGGGTGTATTCTAGTCAGAAGAAAATACATACATCTATACTTAAATGTCTTCCTGGGAGCAGATGGAAAGTGAATCCGTAAAGATGTAATTTGGGTCAAAATGTCAAAGTCACCAAAAACTGACAGAAAATGAAAAACAAAAACAAAAACAAAAACGGTATTAGGGAGCCCAGAATACTCTGGTAACTACTTCCATTCTCATTTTACTTGATAGGCGGAGATCTTTTTTCTTCCTTTAAATGTTTTGATGTTGGTGCTACTAAGAGTTTTAGTTGGCCAATTCCTTAATATATTTAATTTTCAAAACATGGAACTCCAAGTAGAAATAAAAGCCCTGAATGTATTTGAAACTCGCTGATGCTTTCTTTTTTACACAGGACAAATCCATTGCTTCTCATATTTATTTTAATTGCATCTATAAATCGATTTGGAACAATAAAAACCCAGAAGCATGAATATCAGGAAGGAAAGGAGACTTGGTCACAACTTGTTGATAAGTCTTTGAAATACATATTTATTTTGAGCCACAAAAGTGCTGTGTCTCAGCATCCTTTTCTCCTTAATAACGGAGAGCATTTTCTTCTCAAATAGATGGCCTATGAGTTGGCAATATGGCGGCCCAGCACCTTTTCAGGGCATTGTCATGGCTTTATTTTCACAGATCTTGTTTTTGTTGTGGCTTACTCCTCTTCCCTCCTTGGGCCATGTTTAGAAGTGTGAACGATCAGGGTATATCATTCTGCATTTACTGTCCTCAATCTTAGCAGGGCTCCCATTGTTGGCTGCTCCCTGCCACAGACCCTATAACCCTGTCCTTTCTTCATCCACTCACTTGTTTTCTGACTTATTAGATTGTAAGCTCTTTGAGGGCAGGGACCACACCCTATTCTGAGCAGCCGCCAGAGCCAAGAATGTAGGCTTTGATACAGTTTCTTAATTAAATGAGTATAGTGAAACCAAATTGAGTAATAAGAATACTTACTCTGTTTCAAGCACTGTTTTAAGTACTCCGCCTGCATGAATTCATGTAACCCTCATAAAATATGGTCTGAAAGCTCTATTCTTCCACTTATATGTAAATGAGATGGAAGTACAGTCAGTGGTGATCCTAGACCCTCCTCTTTCTTTAGGGCAGACACTGTTGAAAGCTGTAGTTCTCCTAATACCTCCTTCCTAGATCCACTGATGATGTTGGAGGAAATGATCCCACTGAATGCCCCTTCACCTTAACTCCAGGAGAGGTAGGGAAGTGTTTGAGCACAGTCATGAGTCTGAACAGAGACCTTCCCTCTGCTAACCTCACCTACATTTCTCAGTCTGTTTGTGCGTGAGGATGCCTGGTGTCCATCAAGAGCCTTGGCAGTCAAACCAGGCTGGTCCCCCGCGTACCTTGGGAGCAAGCCCACGCACACAGGCTGCTGGAGTTCGGGCTGTCTTTGGGCATTTGTCTTGAATCCTATTGCTTCCCCACCCCTGATCTCTCTCCCTCCTCTCTTCCAGCCTCTAGTTGCCTGCCCTCTGCCCCTCTTGTCTTTGTTTTCAGCTCCAGCCCCTCAGCTCTTTGGAGATTTTCAGTGGCTCCTTGACTTCCCAGGCGGAGCCCCACTGCATGGAGCCAGCACTCACCCTGGCCTCTTCTGTTTCTGGCAGCTTCCGGCAAATGTCCTGCCTGACCAATTTCCAACTTGAGTCCCAACCCCCGTGCTGGCGTGGCCCTGAAAGCAGGGACGGAATTCTTTTCACATGGCTAAACAGATAAATTGTGTGAGGGGTTACACATCTCTAGTTCCAGAGTGGGAGAGAGGGTGGCCATAAAGCTTTCATGATCAGACTTGGCCTCATCACCCCATACCCATCAGCGTTTTTCTTTTTTCCCCAAAACTCCCATTTGTCCTGTCTTAGGGCCTTTGTACACCCATTCCCACCGCACAGAAGACTTTTTATCCCCATTCCACCCCCAACTCTGACTTCTGCTCATCTTTCGGGCTTCAGTTTTGAGGATGCCTCCCTTGGGGAGTCTTCGCTGCTTATAACCCCCTACCCTGGCCTGGATCATGTAGGTGCCTTTTCTTTTTTTCTCTTTCATCTTCTGGTGCATCTCCATTATTATCATCAGAGCTGATGTTCACGGGGGCTTCATCTAGGCAGACAAAGCTTGAAGAATTTTATGAGAATGAACTCGGTCCATCTTCCTCAACAACCCCGGTGATAGATACTATTTTTATCTCTGTTTTACAGATGAGGACTCTGCCTCAGGTAAGTTAAATAACTTATCTATTGAATGGGTAATCAGGTGTAGCCAGGGTTTGAACTGGGTTTTCTGGCCTTGGAGCCAAATGTCTGTTGGGTGTGGCTTTCTCTAACTGTCCCGCATCATCCGGTTACTCCTGTTGTATCCACAGCTACACCCTAGCGTGCAGGACAAATCCCAATAAAAATTAAACTCAAAAAATACTTTTTGGGGAATAAATGCCTGAATTCTAGTTATGGCTATTTTATGTCTCACAAATTCAAATCCAACATTCCTGATTCTTGATTTGATGAGATCAGTGGTAACTAAATAAGGATAGCCTAGCAATTGGTTTGTTGTCTTTGGGTTCCCATGTTAATCAATCTTATTCAATATGAACAATTAAAGCTCAAGGGAAAGTGTTGTCTATCCCAGCCCCAGACTCTGTGTTTTACACAGTAGGAGACTGGGGTTGGAGTGTTTAAGTGACGAGTCCATGGTCACACAGGAAGCCAGTGGCAAACAGGATGCCAGGTCGGCTGGTTTCCAGTCATGTGTCCTTTTCTCTGTGCCTGGTCAAACAGAAATTATAGTCACATAAGGGTGCGCAGTTAAAACAAACACCAAGTCTGCAACCGATTTGATTATGACCATAAACAACATGGGGAGCATGTGGCTCCAGGGCTCCCTGGGACTGTCATCAGCCCAGAGTAAACACAGGGCTTCTGATAGGCGGGCATACTTAGCCCAGAAAGGGCCCAAACTCTGCAGAGCTCTAAGAGTGTTTTGTTTACAGTGTTTTCTTGTTTTTTTTCTTGTTTTTCTTTTTTTTTTTTCCTGTGTGACCTTGGGTGCACTGCTTTGCTTCTCTGGTCTCTAGTCTCCTTGTTAGTATGACAGGGTGTCATGGACTAAATGTTTCTGCACTCTAACACCTGCCCAAATTCACATGTTGAAGCCCTAACCCAGAATGTGATGATATTTGCAGGTGGGACATCGAAAGGTTATTAGGTTTAGATGAGGCCAAGAGGGTAGAGCCCCCACGATGGAATTAATGTCCTTAGGAGAAAAGGAAAAGAGACAAAAAAGCTCTCTCTCTCTCTTTCTCTCTCTCTCTCACTCTCTGCACTGTTGGAGGACAGAGTGAGAAGGCATGAAGCAAGCTCCCATCAGGAGCCAACTCTGCCAGCACCTTGATCTTGGCCTTCCAGCCTGTAGACTGAGATAAATAAATGTCGGTTACTTAAGCACCTGAGTTTCTGGTACTTTGGTATAGGAGCCCAAGCTAATTAAGACACAGACTTTTATGACCTTGATTCTGAAGGCTCCTTCTGGCTCTGCAATTCTCACGTTCTTTCTCAAGGTCCTCTCTGTTATTGGCTGCATTCATTCCTGCCATTCTGCTGTCCCCCAAGCCATTCCTCCTCACTGGTATGTTTTCTCCAACTCTTTGCTATTAATCAGTCTTCTGTTAACTTAGAGACTGAGCATAAGTCTCAGTCACAGGTGTGGAGGAAAAACAATGCAGTTTGGTCCAGTCTAGATACTTCTCTTCATTTCTAAGCGACCTTGAGTAGGTGCTTATTTACCTTCTCTATGCCGCTATTTGCAAAGTGAAGTTAATAATACCTATACGATAAGAGTGGTTGTGACTATTACATGAAATTGAATATGGAAAGTTCCCAGAAAGAATGAAGATCAGCAGAATTTTTCTATTAAAAGCCAGACAGTAAATAATTTAGGCTTGTGGTGCATATGGTCTCTCAGCTTTGCCATTGCAGTGCAGAAATGGCCATAGATGATATGTCAATGAATGGATGTGGCTATGTTCCAATAAAACTTTATTTATAAAAACAGGTGACAGTCTAGATTTGCATCTCCTACCTGTGGCACTGCACTTTTCAGTCCCTTGTAATAGATTATGATTCTCACTACCTTTTTATCCAAACAAACTTCAGGCTGTCTTAAACTGTCTCTGTCTTTCTGTGAGGCCCCTCCTTCCCTCCTTGCCTCACCCTTCCTTTCCCAGATAGTGGGGATTTTGAAGTCAATGTTTTCTCTGGCTTCTCTTCATCCAGAGCTCCAAATGCAAGCACTAGTAGATGGACTGTAAGTGTTTGTTGAAATAAATGAGAAAGAGTCCCCCCTCATTCCAGGCTCTGAGTCCAGTGTCTGAGGGCCCCAAATGCAGTGGTGTGGGCCTGGTGCCATGGGAGAAGAAAGCCTTTCTGAGGCCTAAGGGGGGCTGCAGACTGGGCGGGGCTTTGCTTTATAAAGAGGTGCTGTGCTTTGACATTAGTGAAAAGCCCCAGCTGGCACACTGGGGAGCTGGCCAGCAGCGGGAGCTGGCGTGTGTGTCCACTGCAGAGGTTTCCTTGTCCTGCCAGCGTGCCTCAGGCTCTGCTGATAGGAGGCCATTGTTCCTTGTGCATTGTGTGGAGTGTAGGGTGTTTGGGGCTATGGGTAGGGTTGGGAGCAGCCCTAATTTCACAGAGCTCAGTTCAGTGAAAATAGAAAGATAAAGAACTAGAAGAGGAGGAAGAAGGTGCCCACCATGTTAATGTGCCAGCTCGGAAATTGAAGTGACCTGCCGGGCGAGCATTCTCAGAACAAGGATGACATTTGCTGCGAGTCGCTCTGGGCTTGGAATGGGAAATGGGCTTTTAGATGTTGATAATTGGAATGCACAGAAATTCAGTAACCCATCTGGCAGTTATTCTGCTAATCTCAGTATCCTGGCCAGGGGCCAGGCAGGCACAAAATTGCGTTCTAGTCTCTTAATCCCCAGTGCAGTTCCAATTGGACCCGGCAGGCTCCCGGCCCCGTAGATTTGTCAGGTATACTCTGCTAGGCTCAATGGCTCAGGGAAGGCCCTAGAAATGCCGCTAGCCATCCCTGGAGCCTGAGATACAGCCCGACACCAGGAGGGGCCAGGAATTAATATGGAGGGATGGAGGACCCAGGCTCCCAAAGTCATTTGGGCTTGGGGTTGAATCCTGGCTCCACATGGGCAAGGTATCGAACTTTGTCCCTTTTTAGTTGACAGATTGCCTCTGGGGACCAACGTCCAGGATTCACATTTGAAATCTGTCACTTACTGACTCTGTGATTTGAGTACATTACTGAATGTTCTGTACCTCTGTTCCCTTATGTGTAAAGGGAACAGCATTGTACCTCCTCAAAGTGTTGTTATGAGCATCAAATGAGCAAACAAGTACACACACACACACACACACACACACACACACACAAAGAGACGTTGCTGCCCATAGTGCACATTTGTATGGGTTTATGACTTTGGTTGTTATTTCCTCACACAGATATGGTGATAATGACATCCACTTTTAGGTATGTTGTAAAGATGTGATGAAATCATGGATGTAAAGTCCTCTCCCCTGGCCCTGGTGCATAGTAGGTCCTTAGTGAATGCTGGTAACTTTGTGCATCCCTCCACTACAGACTGGCTGCATTGCATAAGGATAATTGATAAGAGTCCTGAATTACAAACTTGACTCTGTCTCCAGGTAGGTGCATGATCTCAGGCCTGTTACTGTCCTCTCTGGCCTTGGATGTCCTTCCTCTAAGATGAGGAGATCAGACTGGTCTTTCTGGTCTTTCTGCTCTAATATTCGGGCTTCCCAGAAGGTCAGGGAAACTGACTGTAAGTGGCTGTCTTGTAGAGATTTGCTTTTTGCAGTAGCTCAACTTTAGATGGTGGAGGTCCCAGGCAGGATGTTTCAGTGTGTGTACACTGGTGAAATGTGATGACAAGACAGGGCCCTCCGTGCAACCCACCATACTTTTTTCCAAAGAAGGATAACCAGGCTTCCTCAATCTTTAGTGGCCGTGAACGTATCATCATCATAGAAGTAGTAAACATTTATTAAATGCTTTATGCATATTAAAACATGTGGCCCTCACAGACACCCCATGAGGGGATACCATTATTATCCCCATGTTGCAGATGAGGAAATAGGACACAGAGAAAGTAACTTGGGGGAGAAGGGTAGGTTACACACTTGCTCTGTGGAATGGGTTTTGATCATAATGGTTAGAGTTCTGAAGTTGCCTTTTCACCATGGGTCCATTCTGGCAAGCCAGGAAATCATCAGGCCTTAGGCTGCAGGACATGAAGCCATGTGGGGTTTCCCAGGGGGCAGGCACACTGAATTGGTCGGGGGCCCATCCCACACCTGCTAGATGCCAAGGATAGATGGGATGTTTTCCTGGGTCACAGCTGCTCCAGGCTGTTTGGAGCTTGGAGGATCAAGTGAGAGCACTATCTTTAGGAGGCCCAGGAGAGGGAGGAGAGAGGCTTACTGCTGAAAGGACACACGGGATCATCACGAGTCTCCTTACTGCCATTCTTATGCTGGAGATGACATGTGTTGGTCAGGGCGTGGGATGGTGCTTGGGCATGAAGAGGCTGGTCCTTGCCAGGTGGAGACCTTGAGGCACCTCAAGTTCAAGAAGACTCTGGACTGAGAATCAGAGACCCTGCAGAGCTTCCACATTGTTTAGCTCTGTGTTCCAAGAAAAATTGCATTTTAACATGATAAGCCTTTGCGGGCTTTGACCACTCAACTCCCTTTGATAGGTCCAAGGTTAACCTCTCAGGGCTCTCTGAGAAGAAAAGCAAGAGTGCATTCATGTGATGTCCAAAGAATGCACGGAATGTGGTTTCCCTCCTACTATGTCTGTTCCAGACCCCTTACAAGTTCCATCATGTCTTTAACACAACTGTCTGAGCACCTAACTTTTTGCTCAATACAGAGTTCCCATTTTAGAGGTAAGAAAGCTGAGGCACAGCCATTAGTCAGTAGGTCATGAACACACAGGCTGTGGCACAGCTGAGATTTGAACCTTGGTGTTTCTTTTAAGATTTTATTTATCTATCTATCTATCTATTTATTTATTTATTTAGAGCATGAGTGGGGGGAAGAGCAGAATGAGAGAGAATCTCAAGGAGACTCCCTGCTGAGCATGGAGCCCAACATGGGGCTCAGTCCCATGACCCTGAGATCATGAACCAAGCCAAAATCAAGAGTCTGATGCTTTTGCAACTACTGGGTATTTACCCCAAAGATGCAGATGCAGTACAAAGAAGGACCACATGTACCCCAATGTTCATAGCAGCAATGGCCACAATCGCCAAACTGTGGAAAGAACCAAGATGCTCTTCAACAGATGAGTGGATAAAGAAGATATGGTCCATATATACAATGGAATACTAGGCCTCCATCAGAAAGGATGAATACCCAACTTTTGTATCAACATGGACGGGACTGGAAGAGATTATGTGGAGTGAAATAAGTCAATGGAGAGAGTCAATTATCATATGGTCTCACTTATGTGTGGAGCATAAGGAATAACATGGAGGACATTGTGAGAAGGAAGGGTGAATGGGGGGAAATCAGAGGGGGAGATGAACCATGAGAGACTGTGGACTCTGAGCAACACACTGAAGGTTTTGGAGGGGAGGGCGTGTGGGGTGGGGCGAGCCTGGTGGTGGGTATTGAGGAGGGCACATATTGCACAGAGCACTGGGTGTGGTGCATGAACAATGAATCCTGGAACACTGAAAAATAAAATAAAAGTATTTAGAATATAAAATAAAATATTCTAGTATGAGAATTCTAAAAAAAAAAAAAAGAGTCTGATGCTTAACTGCCTGAGTCACCCAGGGGCCTTGAACCCTGGTATTTCTGACCACAAATCTCTGCTCTTGACTGCTCCACTCTCCTGGCCTATAGGGGAAAGTCTGTACACCCCTGGCTTAACACACGAGGTGATTCATGTCTTGGCCCATCAATCTTGCTCACTCATGCTACTCTGTAGCTACAAGAATTTCTTTCTGTTCTGATGCTCCCGATCCCTTACACATTCCTGCCCTGCCTACGCTGTACACCTGCCAGGATTTCCCTTTGCAATTTTCTACTTGTCTGTTGACACTCAGCTTATATGTCACTGTCACAGGGAAGCTTTTTAAATTATTTTTCATGGACTAGTGAACAGCATCCAGTCTCTGTTCTTCCTGGATCCATTTGCACCGATCTAATCTTTCCTTCACACTTCTGCCCCAAACAACTTTCTAGGGTATAAATCTGATCCACAACTCCCTGGCTCATTAGCATCTCCCTTCTGTTCTTAAGATGCAAGGCATAAAAGGCTAGTGCTGATTCTTGCCTGCCCCCTCTTGGATCTCACCTCATCAGCCCCTCCTCGCTGACTGTCCTCATGATAAACTTCTTTCAATTCTCTGCCAGCCACTTGCTCTGTCATCTCCTTCCTTTCTGTCTCAGTCACCTTGGATGCTACAACAAAATACCGCGGACTGACTGGGTGGCTTAACAACAGAAATGTATGTTCTCTTAGTTCTGGAGGCTGGAAGTTCAAGACCAGGGTGTCAGCAGGATTGGATACTGGTCAGAGCCCCCTTCCTGGCTTTCAGATGGCCACCTTCTGGCTGTGTCCTCACATGGCAAGTAGAGAAAGAGGACACTCATCCCATCCTGGAGGCCCCATACTCATGATATCATCTAACCCTAGTTACCTTCCAAAGGTCCACTTCCAAATACCGTCATGTTGGGGGTTAGGACTTCAATATATGAGTTTTGGGAGGATGTACGTATTCTGTCTGTAGTACCTTCTCACACACAACTCCTTCCTGGGACCCTCTCTACCTCTGTCTACACTGACTAATGTCCCCTCATTCTTGTAGTCTTGGTTTAACCATCTTTCCCCCAGGGAGACATCCCTGCCTTATAAACCCCTGCATACGGTAGAACTCTCCACTTCTGCTTGTTGATGTGTCTCTTCTCTGGAAGATGGCGAGCTTCCCTGGGCAGGTGGTTAGGCCACTGTGTGCCGGCTCCTGGTACATAGCAGCTGCTCAATGAATACTAGGTGGATGGATGAATGAATGAGTACAATGGCTTGCCAATATCATATTATAAATTAAATCTGGTGGCTTGGGATTCTAAATTCACCATCACAAACCACTTCTCTGTTCCTGGATCCTGCTGGCATGCCCATTTCCTCCCCCAGACTGTTTTCCCTGGTTGCTTCCACCTGTACACAATATTAAAAACCATGTGATTGTACACCGGAAACTAATATAAAACTATGTTAGTGGTACTTACATAAACAATATGAAATGGTGCTTTTTTGTGTGAACATTTACTTTTATTTATTTTTTTAAATTTTATTTTATTTTTTCAGTGTTCCAAGATTCGTTGTTTATGCACCACACCCAGTGCTCCATGCAATACATGCCTTCCTTAGTAGCCACCACCAGGCTCACCTAACCCCCCACCCCCTCCCCTCCAAAGCCCTCAGTTTATTTCTGCTATCTATTCTTGTTTTACCTTTCAGATATTAGTAGGCTCTTATGCTCTTTATATTTTGTCTGCTAGCCAAGTCATGCATTTTAGCTCCTTTAATTTTTCTCTCAAATAAATCTCTTCATATTCACTTTGGACTATCTCCAATTTTCATAGCTTTTGTTTTTTTCCCTCCTCCAATTTCCTTAATACTTAAAAAAATGCTGTTATGTGTGAAAGCACTGGCTTAAAAATGCAGTTCAGTTGAAGTCTCTATACAATTATTAAGACTGGTGCTTATGACAGAAGAATGAGCAAAGCATGGTGCCAGTCTTCAAGGAGTATACAGTCTTGTATCTCTCAACTCTACATGCCTCTGGGGTGTAGGCAAAAGGTGTTGGGGCATTTCTTGGCACTGGCCATCAAGCAGATGTGAGCAACAAGTCTCCAGTCCAGTGTGTTTGGGTGGCTTCTCCTAGAATTTTCCGGCCCTCTTCTATTCTTTGCAGATCCGCAGCTGCAACTCTACACCTCTCCGGGAATATTTAGGAGACCCTGAGCTCCCTGGCTACCAGCTTGTCAGAACAGATCATTGTCTCAAGTCAGAAGACCTGGTTTTGTGGAGAGCCATTCACTTTGAGTTGGGAAGTCCCGGATTGGAATCCTGGTCATGCTGTTGCTGCTTAAGATTTTATTTATTTATTTTAGTGAGAGAGAGAGAGAGAGAGAGCAGGGGGAGGGACAGAAGGAGAGGGAAAGAGAGAATCTCAAGCAGACTTCCTGCTGAGCATGGAGCCCAATGTGGGGCTCAATCCCATGAACCTGAGATCATGACTTGAGCCAAAATCAAGAGCCAAATACTTAACCAACTGAGCCACCCAGGCACCCCTTGGTTATGCTTCTTTAGCTGTACATCCTTGCGTAAGATTTATCAAGCTCCCATTTTACTCACCTCTAAAACAGGGATAATAATCACTGCCTCATAGTGTTCTTTTTTTAAAAAATTTTTTTTAAAGATTTTATTTATTTATTTGAGATAGAGACAGTGAGAGAGCATGAGAGGGGAGAAGGTCAGAGGGAGAAGCAGACTCCCCGTGGAGCTGGGAGCCTGATGTGGAACTCAATCCCAAGACTCCGGGATCATGACCTGAGCCGAAGGCAGTTGCTTAACCAACTGAGCCACCCAGGCGCCCTGCCTCATAGTGTTTTTATGAGGATAAGGTGATGTGACACATGAAAAGCTTCTGGTATATGACAATTACTCAGCAAATGCTGCTTCTCATCCCAAACCAGCGGAATGGCATTTTAGCTGCGGCCTGTCTTTTGTGTCTACACTGTGGGCTTTGTTAGTGGCCATGTGCGTGATCTGCCTTGTAAAGTCTAGGTTATACCATGGTTTCTATGAAGTTTGGACAGGTTAAGTCATTGACTTAGGATACGAAACTGGTATGAATACAGCCAGAAGTGAGGTGTATTAGAAAAAGTTTTATATTTAACTAAGTGAAAGACACATTCAGATGTATCATAACCACTTCAGAAAACACTTTGCTTATACTGGCGAAGATAAAAACAACAACAACAAAATTACCATCCCCAGTGATACATTAGGACCTCCTTCCATCTATGTATTCTGCCACTCAACCAGGCTTCATGGAGCTCCTACTACGTGCCAAACATGGCGCAAGTGAACTTGTAATCCCTGAATAAATAGTGTAATTAATCATGCAATTCCTGGTGTGTGTGTAAGTGTGTGTGTGCATGTGTGTGTGTGTATGTGCTCTTAGTGTGTAGGCAATACAGGATGGCATAGACTGTTATGAAAATAAGCAGAGGAATTATGGTAGGGAGGCAGAAAGAGGGGCAGCTGACACCATTTCGGGGGTCAGGAACGTTGACTGGAGAATATGATCCAACAGACACATTTCTGTTTATAGTGATGCTGGATCAATCAGATTAGGTTCTGGTTGAGGAGCTGGAGAGGTTCCTAGAGGTTATAGTTTTACCATGCATTAACCCTTTCATTGCTGATTTCAGGAGCCTTAGAGGGAAGAGCTAGGGAGGTTGGGGGTGAGAGAAGTCATTTGGAGTAGTGACTGTTTACTACTCCATAGAGGCTTTCTATATTTTGTCATTCAACATTGCCACTCACCTATTACTTTGTCTGTTTATGAAGTTTAGAACAAAGTTACCAGGATTACAAAAATCCTAAATCCCTCACCAGAGGCACTGATCTGAATCTGACTGGTTTCTTTTCCTTCTCTTGCTTTTTAAGAATAGTGTTTTAAGGTTTTCTTTTTCACCAGACGTACAGATATTTCTTTACAGTTTCTTGTTAAATAGAATCCCCTAAGCAGTTTTTGAGCATCTCAGTCACTGTGTCATCTGCATGAGTGGGTCTTTTGGGTGGCTTGCTTCCCTCCCTCACAAAATCCTGCCTAATACACTATAAACCCCTCAGCCTGTCTTTTGATCCTCATTGTCCATTATTTCAAAGCACCGTGTACTTTCTTCTTATTCTCTATATTTAACATAAATAATGCAGGAAGTGCTTGATGCCTTCTGCTAATCTCCATGAAGATTTCTGGGGAGGAAGGAGACAGTCCATTCTGCAGGGTGAACAATGCAGACAGTGAAAGTTGGAGTTGGGAGAAACTGAGTTGAAGCACTAAGCCTTTCCTGGTTGACTGCTTGACTGTGGGATAGTTAATTTCTCAGGACTTTATAAAAACTATAGATAGAAATCGTGAGACTTAAATGAGCCAACCCAGTTGGTTCAGGTCCTTCTAGATGCAGACGCTAGGACAAGATTAAACATGCAAGGATTTTATTGGGGGAAATTCCCGTGTGAAAGGAAATAGGGAGCAAGTTTGAGAAGGCTGGGAGAGCCTCAGATACACAGGGGAGAGGGAGAAGAGGTTGTATGGAAACATCCCAGACCAGTGTTTGGTCTAAGGGAGGGTTGACCAAGTTGCTGGGAAGTCCTGCACCTAAGCTGGTTGGGAAAGGAGTCCCAGAGCCCATGTCCCCAGGAAGGGACAGCATTTGGACATAGTAGAAAGGCAGCCTGTGAGGGGACATGGCTTTGGTGTCAGTGAAGTGGGCTTTAGGTGCAGCATCTGGGGTGTGACGTCAGGTTGTGTCTTCCGCTACAGCAGTAGGAAGGCTGTGAGATTGTCCTGATGGCACCACAGTGCCTTACGCAGTTTGCAGCACAGAGGGGACTCTCCACCATTCAGATTTGAGGTGATCTACCACTTCCAAAACTTGGGAGGCAGGATCCCTCTATATCAAACAGAAGCAATGCCAGGGAAGGTGCTGAGTATAGTGAGTGGCACATGGAAGATACTTGGGAAACATTTGATGGGGCTCAAGTATGATGGAAAGAGTATATCTGCCTTCACATCCTAGTCATATGATATTACTTCTGGCAAATGTTCAAAAATATCTTTATCTACTACAGAGAACTGATAAGATATCAGTACCAGACATAGTGAGTGAGGAACGTGTGATGTCCCCTGGCTTTGGCCTTTCCTCTTTCTGTACCTGCCCCCCCTTTCCTTCCAGTCATCTTCATTTGCTTAGGTAATGAATTAATCAAAGCACCTGTCCTAGAGCTCAGATGTAGGGACTGTGTACCAAATACCTAATCTTGGAAAGAGTATTTATTTATCCTCTTAGAGAATGTGCCCACAAGGGTCTAGTTCATTTATGATGTAGAAATCTTGGGATTTCAGAAGCCAAGGGCAGTAATTGATCAGGGAACGGGCACATGGCATATATTAAACCTCTATCCATTCTTCTACCTGGTCATGGGTTCCCTCTTAGAGATATTTTCCTCTTTCATAAGCTTCTTTAATTTGATGACCTTGCAGCCTCTTTACTTTCCATTCATTTATTTATATAACAAATTTTTGAGAGCTAACTCTGTACCAGGCACTGAGTTGAGCATCGAGATGGGGGAAGTTATTCTAACAGAGCGTCTTAGTTTGGATTCTTTCAAAAGCCAACCACAGCACAAGGATTTGGGTACAGCTTACTTGGGAAGTGAGCCCAGTAAGTAATGCCAAGTAGTGGGGAAGTAAGTCGGGGAAGGAAAGGAAACCAATGAAATATATTTCATCTTAGCAGGGGTCAGCAAACTTCTGTAAAGGACCAGATAGTAATTTAGGCTTTGTGGGCTTTACAGTCCCTGCTGTATGAGTAGTTGCAACTACTCTGCCCTATTCTTATCACCCAAAGGTAGTCACAGACAACATATAAATAAAAGAGCATGCATGCATTACAATAAAACTTTATTTATAAAAACAGGTGTCAGTTGAATTGGGACTATGAACCATGGTTTGAGGACCCCTGATCTAGAAGGTCTCTGCTGTGGGCAATTGAAGCCCAGTTACATTGGGGACCCACTGGAAATATATTTTGCTTCATCAGTCCTACTGAGAAACAAAAGAGCTGGTCTGTTTATCTGTTAGATCTCTTCCCTCGATGTTTAGAGGTTTGTTCTCCCTGGCCAACCCTAAACCTAGTTAGCCTATCCCAGGAGTTCTGGGCATGTTCTGTGGCCAGAGAACACACTTGAGCAGAGAAGCATGGGACCCCACAGTATGTGCTGAGCTGTCTACAGGTGGCCTTGAGGTAGACCAAG
Source organism: Nasua narica (assembly GCA_028533885.1). Taxonomy (NCBI): domain Eukaryota; kingdom Metazoa; phylum Chordata; class Mammalia; order Carnivora; family Procyonidae; genus Nasua; species Nasua narica. The sequence goes on along the minus strand of CM052800.1, from coordinate 8,672,458 downwards.
GGGACATGGGTGAGGGACCAATAGCACCTCTTACAAAGAGGTTACTATCAAGTGGTGAGATAAAGCATGAACCTCTAAAAAGTGAAATCTTATTTCATGTGGTCCAGAGGCCCTGGCTAACTATTACGGAAATGCCACAAGGCATTGGGAAGTATTATACAAATATTAGCTAACATTTATTAAACACTTACTATGGAACAAGGACTGTGCTAAGCACTTCAGATGTTTTCACTCAACTAATCCTCACAACAACTCTGTGAAGCAGGTGCTATTTTATTCTCATTTTACAAGTAGTTAAACCAAGACTTAGAGAGCTTACACAGCTTGCTCAAGGTTGCACAGCTAATAAGAAGGGGGATGTCTTGTGAACCACAACATTTTGTCTCCAGAACTGTCAAAGATGGATTCAGGAATGTTGTTGAGTCAGTGACTATATTGGCTTGCTAGGGCTTTCCATAACAAAGTACCACAAACCAGGTGGCTTAAGACAACAGAAATTTCTTCTTTTAATTCTTATTCTCTTAGTTCTGAAAGATAGACATCCAAGTCAAGGTGTCCACAGGGCCGTCCTCTCTCCAAATGCTCTAGGGGGGATTCTTTCATTGCCTCATCCTAGCTTCCAGTGGTGTCCTTCATTCCTTGGTGTTCTTTGGTTTCTAGGTTAGATCACTTCAATCTCCCCCTCCACCTTCACAAGATGTTCTCCTTTTATGTCCCTGTTTCTCTTCTCTTCTTATGAAGACACCAGTTATATTGGATTAAGGTCACACATTAATCCAGTGTGACCTCATCTTAACCTAATTACATCTGCGAAGACCCAATTTTCAAATAAAGTCACAACTTCATATACCAGGGGTTAGGACTTGAACATATATCTCTTTTGGGGACACAGTGTAACCCATCACACTGGGCCAGACACTATGCCAGAAGCAGGGACACAGAGATGAAGGAGGCATGGGTCTGCCTTGGTGTCAATCATGGTTTAGGGTTTGGTGGGATTCATCGGAGAAATGAGCAGATAAAGGGAATATAAATGTAATCAGTTCTAGAGTAGTTGCATTTTCAAAATACATCTTCTTACAGCAGTCGATTTGGTTCCTCTAATTTTCATATTTAACTTTATTTTTTCCCTATCCCTTACTGATTCCTGAGGTTGGTTACACACTAGTGAGGGGAATTTATAATTCAAATGGTGGCAATTGTCACTTCTAGGCAAGGATGACTCCTCTGGGCCTCAGTTTCTTCATCTGTGAAAGAGTCAGTAGGATACATTATTGGGTTTTAACTCTAGCAACACACTAGAATCACCTGGGGAGATTTAAAACTACTGCTGATGACTGGGCCCACCATTAGGGATTCTGATCCAGTTTGCTGAATTGGGAGCCAAGCATCAGTATTTTTAAAACATTCCTGGATTATTCTATTCTTGGCAGCCAAGCCAAAGACTACTGGTGCTCAGAGTCATGGGGGCTTACCTGCTTTGCCAATCTTGGGTTCTAGTCAGTTATATACTTTCTTTCCCAGGTTGAAGATGCCCCCATGGCTTCTGCCAGAATGAGTTTGGGGCAGGACTCTGGAGGGGTTATCTCCCCTGTTAGCCCAGTGCTGCTCTTTCTAGCAGAATATAGACCTGAAAGCCTTCTGAAGAAGATGTCTACAATCAAACGCTCTGTTTGGGGGAACTGTCAGCAAGTCAAGAGAACAGCTACAGAGATACCAGCAATTGTTAATTAGGTGTTAATTGCTTCCTGGCAAAGCCAGCCTTGTGATGAGAGAAGGCTCAGAAACCATACAGATTACTCAGGCCAGGACACTCCCTCTTTTTCTGGGCTTTGGAATCCAGGTGGTGGAAGACCTAGGAAGGGGAGAGTATGGTTGGTGGCCAGAAGCTGGAGTGCTAATTGTAGACAGAAGGCCAGAAAAGACATGGGATATTTTAAAGTTTTTTCTGAAGTCTTTTTTTTCCTTTGTCATATCTGTAGACCAGCCTATTTCTAAGTAAGTTAAGAATGCCATCTTCTTAAGGAATCTCCATATTGTTTTCCAAAGTGGCTGCACTAACTTGCATTCCCACCAACAGTGTAAGACGGTTCCCCTTTTTCCACATCCTCTCCAACACTTGTTGTTTTCTGTCTTGTTAATTTTTGCTACCCTACAACCCTGCACTTGCACTACTGGGTATTTATCCCAAAGATACAGATGTAATGAAAAGAAGGGCCATAAGTACCCCAATGTTCATAGCAGCAATGGCCACAATCGTCAAACTGTGGAAAGAGCCAAGATGCCCTTCAACAGATGAATGGATAAAGAGCATATGGTCCATATATACAATGGAATATTACACCTCCATCAGAAAAGATGAATACCCAACTTTTATATTAACATGGATGGAACTGGAGGAGATTATGCTGAGTCAAGCATAATCAAGCAGTGAAAGTCAATTATCATATGGTTTCACTTACTTGTGGATCGTAAGGAATAACATGGAGGACATTAGGAGAAGGAAAGGAAAAGTGAATTGGGGGAAGTCAGAGGGGAAGATGAACCATGAGAGGCTGTGGACTCTGATAAACAAACTGAGGGTTTTGAAAGGGAGGGAGGTGGGAGGATGGATGGGTGAGCCTGGTGGTGGGCATTAAGGAGGGCATGTATTACATGAAGCACTGGGTGTGGTGCATAAACAATGAATCTTGGAACACTGAAAAAATAAAATTAAATAAAAAATTTTATTTATTTATTTATTTATTTATTTATCTATCTATTTATTTTTTAAAGATTTCATTCATTTATTTGACAGAAGGAGAGAGATCACAAGTAGGCAGAAAGGCAGGCAGAGAGAGAGGGGAAAGCAGGCTCCCTGCTGAGTAGAGAGCTCGATGCGGGGCTCAATCCCAGGACCCTGAGATCATGACCTGAGCTGAAGGCAGAGGCTTTAACCCACTGAGCCAAACAGGCACCCCAAATTAAAAGTTTTTTTTTAAAAAGAATGCCATCTCCATTGTTTGACCCATCTAGGTTTAAAGTCCTCCTCCACCTTCCTTCACCTGTGACCTTGGAGAAGTTAATTTAGCCTCTCTCGGTTTTAGTTTCTTTATCGAAGTGAGTATAACAGGCTAGCACTTCATTGGATGGTTGTGTGACTCATGTAAGGTTACCCGTGAAGATTTGTGTAAAGCACCTAATAGGGTGGTGTCTGGCACACAGAAACACATAATCAGTATTTTTGCAGTTGAGTTAGTCTTGTAATTATTATTAGCTCATAAGCTTTGTAGGGATGAGAACAGAAGCTAAAGGACACTGACACCAAATATGGGCCAGATGCTGGGTTAAACAATTATATATGTAGAATTTCATTTAATATTTATTATAAATGTGTGAGTTGGGTATTATTATTTCTACCTTACAGCTGAGGAGACTGAGGCCCAGCGAGGTTAAAGGTCAGACAGAGGTGTGTCGGTGGAGGCCGGATCCATTAAGTCGGATTGACTCCAATCACACTCCAATCCACAGCACAGATAGCTGAGTGAATTGGGTTAAAAGGAAACAGGGAAACTTATACTGGAAGAAAGATTCCATATAGGAACAGCCTGGGGTGCTTGTGGTACGTGTGCATGTGTGCTCATGGTGACCCCTAACCAGAGTCCAATTATAAACACATTGGTGAGATTTTAGAGTAGACCACGTGAGTGTTAGCGAGTGGAAAGGAGCAGCACAGGGTGGTAAGGGATTGTGATGACAACTTGGGATCTCTTCATCCATCCACCTTCCCCCTGAGGCATCTGATGGGATGTGAGAGACACTTCGAATGTCCACCAGTAAGTCTATACCCTCTTCTGTAGCAGGCGAGCACCTTCCCCAAATCATGTTCAGAAACCCAACAGGAGTTTCTGGGAAGGAGAGACCAAACTGGCCTGAGAGGGCTAGGGAGAGACTCTAAAAGAGCCAGGTTGGTCCCAGAAGTTGATTGATTTCTTATTAGGCTCAATCCTCCTTTCCTGTCTACACTGCCCATTCTACTTGCCTTAGAAAGCCCTTCTCCCAACTTCTTTTTTTTTTTTTCTCTAATAAGTTAATCAGGACCATCTCCACTGTTCCTATCACCAAACATAGCCTCAGCCGACAGAGAACCTGGAAATCCTCGGTGTGGTCTGCGGCGTAACAGCCCCTGGAGACGTCCATGTCAGAACCTGGCAGTATGCTAGGTTACACGACAGAGTACCATGAAGGTTGTAGGTAGAACTATACTTGCTAATCAGCGGGCTTTGAGAGAGAGAGAGAGAGATTAGGTTGGTTTAGCCATGGGAGCCCAATATAATCACAAGGGTCCTTAAGAGTGGAGGAGACTGGCAGTATGAGAAGCACTCAACCTGATTTGCTGGCTTTGAAGATGGAGGAATCCCGCCAGGAGACCGGGGGAGCTGACAGCAAGGAGACAGATTATCCACTGGAGTCTCCAGAAAGACTAGAGCCCTGCTGAACTTGATGTTAGCCAATGAGACCTGTGCTGGGCTTCTAGCCTGAAGAACTTAAGATAATAAATGTGTGCTGTTTAAAGCCCCGAAGTTTGTGCTGATTTGTTACAACAGCCCTAAGAAGTCAATATGCTTGGCAGGGCACAGGGCTGGAGGGGCAGGAAACTGGCCAGAGAGCTTGAACTGGGAGAGTGGAGCAGGTAGAGGTGGCCCTGTTTGGAGGCCCCATCCAAGCACAGGAAAACACAGTCCAAACCAGGAAAGGGGTAACAATTTTTTTTTTTTCTAAAATAAGAGAGTAAAAATTCTACTGGGAGGATTCCTTTGGGAAAGTGGAAGAACATGGGTTGTGAACTAAGCTGTGTGGTCTTGGAAGCTGACCCCATCACTTCAGCTCTGTGATCTGGGCAGTTTACTTTCTTCCTGTGAGTGTCCGATTCCTCACCTATAAAAAGCCATATACAGGCTGTCTGATTAAGATGCCCATCATCCCACTGCTTATCTCTGAGTTCCCATGTTAGCTAACAACGGAGGTGTTCTAGGGACTTATAACCAAAGGGAAGTATCCAGTGCTGGGAACACGGTAAATGGTGACCAATATCTTTTCAAAGGCCCGTGTCCCAGGCACCAGACTACAATTTCGTTTGTCTGAATTAACCACTGAATGCTTTTTAGAAAGAAATACAATCAGTGTTAATACAGTGCCCTACGGTAAAAACTTGAACTTCTGGGAGTGGAATTTTGGTAGGAAGGGCCATGCTGAACTAAGAATCAGGATCAGACCTACCGAGAAGGTTCTTTGTAGAAATGTACACTTTTAAATAAACCTCTATCCCTTATGAATTTCAAGTTCACTCCTCAATTGACCAACAAAATCCCTATTTTTTTTTAATTTTACTTTATACTCAGTAATGACCTTGACATTGGAATGGATGCCTATTTGTGTGCATCTCCACATTTGCTTCAAAGTCAGTATTCCCAGGCCTGAAGTCCTTACCCATCCACCTCTGCCCCTGAATCTGCCCATCCTGTGCTTCTAAAGCACGGTGAGTTTAAGCCACCCAGTCTGTGGTGTTTTGTTGTTAACAGCCCAGAGATGCAGTGAGATAAAGTCTGAACACGTCAGAATGGCATGACATACCCTTTTCCTCATAATTCCCATCCACCTGACAGGTCACTCACCGCTGTTTTCTCATAACTGAGATTCCTAACTCATTGTGCCCTTTGGGGCATATGTCCTTCCCTCTGCTGCAAGTAGACTGGTTGGTTCCTTTTCATCCTTCATTATTCCTTTAGTGTATGTGGTTAATGTTCCATTTTGTATTCTTGTAGTACTTGAGACAAGCCTGTCTCACCATAATAAAATGTATTTTAATTATTCCTTATCTGTTTTTCCCAACTTATCTATTTCCTCAACAAATTGAGAGGGAGAGAGGGGTTCTGTCTTATTCATCTTCGTAATGTCCCCAGCACAGATTCTAGCACCTTGTAGATTTTATAAAAAATATCTGTTGAATGGATGAGTCAGTGAAAAAATTACACATGAAGCAAAACCTCCCATTGCTTTTAGGATAAATCCCAAGCTCCTTCCTATGGCCTCCATGCTTTTCTAGCCTCCTTTATTGCGATCTCCCTTAGCCACCAGAGCTGATGGACACTTCCAGTCTCCCTCCTGTCCCAAAGCCTCTGTGTTCCTCTATTCCCTCTGCCTGGAATATGCTCTAACCAATCTTAAGCCATGAGTAGCTACCTATCCTTCAACTTGTAGCTAAATGGCTTCCCAGGGAAAGTTTTCTTGACATCTTGTGCCCTAGACATGATTGTTTCCCCTGTGCTCTGTGCACAGAACATCTTTCTGGTTTATTCCCAATCCTTAACTCCAGTGTGCTGTTGCATGCTTGTGTGATTGTAGAATTAAATTGGCCTCCTGACTAGACAGCAAAGTCCCTGAGATCAGGGAGGTTTGCTTACTGGCTTGTGTGTTTTGTTTTTAGCTCTCTCTCCCCAGGACACAGAACAGTGCTCAGCACAGAGCAGGCACTCGTAATAATACCATGATGTGGTAAAAAAAATGGACTGCTAGGTTAAGTTGCAAGATGCAAAGCAGACTCTAAGTTTTGCCATTTTTCTCTTTATATCATTTCGTTCACTTGAAGTTATCTGATAACAGATCAGAAAAATCAGACCTTACCTCTCACCTTTGCCCTTGCAACCCTTGTTTTCTGTCCACACTTGAACAAAGTCTACAGTGTTTGGGTTGTGAGGAGTACGCTTAAAGGCAAAAGCTGTCCATGCTGCCCCAGAGCTTTACTGGGAAGACTTTTAGAGGAACCAGAGCTCATGTCTCACCTTAAAGTGTAGGCAGAGTTGGCCTGGAGAGAAGGGAAGTGTTAAGGAAGAGCAATTTTGCATACCTAGTAGATCTTGAACCCACCATAGCTCAGTGGTTATCTTGTCTCTAGAATCTGACTTTGTGGGTTCAAATCCTGGCTCTACCTCTTCCTGTCAGAGTGATCCCAGACAGGCTCATTAGCTTTTGCATCTCAGTTTTCCCAACTATTGAAATAGAGGTTAAGAATAGTCCCTACCTAACAGGGTCTTTACGAAGATTAAGTGAGCTAAAAAATGTAATGGGCTTAGAATAGTGCCTGTCACATAGGATACATCTAGGGACAATTATAGATACTAATATTAGCCTTCCTGATGTTTTTAATCCATGGAGAGAAACATCAATTACTGTATCATGCCTGAACTTCTCCCCTGGAGGCGCAGAGTAACTCTTCATTTTAGAGTTCAGAGGGAGAATCTAGCCATGCACAGAAGTTTCTTTTCCTCTTAGAGGCTAACTGGGGGACATATGTGTGATTCAGCCCCTTGAGACTCAGGTTTACCTTGTCTCAGAGCTGCATGACTGGTGGGTAATGCTGACTAATCCTGGGACTCAGTGTTAGAAAAGTCAAGTGCCTGTAGATATAAGCTAAATTCTCTAATATTAGCTTAATAATGACCAAACTTTGGCCCCACCTGCCTGCATCCTTTCTCTTATTTATCCATTGATTTGGAACTTAAATATGAGGAAGGTAGCCATTTATGGGGGTCTGTTAAAGAACTCCCATGGGATCACATTTAAATAGAGTAGAAAAGCAAGGGACAATGAATAATGGGGTCTTAGGGTCTGAAGAGCAGAGGTCCATGCCGAGAAATCAGAAAACCAAAACAGAGTCGATGTACTTTGGGATAATCAGCAGGAAAAGCGAAACAGTATAGTTTGCATGATTATGAGTGTGAGTTCCTAAATTTCAGAGTTCCCAGACAAAGCTAATTCCCAGTTAAGCAGCCAGGAGATGCAAATGTTGTAACTTGGAAAGTGTCATGGCATCTGTTTCTATCTCTAAAGAACTCATAAGGAGCTCAGACCTCCAGCAGTGAGTTACTTCAACATATATAGTGTGTGTGTAGAAGCCAAAGGTGTGGCATACAACACAAAGATAGGATTCAGAACACAGAGTGCTCACATCAGAGAGACATCTGCAGTCAGTGGGTTGTAAGGCCATGCAAACAGGGCAGCCATTCTCAGACCAAAGGACCACGACGGGCAGATGTCTATCCAACACTGCATGGACCAAGTTATCTAACACAATTGTTTAACTGACTCATAAACTAAAGTAGGAAGTTAAACTGGGAGGATGGCCCTTGAAACAAGGGAAGGTCATCACAGGGTACAGGGACATGGAAGCATGAGGATACAGAAAGGCAGGATACAGAACTCGGTCACTGCAAAATGGAGGAAGGATCCAGTCCCGGCCAGAAGAGATACTTCCTTTCTGCCTCACCTGGTTAAGCATTTTTATGAGTGGTAATCAGGAATGAATGTGAGACCATATTGCAGGTATTTGGTAGTTTGGAGTGAATAACTTCATTTGAGTCACTTGTTTAGTGAAATAGATTTACATGGACCTCACTCCCCAATGTAATTTTAGATGGTTCTTAAGCCAACTTGAGCCGTTGTTAGACCATCTGTGTCAGAAGGTCCACACAGATGTGTCTAGAGCTGGCCAGACCCCGCTGAACTGTTTCAGTCAGCTACCTGGCAGGCAGTGGAGGCAAAATCAGCTGAGTCAACTATATTTATGGATACATCGGCAGAAGTCTTTCTCTTAGTTTATCAATCCTGTTTCTAAGCAAATAAAGTAAGGTTCTCACCATAGATGATGTGTTTAGTCAAATGTTCAAACATCACTGGAAATAGTGGCTGCAGTGGGGTTGATGGGTGGGCTGGAAGAAGAAAGAAACGCAGCTTCATCAGAATAAGTGAACCTGCTTAATTTAACTCTCCCTGCTCCCCTCCCCCGGGTAAGGTATCACAGTGGGTTCTCTGGGAAGTTGACTCCAAAGAAAAGTTTAATATTCCATGTTTATTGATGAGTTCTCTTGGGGTGAATCCCCAGGGTGGGGGAAATGAAGGGAGCAGGACTGGGCACGGGAGCAAGTTGTGCTGTGCTATCTCATCTGACAACCTCATTTCACCCCTCAGAAGTGGCTCTGGAGCTAGAGTGACTCTTCAGAGTTGTTCTGAATTAGGCCAAGATGGCCGGCATGTTTTATAATCTCACATTAAATTGTCATTGGATGTGGGGCTCCCAGGAAGGGGTGCAGACTTGATTGGGGGGGCATCTCTGCAGCTGAGGCAGACCCTGAAGGGTCTGAGGGATATGGCCATCTTTCAGGCTCAGCACGTTCAGGCTGGGATTGCACGACTTCCATTGAAGGGGCATCTGTGCAGTGTACACCTCAGAGAGCCTCTATAGGCTATTTGAAGGAGACCAATCCAAAATTGATATCCAAGAAAGCCATAAGGCAGAGGAAAGAGAAAATACTGGAATCAAGGAGGTCAACCATAAGGCTATTGTAAAAATCTAGGAATTCTTGGGGTGCCTGGGTGGCTCAGGGGGTTAAAGCCTCTGACTTCGGCTCAGGTCATGATCTCAGGGTCCTGGGATCGAGTCCCGCTTTGGGCTCTCTGCTCAGCGGGGAGCTTGCTTTCCCCTCTCTCTCTGCCTGCCTCTCTGCTTACTTGTGATCTCTCTCTGTCAAATAAATCAATAAAATCTTTAAAAAAATCTAGGAATTCTTAAAAAAAAATCTAGAAATTAGGATAAGAGTGGGAAGGGAGGGAAAGTTGAGAAGGATTTGCAATGGCAATCAGAAGAATTAATCTCTCCGGAATGAATGCAGATAGTGAGGTCACCAAACACTGAACCTTCTACCTGTCTTCAGTGCACATTTCAGTCTCATTTTCTTGATGGGAGAATGCTCTAAGAACTGATACAACCAGCAGGTACAATGCATGGATTATATTTCCTCTTAATGTCTCGTTTTCTTCAATTAGCTCTTGAGGCAGCTTTATATATTTAAAGAGCATCAAGAATTGGTTTCGAATATTGGCTTTGATGAGTCTTTGCTGTTTGATTCTGGTTAAGGTTTTAACCTTTTTTTTTTTTTTAAGATTTTATTTATTTATTTGACAGAGAGAAAGATCACAAGTAGGCAGAGAGGCAGGCAGATCGAGAGGGGGGGAGCAGGCTCCCTGCTGAGCAGAGAGTCCAGCACGGGGCTTAATCCCAGGACCCTGAGATCATGACCTGAGCTGAAAGCAGAGGCTTTAACCCACTGAGCCACCCAGGCACCCTGGTTTTAACCTTTCTGAACTCTAGCTTCCTTATCTATAAAATGGGAGCAATGTTATCTATCCTTGTCAAGGTTGTTCCAAGATGAGAAAGGCAATGAGATACATGAAAAGCACTCTGCACAGTGCCTAATACATAATACTTCCTTAACAGAGTCAGTTTTCTTTTCATGAAAAAGGAGACTAGGTGGAACATTCTAGACTGCTCCATTGGACTCAGTTTTGAGAGAAAATCTTGCGGGAGAATGGTCTTTGCCCACTTTTTATGTGCAAAACAATAATATAAATAAAGCCTTTGGTTCTAAAGTGAAATAAATGCATACAACATTCAACTTGCAGCTCAGACCTAGCATGCTGAAATCTGCCTGGAGCAAAATTTCATGTCTGAGTTAGTTGAAGGGATATTATAAGTCTACCATGAAGTGGGATTTGAGTTGATGAAGTTTTTGTTGAAGGAGAAAAGAAGGCCCAGGTAACAAGGTTGGTGTTGTTTTGTTTTTGTAGCTTCCGATTGGGTGAAAACTAGAAATGATTACAGATGGAGAATGTAATAGGAATGTTTTGGGTGAACCTCAGTTCTGCGACGGTGTTCTAAGGCCCCCACTCTGGGGAGGCCTCCTGCATATATAGATGTTGCATGTCTAACAGAGGGCCCTGTCTTGAGAGGTTTACAGTCAAATGGAGAGACCTCCATGAAAATGTGCTTTCCTCCAACCTAGCAGGTAGAAGGGGCTGTGCTCTGACCCAGTTCATTCACTAGACACTTGGATCAGAGATTTTTGGACCTGTGAGTTCTTCATGGGTTTCAATATAAATGTCTGATATTTGGAAAAAAAATAGCAACTCTGAAGGGCAAAAAGAAAACTTCAACATAAAAAATGAATAAATGCTAAGTTAAATGTTATGAAACTTTACATGATGTCATCTGGCCTAGAGCAACTCAACACACACACATACATGTACACACACACATAAAATATTTATGCTTATAGTGTGTATACATGCATATGTGTGTATGCATGTATACTCACAAGTATTTTATATATATTTGTGTGTGTGTGTGTGTGTGTGTGTTTAAACAGGAAAAAAAAGCCAGTAATTTATACTAAAACAAATTGAGAAGTAGTTTTATAATCCTTAACATTTTCTTAAAACAATATAGCTACATTGGGATGTGGATATATTTTATTTTAATAAAGTATGTAAGAGGCCTCTGAAAACAAAAGTGTCTAGGTTAAAAGTGGCCCATGATGTATAGGAGCCCCAGAAGGATAATGTCTCCCCCAGGGAGAGAGTCCAAGGAAGGTCAGGCTAGAGTTGCATGTTGGTCGCAAAGTAGGCATTGTGACATGTCACAAATTTCACAGATGAGAAGAGTTCTGGAACCACATCGTCAAGTTTATGAATGTATCAGGCATGTCTAACTTAACAGAATGCAGCTCAATGCTTCATGCCGATGGCAACTCATGCCAACTCCTGGATGGGTAATAAGCAGGAGCAGGCAAGTGTAGGGTCATTTAACTGACTTCCAATTGTTTCATGATTCTTATTTGCAAAGGAGCTGATTCCTTCCAACTCAACTGAAAGCAGAACAGTGACCAAGGGACAATGTAAGAGGACAAGCAGGTGGCCCAATATAAACACACAGGCTGACTGGCACAGACAACGGGGTTTGGGTCTCACCTCCCAGAGACACTGACAGACACTGCTTTGGGGCAGGGCTTTTTCTTTAGTCTTCCTTGTACTTTCACTTGTTTCTGGTGGGAAAGAGAATCGGAATCTGGAACAGGATTCACTGTCCCACTTGCTGTTCTCCTGAAGGGTCAGAGAAATCTTGACCTGTTAAGTTTGCCTGGATGGAATTTCAGAAGATTCATTTTTGACCTGAAGGCTCAGAGGAGTGGTGGTTGGACCCATAGGAATGGTGTTGTGTGCAAGGCAGCAGAGGCTGCCTACTCTCTCTCGGGATCTGGTCGTTGCCTTTAAATGGTGGTTCTTCCAGCCAAACTGGACCTGTGATTAAGGGAAAGAGACCAAAAGTTTAACCCCATATGATCCATTTATGAACTTGATGTAACAGTAAATATCAAGATTACTATGTTTCCATAGGCACTCATCATTTATTTACCCATCTTTTCTTTCATCTACTCCAGGAAGCTACAAGAAATAGCTTCTAATGAGCTACGTCCTTGACTAAACAGCTCTTCTTATTTTTCTGTCATTTAATCTCCATCTCATTCCTGCAAAGTAGGTCTTATTAGCCCATTGTAGAGTCAAGGAAATTCAGGCTTGGAGAGGTTAAGAGAACAGCCAAGGTTACAGAATTGTGTCAGAGCCAAGATTCAAAACTGGGTTTAATGAATTCCTATGCACTTACTCTCTTTCACAGCATGGAATATTGCTCTTGAATGTTCTTATTATCTGCCTGTTTCCTGACATAAAAGTTAAAGCAAGTCATATTCTAAGAAGATGTCAATTTCCATTGTAAGCACTGGGTACAAAGATAGAACTGTCCCTTCAAGTAGGGTTTTTATTCTCTAGGACTCAAACTCTCCTGGGGATGTTAGCATGGGAACAACTGACTGTAATGGCAGGTCTGGTGAGTTTCTCAAGTGAGCTGCCTGCCTGAGTGTCTGGGGGAACCGGGGAAGAAGTAACTCGTTAGTTCTTAGGGACTTAGGAGGACTTCATGGTGGAAATGGTGTTTTGAGTTGTATCTTGAGGGAAAGATCAGGTTCTGCTAGGAAGACAATGGTCAGGAAGGATCTTCTGGGGCATATGGTTCAGGAGCAGAAGGGGGGGAGGCTGCCTATGTTGTACACATGGGAGTAAGGAGTTATTCAGGGCAAATGGTTTTGTGAATGGACCTCGTCTCATAGCAGAGGGGTTGCAGAGAGGTTTGTAAACAAGTGTGGTTGTGCAGACTTCCTTCTGGGGGACAGGGAGAAATGAAGGGATGAGTTCAGAACCTCTTAGTCATACCAGACACTTGTTCAAAGTTTAGTTACAATGGGATCATGGGTGAGAATGTGGTTAGCCTTCCAGACTCCATCTCTATGGAAAACCAATTCAAAAAGTGTCCTTTGTGGACAACCAGATGGGCCACCTTCTTCTGCACACCAAGGTCAGGTTTTGCTATGCAGCCTTGCATAATTTACCCTGAACTTCATACCTCAGCCAGCCCCCTGGTGCAGGATTTGTATTCCTCATAATTCTTCAGCACCAGCCACTGTCTAGATCCTGGGCTTCAACTGGGAATGAGGTGGATTAAAAAAAAAAACAAACCTGGCATTTTACAGAGATATCCCAACAATATAAAGAGAAGCAGATGAAGAAGAAATTGTGACCGGTAGAAAGTACTAGAAAGAAAATGAAACACAAGAATGTGACAGAGAATGATGAGGGGGAGGGTGTTTGGGGAAAGCTTTTCAGGGAGGTGGTCAAGAGAATTTTAATGTATGCATTTAATTTAATTTGATGATGCAGGCACTCCCTATAAATTGCAAAATATTCCAAAGTGTATAAGTAAAGCAAAACGGAGTCTCTTTTTGACTGCTAGTCCCCAGTCTCTTTTCCAGAGACAAACCCTAAAATTGGTTCCTTGTGTATTTTGCAGAGATATTCTGTGCATCTCAATCCTGTGTGTCTGTGTGTAGAACAGGGGTGATACCATCCTATATATACAGCTTGACATATTACATTTTTCACTTTACAATATTTCTTGGAGAAATTCCAACATCAGTAATCAAGTTGCCCCACTTATTTTTAGCTGGTTTTACAGTATTCCAGCACAGGTCCAGAACGCTTACCTCTCATTCCAAAATCCCCAAATCCCTGAAAACTCAATTTTCCCCCATATTTTGACACCCACGCTTATCTAGCAGCAAAACTGACTTGGACTGATATGAAAATATTTATTGTTTTGGTAATTCCACTTGGTTTCACGGAGTATGCTTCAGAAGGATGAATATATGAGGTTGTTGGGCATTGCTTAAGGTCTGCTAGGAATGGAAGCATAGATCTCACTTTGGGTGAGACTCAAAGCATAAAGTATGGCTTTACTAAAATTAAAAAAGAATCTGCATTCTGAGTCAAAACTGGTCTCAAGTGTTCTTAATTAGAGAATGTGGACATTTATCATTTTACTTAAATTGTCCCTATTGATGAACATTTTAATTGTTTCCAATATTTGTTCTTATAAACAATGCTAACACGTATATGATTCCATGCCTGTGTGGGCTACCCATAAGGCAAATTCTTGAAAGAGGAATTCCATGGGTCAAAGTGTTAGAATATTAATAATTTTGCTCAGTTTGACCAATCTGTTCTTGCACTCCCACCAGCAGTGTCTAAGAGTATCAGTTTTCTTGGTCTGTGGGCTTTTCGTGTCTAAAGAGTGCAATCAGCTCTCAGCCAGCCAATGCTTCATTAGCAGGAACTCTCCATCAGCCAGGGTCATACTCTCCTGAACTGATGAGACTTGGTGATAGTGAGACCCACAGGGGTTTAATGACAAGAAGAGCAACTGGTGCTGAGCCTTGTTTGAGTATCAGGTGGAGTTGACTGCAGCCTTACTCTCGGAAAATAGGCAGCTGGGTATACTCAAGGTTTAATAACGAAGTCATGTGACTGATCTTTTAATCAACAAGCTAGATGCTAAGCAGTGATAACATTGTAGGTCACAAGTTTTGTTTGAAGTGAGATGATTGCCTCATGTGTTGTTTTAGCAACTGCTAGGTTACCCTTGGTCATTGAATCAGAACACAATTCATTGCTCCTCTTAACCACAAAGCTTACTGTTGGAGGAAAGTAGTGTCAGGAAAGTATCTAGGTTCAAATACCATCTTTGCTGGCCAGTAGCTATGTTAATTTAGGCAAGACACTTGACTGTTCAGAGATTTGGTTTTCTCCCCTGTTTAATTAGAATAATACTCACACAACATTACTATTATTATTATTATTAATTATTATTGTTAGGATTAAGTAGGATGAATGTACTTTAGATACCTGGGGTATTGTAGGTACTCAGGAAATGGCTGGTTTTCATTTTGAAATCCTGAGCTAAGAGGCTTTAGATACCTGTTAATTCATAGAAGACATTAGGAGAAGGAAAGGATAAGTGAATTGGGGTAAATTGGAGGGGGAGATGAAGCATGAGAGACTGTGGACTCTGAGAAACAAACTGAGGGGTTTAGAGGGGAGAGGGTGTGGGATGGGTGAGTCTGGTGGTGGGTATTGAAGAGGGCACATATTGCATGGAGCACTGGGTGTGGTGCATAAACAATGAATCTTGGAACATTGAAAATAAAATAAAATAAACACAATGCAAAAATCTCTGATCTCAAAAAAAATTTTTGCAGTAAAACAATAGGTCTAGTACACAAGATTGTTTTAAAAGATTGATTTGAGCAAGGTTTGGTATAAAGAGTGGGCCCCAGGGATATAAATCCCTGGGAGAGCAAGGGGATGAAGCATGGCTGACAACTGATCCGATCACCTATGGAACCAACCTTAAGTGACCTTGTCTGAAAGTGATCAGGCCCAAGTTGGGATTTTCCGGATGGATGTATGTAAAGCCAGGACAAGCCACTCAAGCTTTGAGTGAGAATCAAAGCATTTGGTCTCAGAGAGGAGCAGACCCAAAGGGTGCCATTTTTTGGAAAGCCATTTCTGTTAGTCTCAGTTATTCTGGGATGTGAGGACACTTATACTTGCCTTAGAGGTTCTCATTATTTTTACCTATGACTTTTAAATATATGAGTGTAAAACAGGATTATTCTGTCAACTACCCCATTTTTCATAATGTTAGGCTAAATAACTAATTGTATACTAAATAGCTAGATACCCTACTCTCACCCTTAATTCCAGAGTCATCAAATTTGTGATTCATCAAAAAACCAGCCACCTGGGTTGCTCAGTTGGATAAGTATTTGACTCTTGATTTCAGCTCTGGTCATGATCTCAGGGTCATGGGATTGAGCCCTGCATCAGGCTCTGTGTTGGGTATGGAACCTGTTTGAGAGTCTCTCTTTCCCCAGCCCTCTGCCCTTGCCACTTGATCCCCCCTAATCAAAAATACATAAAAATAAAAGCCATGTGTTTCCTTTAAAGAAAAACAAGCATTTATTTTTCTTGAGCACTTTTATAGATTCTTTGCGCTACAACTGAAGGCAAATGACATTTGAAGATGTCTTCTTTAACCAAGCACTTTGGGCTCTAGTGGCTAAGCATGCATTCAGTGGAGTCACGCTGAGAAGACTCAAATCCCACACCTGCTTCTTACTGGTGGTATGGCTTTGGGCAAGTTATATAAACTCTCTGTTCCTCCATTTACTGCTCTCTACAATGAGAATGACAATACTAAAATCAGCCTCAAGAGGTTATTATGAGGACTAAATGCAAACCAGAACAAAGCAAAACATGTGAAGCATTTAGAACCATGCCTAACATATGATAAGCCTTTGGTAACTATTCATTCCCAAAGTGAAGGCTTACTATGTGCCCAGAATGGTGTTAGACAATGAGATGCAAGGGGTAGGGGCAGTGTTGATCTGAGATTTGGCCCATAACTAACAACCCTTTTTGCTGAGTTTTGAGACAGTTGGGAATTAGGCAAGAAAATCAGCAGGTGGAGATTCAAAATGTTAGATTTATTATTGATAGTCTATGCAAAAGAACATATGTTGTAGTGAGATTGAAAATGGTCTTGCTAGCTTCCAACTCCTCTCTTGGCCTTGGGGTAGCACACCCTGGTAAGGTTTGAGTCTACCTACAGTCCAGCTCCCCTAATTTAAATTACTTTTCTCACTGGTCCTGAGGAGGAAGGGCAGAGAGAGACCAAATCCCCAGGGCTTGAGGTTATTGTAGATGAGCTTCACCCAGTGGACCAATGACTACTGCCAGCAATGAGGTGAATTTCTCCACCTCAGAGAGAAGTTAAGGTGGAACAAGAAACCAGGGCATGGAGAAGAGGTCTTCCTCTTTGCTAAGTGGTTTCTGTTAAAGCATGTGAAATCAGGGATCTGTCACATCCTCAGAAAATAATAGTAATGTTACATGATACCTCCTGTATAAGGACTTTTTATCAACATCACCTGAAGTTTTCTTCATAATGATCCCATAAACCAAGTGGAAAAAAGAGAATTATCATTAGTTGAGCACTCACAATTTCCCAGGCAATACACAAATGCTTTACATGCTCTCTCTCTCAGGTCACCTCATCTGCTCAAGGTCAAAAAAGCAGGACCAGAATGTTCCAGATATGACGATAGGCATGAAAGGAGAGAGTGGAGTGCTTATGGCAAAACCTCCCTCGTATGATTCTGAGTTTGTATACATGGTCTCTCCAAGATAATTATCATAATCCACATTTGTTCAGTGCTACAAAGAAAAAGGAAAAGGAGGAAAAGAGTTTCCCATAACTGATTTAGACACATTAAATCCTTTGATCCTTAACACAACCTTTTGAAAGAAACTCAGTAATTCATCATACATCTTTGAGTGCCCACTCCACGAAGGGCACAGAACGTGAGTCCTGGGCTATAATGACAAGCAAAAGTAGACAAGAACCCCTTCCCTTGGGGGAAGTTTCAGTCTTTATAAATGAGAGATGCCATCAAGCAGTTACAGTAATGAATGTAAAAGGACAACTTGTATGAATCTACGAGGGTCCTAAGACATGTCGAGGAAATTGTATGATAAGAAAAGCGTGGGGAGTGTATTCCAGGCTGAAGGAATACTGCACGCCAAAGTCCTGAGGCTGAAATGAGGAAAGAAAGCCAGCAGGTATGTTATCGTCGGTCTCCATTTTAGAGATGAACAACAATCTCAGAAAAAGGCATGGCTTACCAGGATCGCCACAAGTGAATGGAAGAGTAGTACCTAGGAGGCTACAATTAACTTTCAAACTCTGTCACACTGATGTCTTCCTCCGTGCTAAACTTGTCTTAGCAAGAAGAAAAAGCTAGCAGGGGTGCTGTTAGTTAACTTTTAATTTCAGTGGGAAGGAAGCTCACAGGTGGATTGACTATTTTGTAATATCAACAACGGCACCAGAAGTGTGTAATGAGAGCCAAACTGTGTTTCCTTCAGTTCACCTACTTGCCACACACAACGAATGCACATGGTGCCTTCTTCATGGCAACCATATTTCTGTTTGTAATTTCTTTTTCCCTTCTTTTCTCATATAATTTCTCAGAACTTTTTAAAAACTGTGAGGAAAACTCCACTTACTAGGAAAAAAAAACCACGGACTGTGTACTGAAACGGTAAGGATACACACACACACACACACACACACACACACACATAGGGTGGTATCTTTATTTCTCACTACTTTGTCCTATGACTTAGAGAGATTCTCTAATTGGCCTCCCCTTCACATCCCACCAAACGTGGGTACTTAATAGACCTTAATAAGCAGCCGTGAGAATCTGCTAAAGCTGAAGCTTTGATGCCTTTCTTCTTTTCCAGCAGTGCACACCAGCATACATGTTTGTGTATGTTCTCAGGGGCTGCCTATCCCAGCAAGCCCAGCCCTCAGTCCCTCCTTCATTCTCAGTGTCATTTTAGACCTCCCCCTCCTCCCTCCTTGATTTCTTTTTTGAATGTCAGCCCCTCCTTAGGGGTTTCAACATGCTCAGTAACTATAAAGAACAGTTGTCTGAGGATAGAAATCTTGCCTGCTTACAATAAGTGCTTATGCCAGTTATTAGCTCTGTGACCTTGAGTAAATCACCTAGTCTTTCTGAGCATTAGTTTTAACTTGGAGATATCATCTATGGTTTAGATTTTTTTGTAGGGCTTAAATGAATTCAAACATCACAGTGGATGAAGTGTGGATGATAGTTGCAATTATTAATGAATGTCTCTGAGTCTCAGGTTCACTGTTGATAAATTGAAGATGTTAGACCAAACTATCTTTGGTGCCTTTTAGGTTACAAGTTCTCTAATTCTTGGCCATTCATCATCCCTCGGGTGCTCCTTTGACTTATTCCCTCCCTAACTCCATCCCAGGCCCCTACAAACACAATAAGCTTAGCTCAGGGCATTGTGAGGGCCAAAGTGGTTTATAGATGAGGTGGGTGCTTGTAGTGTTTCTCTGCAGCAAGACTGAAATGATCCATATCAAGGAAGGACCGTGGTTTCTGAAACTATAAGTACTAAGTCCCCAAGAGTACATGTCGTTCTAAATTATAGTGCTAGGGGAAGAGGTGACCTTTGAGGTGTTGTATCAGAGGAGAGTAGACTATAGGAGCATTCGAGAGTATTAAATAGCACTTTGGGATTTACCCCCAAATCCCCTCACTGGCCTGCTGGACTATTTTCAACCTAGGACTCAGGTTTCATTAGCATCACTGAGGACTCCTTTGGGCCTCCTTACACTGTGCAAAGAAATGAGCATCTCATAGGAAGGTAGGGCACAGGAATAGAAAGTGAACCAGCTTCAGAGCTAGGGGAACTGGGGCTCCTCCCTTCCCAGCTATGCCACTTCCCTGTTGCGTGGGCTTTGGCAGATGATTCAGCATTGGTATTCACCATTCCCCTCATTTATACATTTGAGAATAACATGAGATATGTATGTCTTAGGGTTGCTTTGAAGGTTACATGATACGCTGGCACCAGTGTGTGTTCACAACAATCATGCAAAGTAGAAAGATAGGCTTTGGATACCTTGGTATGGTTTTGTCTGCATCCAAACTTAAACACTGACTATCTCATTGTGTTAAGTGTTGGCAAATATAACAGTGAAAAAAGCCTCTTATTTACTCTCAAGAAGTTCATACTCTATCTGACAGGTATCATGTATCCAGTACCAGCTGGGGCTCCAATTTGTGTGTCCACTGGCCAGTTTTTAAGTGGCCTCCTGGCTTGGGTGGACAAGGATTGCTTAGTGTGGTTTTGCCCTGAGACCAGCAGGGTTGTGCAGGTGGCTCAGTGCATAGGCTGAGGTCTAGTAGAGCCCCCGGTTCTGATGCAGCTCTTCCCTTCCAGCACCATATCTTTGGAACGAGGAAAAACTTTTGCAGCTCTTCAGATGTTTTAAAACACCAAGTACATTTTGCAAAGTGTTCTCCCTTGAATATTTAAAATCATGTTTTATTTAAGGGAAATGACTTTCATAAATTTCTGACCCATTTGAGCTTTATATCATTGTAATATTCTTTAAGAGCCAATTCGTGTCCAATAAGGCTTTTCACCTTGTTTAATGACTTTTTAAAATTCTCTTTTCTTGCAATCAAAACTGTATAAGCCAATTCGAATGCCAAAGGGTTCAAGTTCAGTTCAGAGTGCTCAAATCATGAATTCTGAGAGAATTTTAAGTTGGTGAAATGAGTTCTGCTCATCCGTATTCAACTCTGTATTTCTAGTGATTAGCCTAGTGTGGACTCAATGTGGGCCCCATCTGAGGTTGGAGGAACTAGACTCTTCACTGAATATTTGAAAACAGTGTAGGCATACCTTGCCTTATGTATATCTGAGATGTCCTACGCAAAGAAACTGGCTTATGTTTCTAATTCTGAGCAACCAAGAAGGAAGAAAGGAAAAGTGGCTATCTTCATCCTTATTATGCTGTTTCAGTTTGATCTTATCTGTTTTTTGCCTGGTGGCTTGAAAGATGACAAAGGCTCTCCAGAACTGATCTGAAGCTAATCCATAAATAAATGCTCCCAACTTCCATCACCATTTGCAAACCTGCAATACAACCTCACTTTGGTGGGGAAGTATGAAGGTTTAGCTCAAACAACCAGGACAGTTTTTACAGACTTCTGGAAACAAAATCTATTTCTAAGAAGGGAGAATCTATTGGTGGGTTAAGCTAGCTCTGTAACCCCAGAAACCCAGGTCTACAGCAGTAAAAGTTGACCCAACTCCCGTCTCCCCTTCCTTTGTTCCTTTCTTTTCTTCCTTCCTTTGCTTCCTGATTTATCTTTCTTAAACCGTTAGCATCTCTTTCATCATATACCAGGATGTGGATTAGGTCTAGAGGGTACATGATATGGGCTCAGAATCTAGAACAGGGATAGGGACATGGGTAAGTGGTCACCCTCTGACACTATATAATAGAGGACATAGAATATTTTGGGGCAGTGGAACACTGGTCATGTCTGGGGGGAGAGCAGGGGAATTGGGACTGGCTTATAGAGGATACAATGTTTGAGTTTGATCTTGAGAGATTAAAAGTGTTGGGGCACCTGAGTGGCTCATTTGGTTAAGCACCTGCCTTCAGCTTAGGTCATGTTCCCCAGGTCCTGGGATCAAGTCCCTTATTAGGGCTCCCTGCTCAGCAGGGAGTCTGTTTCTCCCTATCCCTCTACCCCTACCCCTACCTATGTGCTCTTCTTGTCTCTGTCTCTGTCTCTGTCTTTCTCTTTGAAATAAATAAATAAGAATCTTAAAAAAAAAAAAAAAAAGAGTGCTGGCCAGGAAGAGGGAACGGTGTGTGCCAAGGCTCTAAAGCAAGAAAGTAAATGCTAATTTCAAGGAAAGTGGATCACTTAATATGATCGGAGTATAAAACCTTAGCAGGAACCAGGATCTGAAGTAAAGACCAAGCATGACACCCTGAAATCAAAGGCTATCATTACCAGTAAAGATGGATCTGAATGGAATTCGCCTCTAGTCAAGGAGACCAGTGATATGGTCTTTGACTGGTTTATGTGCTTACTATTTGCTAGGCATTCTTTTTAAGCATTTTCAATATATATATTCACTGGTCTATCCTTTACCACAACTTTAGGAATGTATTCTTTTATCTGGCAAAGAGAGAGTGAAAGGATCACCCAGCTAATAAATGGCAGAGCTGGAATTTGAACCTGGAGTATGTCCTTGACAATGGGAGTGGGAGGGAAGAGGAGGTTCCAGGACTTGGGGCCCAGTTGGTGGGAAGGGGAGGGAGGTGACTAGGTCTTCAATCCTACCTGGATTCCGGACATGGCTATCTGATCAGTCCTTCCCTCATGCCTGTCCTTTTCAACATTCTGTCACCTAAGTGCTTGTGCAGCCAATGTCCCTAGGCCTGGCCGCTCCCAAAAGCCCTTTACATTAGGGAGTATCAATGCCATCGTTTGTATAGGAGTTTAACATTCAGGCTCTGGAGTAATCCAAATTACTGGATTTGTTTCTCTGCTTTCCCCATTTTAATTCCCTGCTGTTTGGCACATGATTGGTGGATCAGCAACAGTAACTAGTTGGAAATTCAGAATCTCAGGCCCCATCTCAGACTTTCTTAATCAGAATCTGCCTTTAACTGGTTGAGTCTGATATATACAAGTTGATTTGTGGTGCATTAATATTTGAGAGGGGCTGTTCTTCCTGTATAACTTTGAGCAAATTATATAATGCTGGCTCTACCTCCTCTTTTTTTTTTTGGCCCCAACAAGTTCCAGGTCCTTAGCAAAGCTGCCTACCCTGAATTGGATGGTCTGATGGGCCTGTAACAAAGTTGGTATTCAGGAGCTTCATCCTTCCCATTATCCTCTCCTAGCTTTGGTAAGAGCTTTGCAGCAGCTACACGTAAGTATAATCCATACATTGTCACTCACCACTATCCTGCAATGGTCCTGGGAAGGTACCATCATATAGTGAAATATCTTACTGACAGCATGTGAGTAAAGCCAGGTTAATTCTCCCAAGGACATATGTTGCAAACTACCTGCTTAACAAGTTTTTTTCAAAAAGAAAAGTCTTATAAATGATCATTTCTGAAAGGCTGTTTCTAATTCTATGCCTGAAGACAGAGCATATGAATTCTCATGATAAATTCATTGTAAAATGTCCACTGTAATTTATTTTGGGGCAGTGAGGTAGACTGTAAAAATGGGGATGCTTTCCAGCTTTTTGGAATGTAATTTTACAACTCCTTCCATCAAGAGGCGCAAAGACTTTCTCCTAGTCTTTGGACCTGAACTGGCGTGGTGACGTGCTTTGGCCAATGAATGTGGCAGAAGTTATGAAGTGCCACTTCCGAGCTTTTACTCACTCTCTTTTGGGACCTTGCCTGGCCCCTGTGTAAACAAGCTGAAGCTAGCCTGCCAGAGGATGAGAAACCATGTGGAGCAGAGACAAACCATTGAAATTGAGGCCATCCTAGATCAGAAGAACTGCCAACCTGCAGGTGAAGGGTAGAATCGTGAGCCATACTTAACTGTTATTATTTTAAGCGTGGCCTTAAACATTGATAAAATATTTACAGCAAAATAGTGCAAAACTAATAAAAGCAGTAACGAAATCAATCACTGAGCTTTGGGTAATTGATTATGAAGCAACAGCTGATACACTCCAATGATGACAGTTTTTTAAATAGATGGTGCTTGCTGAGAAGGCTGAGTAATGCCATGCACCAACATCTTGCATATTCTCCCTCTTCATCTCCCCATCTACAAAGCCTACCATTTTATTAACAATTACTCACCAAACTTTTATAGGTCATAAAGCTTAATCCTTATATCTACCATATGAGATATATCTTATTTCCATTTGATGGTGGAAAGAACCTGAGTCTCAGAAGGACTGGGAGAATTGGCCAAGCCCAAGGTAGCATCTGAAAAGTGGCAGAGCTGAGATTTGACCTCAGGTCTGATCTGCATCCTTTTCCTGAATTTTCCAACCCCATGGCTTGTTATTTTCTTGACCAGTTTTCAAGAGAGGTGCTTTCCTGCCTTAATTTTGGAAAAGGACTTTCTGGGTGGTTAAATAACATATTCAATTAATAAATGAAGAGTTGATTTTGAGCCTAGGATTCACTGACTCTAATACCTGCATTCACTGAGGTTCGTTATTAAGAAATATATCCTAAATGGAGAAGAATGTGTTTATATATCCGTGCTAGGACCATGTTATTTCTTTGTTTTAGAAACTTGTTCTGCTCTGTTTGAATGTGTTTTAAAAATCATGTTTTGCAAACCCCAAATTGTAACAGAAAGCAGGTTGTAAAGGAACTGGTGAGAGTTATTGCCCAGAAAAACCAGCTGGGAAGCATTTCAGTGTCAATCTTATTATTGCTTTTAAATTAGCAGTGACTTCAAAAGTCTTTGAAGTAGCTGGCAGGGAATGCTTGGATTGGGGAAAACAATCACTAGAGGGTATTCTCAGCAGGCATGTGCTTTATAAATGTTCCTTCTCTTTATGCCTTGGCACTGAGAAAGGTTGGAAAAGAGGTAGAGGGATCTTAGCAGGAAGCTTCTAGCTGATGTGAATTGCCAGGAAGACCCAATTAGCCTGTCCCTCTCAGTAGCAAAAACCCAAGCAGAAGGAATAAATTATTTGCGGCAGTGGTCAAAGCTGCTGACAACTTCAGAGACCACCCATGAGGTCTTTCCATGTCAAGCTGACTAGAAGGGCCAGAGAGGCTCTAACCCCAGGGACTTGATGGATTCTGACCTGAGAGCAGAACTAAGTTAAATTAAATGGAAGCTCATAATACCTGAAGGAGAAGTGTCAAGATATGCCTGTTTCCCACCCTGAATACCTGCCTGAGGACTTTCACTGGTCATCCTTTGAGATTGGTTTTAGAGTTTACTTCTTTGAAAACTCTGACATGTCCTGAGACTTCTGTCTATCCAAATACAACTCATTCCTTTCTCCATTCATCCATCCATTCAGCCAGCCAGTGTTTGAAGACTTCCTACTTTGTGTCTGATATTATTAGAACTCGAGGATACTGATGATTTTAAAGTAGATAATAAGCGCCCCCTGCCACACCATGATGCTTAAGTCTTGGGAAGAGGGTAGAGACTGCCCAGTAAGCAGACCAAGTATGTCCTTGAGCACCAACAAGGGAGTGTCAAGAAATTGTTAGGAAATAATTTGATATTTTTACATGTACACAACTATTTTATCAACATAAGAAAATTGGGGTGCCTGAGTGGCTCAATGGGTTAAGCCTCTGCCTTTGGCTCAGGTCATGATCTCAGGGTCTTGGGATTGAGCCCTGCCTAGGGCTCTCTGCTCAGTAGGGAGCCTGCTTCCCCCTCTCTCTCTGCCTGCCTCTCTGCCTACTGGTGATCTCTCTTTCTCTGTTAGATAAATAAATAAAATCTTAAAAAAAATCACAACTGGCTTGAACTTTCCTACACGTATTTATGGCATAGGGATGTTTTTGTTGATTTAGATATCAGAAGAAGTGAAACCATGATCTTTTCCAGGCTTGGGGTCTCAAAATGTCATTTGTTATCGTAAAGAGGAAAACATCAGTAGTTATGTGAAGTACTCTAATAAAGAATGCTTGTGAACTGTGAAAGAAACCAGGAAAGGTGTTTATTCAACCTTGAAGTTGGTGTGTGTGTGTGTGTGTGTGTGCGTGTGTGTGTGTATGATGGAGGGTGGTCAGGGAAGGCCAGTGGAGAAGTTATTGTTCCCTCCTATCTGCTCTCATAGTCCCTAGGTCATGACTCTATTCAAGCTCCTGCTTTGATCAATCATCTACATGTCCATTTGTAGCAGATGCTATAGTGTCCCACCTATATCCTATTGACACCCATTATTCTAATGCACGCCCATAGCGTTCTACAATGCGTACCTGCAACTTTCTGCCTGAGTCATTTTTTCTGCATCCACAGGCTGGGAAACTAGAAGTGCAAGAGGGTTAGGATTCCTGGGAGCACCCTCACCCCAATTGAAGATGAATGGGAGTAAGGTGATTAGAAGCCCAATTTTATCACCCTTGGGTAGGATCTCTTAAAAATTCTGCAACACATCTCCAATTTCTCATTCAGGGCTGATCTCAGCATTTACCAGCATGATAACACAGCCTATATTACCTTCCTTCTCTGGCCAGTCTCACTCTCCTACTTCTCTACCAGTTGTTCTGGGGTTACCTACAGATAAATCTCTTGCATCCCTATCCTGGTCTCAGAGCTGGGTTCAGGGAGAATCAAAGTTAGGACAATGACTCTCTTCTCTCAGACCAGGGCTGGGGCCAGCACAAAGCCTGACATATAGTTGGACTTACTAAATATTGAACTAATGAATTAATGAATAAATAAATGCATGCTGAAGGCACACTTCCACCCTGTGTTGTTTTATGAAACTCAAATGAATCTCATTATGATGGCATTTGGGTGGAGGAAAATATAATCTGTTTGGGAGGTAACTGACAGGTGATTTGGCTTCTGAGAAATGGGAGACAGGCTGGGCCTGGAGGAAAAAGATGAAGCTGTGTTGATGGCTTCTCCTCTCTTTCCTAGCTTGGATTGCCCTCCCCTACTATACCTATTGTACATACCAATAACAGCCTACCTTCCCTTATTTTGATAAGGGAAGATTCAAAGACTTCTTGGAAAATGAGTTCTCAAGATAAAGACCTAATAAATCTAATGTAGTTCTCACAAAAGTGGTGGTATCTATTTATTCATGTATTCAGTTCATTCATTTGTAAATTTATCCATTCAGTAATTTACTTACTCATTAATTTGGTCATTTGTTAATCGATTCATTTCCTCCCTCCTTGCTGACTTGAAAACTTTGGTTCAGAGCATCTGGTAATGAAGCATATGGTCCCTAGAGACTGAATACCTTGATTGGCATCCTGGCTGTGTGACCTTGGGCAAGCTACCTAACTTACCTCTGCTTTAATTTCTTCATTTGTAAAATGGGGATAAATGGTACCCTTGGTTGAGAAGGTTAAGTGATTAGTGGTTTGTGTGAAGTACTTAGAATAATCTCACATATAATCAGAGTCATAGCAATAATGACCATTATCTGTTTGGACTGTGCTTTCCCCTTACTTCTCTTACAACAACCCTAACATGGCCTCCACCTTGATACCTAATTAGATCAGTAGCAACACCCACGTGCTGTCTTTTCCTACCTCTGGTTTGTGAATAGCCAAGAGTAGGGTCAGGGTGGGGAGAGGAGAGGTCAGCTCCCTGTAGCCAGCTCTGGATTGATCAAAAGGAAAGATGAGTCCCTGTTTTACCAGGAATGGAAATCATAATGTATACAGAAAGGTGGTGCCCACCATAGCAGGAAACACATTCCAAAATTCATAATTCATTAACACATTACAGTCCAATCAGCATGTTGAAAGAACCCCAGACTACAAATGAACATTACTATGGTTCATAAGAAAGTGTAGGATGATTTATGGGCATGTACATTGTGAAAACGGCGACAACTCAACTTCATTAGGAAGCACTGGAGGGCAATGCTTAAGAGCATGGATTCTGCTGCCTAAATGCTTGGGTTGAATTTCTACTCTGTTATTTTTGGTTGGCTGAGGTTAATGTGCCTCGGAATTCACATATGTAAAGTGAAGATGGTACAAAGTCCATGTGCCCTGGGATTGTTGGTATGGCCAAATGGGCCCATCAATGTATGGAATTAGAGTAGTAACAAGTATTTGTAGCTATTAAGTACTTGTTGTGTGCCTGGCACTGTTCTAAGAGTTCTCTGTTTGTAGGAGTGGGCATGAACTGGATGCTTGCATCAGTTTGGCAGTAAACACCTAAAATACCAGCAACTTAGATAAGGTAGAAGTTTCTCTCTGTGGTCATCAGAGACCTAGGCTCCTTCATTGTCAAGTACTTCATTATTCAAGAACTATTTTCTGTCCTCCAGGTTGCCTCATATTCTATGGAGCTCTAGCCGTCAGAACCATATCTCAGGCATCAGGAGAAAGACAAGGTGATAGGGAAAAGAGATGTCCCTTCAAGGTAAGTCAGCTCTCCTTAAGGAATTTTCCCAGAGGCTCCCCATACTGTTTAAGTTTACATCTAATTGAAAAGAACTTAGTCACTTTGTGTTACCTAGCTGCAAGGTAGATTGGGTAATGTAGTGGATCTCAACTGAGTCTTCCAATGAGACTGAGGCCCCAGATGATACCTTGACTGCAACCCTGAAATAATCCTTGATCCAAAGGGACTCAGCTCCACTATGCTTGAGTTCCTAACCCACAAAAACTATGTGATAATAAATGGTTGCTGTTTTAAGCTGCTAAGTTTTGGGGGTAACTGTTATGTAACAATAGAGAATTAGTACACTAATATTCTTGAAATTCCCTTTTCTTCTACTTTCGACGTTACAGCCTCAGCAAGTTTGTGGTCTGTGTTCCAACTACCAGTAGGCAATAAGTTGGCCGATTGCTTTGCCACCACATAGCATGGGACACCAGATTTCTTACTTGCAATATTTTCTGATAAATGAATTCAGTAAAGTTGCAGAATACAAAATAAATGTACAGAAATCTGTTGTATTTATACACACCAATAATGAAGCAGCAGAAAGAGAAATGAAATATCCTCAATGTTTGCCTCTAGTGCCTTATCCAATGCCATATTTTAGATTCTATTTCTTGTAGTACCTTTCTCACAAGAACTAAATTCTGCATCACTTAAGAAAGGTCTAGCCACATTTAACAGAAATTCCAAAATCACAGCCAGATACACAACAAAGAAGTTTGTTTTAGTTTCATATAAAGAAGTCTAGTAGTAACTAGCCTAAGACTACTTTAGTGGTTCTGTATTACTCAGTGTTCCATGCTCTTTTCTGCTCTAAGACCTTGGTATTCATCATCAAGACCACCACATGGTCCAAAATGGCTGCCTTAGCTCTATGCACCATATCTTTATTCCAACCCACAGAAAGATGAAACAGATAAGTAAGTCATCTTAGCTGAATCAGTTGCCCTTCAAGACTCTCCCAAGAGATGTTTTCCATATTTGTGTAATAGACAACAGGGTATTTAAAAACTAGAAGACTTTGTAGGTCATTTATTCCAATGTTTCCCAAACTATGCATTTTGATTCCTTTTTCATGATTTTTGCTATACTTCTATGTCATCCATATGAATGATTATTTCATATTGAATCATGTAGTGAAAGTTATTACTTCCTTACAATTACATACCATCTATACTATTTTTACATAATATGCTTTTAAATCAACTTATATTTTAAAAATTAAATATATATATCTATAAATAAAATTTTCAGTTAGAAAGTAGTGCTTCCATGAAAGTTGTAGAAAGTACATAAAATAAGATAAAATGAAATAAAGTTATACAATTATACGTGGAAACCATGTCAGCCAAAATAAGCTCTGAGCCATTGGTCTGTCCCCTTTTTTATCAAAACATGAAGATTAGCAAACTGAAGTTTATGGATCTCTCCTGAATGAAACAGAAGGATTGCAAAGAGATTTGCTTTCTCATTATACTATTCAATATAATTTTAATGTCCTGTGTACCACCAAACTCATCTGAATTTTACTAGAGATCTATGATCTACATTTTGGGATGCACTGGTACATTCTTTTGACAAATGAGTAAACCAATTTCCCAGAGGCCTTGTGTGATTCTCTGTTTGCCCCTTGGCATTCTCTAATGCTTGTAAAGACTATATTGGCTGATACCACAGTCAGCTGGTTTAGGGTCTGTGCCTGCTAGACTGTGAGCTCTCGGATGGCTGAGCCAGATTGGTCTGTGATCCCTGGGGTGAGGCCTAGAGGGCCTGCCCAGAATCAGTGCATTTCATGGGCGGGAGCAAATAGAATTGCCCAAGAACACACAGCATATGTGCAAGGATGAAACTGGGGCCTGTACCTTCTGGACCCTCACTCAAATGGTACTTTCTAGTTCGGTTTCTAGAGAGAGAGATCAATTTGATTCCAGGGACAGAGAGCAAAGGATTTAAAATAAAGTGCTGCTTTTTATTTGAAAAAAATCAAGGTTACTTTTGCTTGCTCTTGTAGAAAATAGTAGGTGAAAAATCCACAGTGATTCAAAGTAGAAATCTCAGAGAGATGTTGTTCAATAAAATTGTTGTTGTTGATGGTGGTGACAGTAATAATTAATAAAGATAGCTGCCATTTACTGAACGTTTTCTAGATACCAAGCACAATTCTAATGTGCTAGATAATTACTGAATTTTCTCATGGGCTAGATAATTATTGTTCCCATTTCATCAGAGAAAACTGAGGCATTCAGTGGTCTTTAGCCAGCACATAAGATACAATAGCCACTAAGTGATCGGCAAATCTGCATTTGATGAGTCTACCTTTTTAGATCCTCTGAGTTTTCCTTTAAGGGCTCCTATAGCAACAAGCTCAGCAGGAGTTCCACCAACTTTTGGCAGGTGGGATCCACCAGTACCTCACCTGGGCACCCTGTGCACTGTGCCTGTTGCTTCTTGTTCTGGGACCTCTGTGGCCTTGAATCTGCGGTACCGTTAGTCACCTCAGCATATGTAGCTCAGAAGAAGTGGGGAATTCATTCTGTGTGGGTTAAACCTTTGATCTGTGATAGATAGAATCAAATGGATTGATTCTATCCCTTTTTGATTCCCCTGGTCAGGCTGTGCAGAGCTCATTTTATATTCAGACAACCACTTGCACCTAGTGGCAGCCAACTTGACAAAGTATTTTTCTTGGCCCACCCTCCTGTTTCTTTCACTTCTGCTCTCCAGTTCATAGTAAAGAGATATCATGTAGGCCTTTTACTTTTGACTCATTTGCATCAGCTCAGATGTGTCTGATAACAAAGCCCATGCCCAGGATGCTAAGTTATGTTGGTCTATATACGAATCTTCAAGATAGCCTAATTTCCTGGTGAGATGCCCATGCCTTCGGTATCTTAATGATATGGTCCTCCCTGCCACTCTCTGCTTCAGATGTTGATATTCTTTATGTTCTATTTACCATGGTCTGTTCTGTTTACAGCCCTTTGCATTTGCGTTCTCTCTGGGGAGTGCTCTCCTTCTCTGTCCTTTTCTGTTCTTTTCAGCTTCCTTTTCTGGGTAACATAACACTCATCTTTAGAATTCAATCCCAGTGGGATTTTCTGAACTCCCTGGTCCCCTAAGTCTTCTCTCAGTGGGTATTAGCTCTCTGTTTCCTATACTTTACTTTTATACACCTACCTTCATGCCATTATTTGTTCTTCCAGGTGTCCCCAGCTCTTTGAAGGTAGAGGTGGTGTTTCATTGACATCTCTGTCTCCAATGTGATTATGGCACCTTCCATAGTCTCAGCTAAGTGAAGGTGATGGTGGAATGGCCAAGGGCACAGGAGTGTTGTCAGATGGCCTTGGGACTCCAGTCCTGCTCTGACACTTATAGCCATGGTCTTCTGAGCACATTGCCTAACAGCTGGGACCTTCAGTTTCCTAATTTGTAAAAAGGGGAAAACCATAGTAGCTGTGATGTATCATTTTTATAAGAATTAAATGACATAAAACATATTGAATTTAGTAAGATAAAAATAAAGGTAAGGTACTATTATTAACAGTAAGATAATTTATTATTCCATTAAAAAAGGTGAAAAAGTAGAGAAGAAAAGTTAGACTATTTGCCACCTAGATCCAAACATAGGTTTAATGAGTGCCCTCAAGTATTTTAAGCATCCCAGAGGCTCAGCTCAGACCTAAAAGCTTTTAGGCTAAGTCGGTCCATACAGTTTTATTAGCCACCCACTACATACTAGGCACTTTCTGCAGGGCTAGAGCATTAGAAATGGTAATACACAGGGACTGTCCTCAGTAAGTTCAAAGTCTAGCAAAGTTATGACCTCAAAGTCTGTGATTGTATATCATGACCACATTCCCTCTCATCTTGAAGATAAATGCATTCATTTCTTCATCAAATTATTTACTGTGCATATACTATGTTCTCAGCCTTGGCTAGGTGGCAGGAACACAGCAGTGAATTCATACTTTGATTTTTTGAAGTTTATCTACACTGGGAAAGACAGACAAAAAGCACACACACACACACACACACACACACACACTAAATAGAAAAAAAGTGGATGTTCATAAATGGACAAGAGAATTCCAGGAAGAGGCATCAGATTATGCAACGGGATGGAGATGTGGAGTGCATGGCATGATCTGAGACCAGGAGTGATATGACAGCATAGATCATAGGGTAGAAAGATTGGTGAGGCTGGAGAGACTAGTTGAGAACAGAATGCCAAGTGCTGTCCTGCTAATCAGGATTCTTTTTCATTACAGACATCCAACCAGAGAAGTGAAATGGGGGGTGCATTTATGCAACAAAGCTTGGGTGTGGGCAGAACAAGGCATGGCCCCAGAGAAACTGGTCCCAAGTTTAAAGACATCTTATTGCCAAGATGGAATTTCTTCATGTAACAAGGAACATGATCATAGATAAATTTCAATTTCTTTCTTTCCAACCTAATGAGTTTAAATAAAAGGAACTACTCTGTTAAAAAAGAGTAAGTCCCAGGGAACATGGATTGGCTTTGCCTGAGTCATGTGATCTTCCAAGATCACCAATCACAGTGACCAGGAGATGGGAAATCTGATTGGCTTGACTTGAGTCACTTGCTTGTCTGTGTCTGTGGTGGGGTCAGGGTCTGTTTACAGAAGGAGAGGAAAGAATCATGCTTAGATCCAAACCAAATAATAGCCCCAGACCCTTGAATGCCACACCAGGGAGTTTGGGTTGCATCTAAAGGTGGAAAATAATTTTTAGATCTTAAGTAAGAAGATGAAATGGTCAGATATGTGTTGAGAAAGAGTATTTCAAGCACAGGGTAGAAAGATGGCTGAATAAGTGGAGCAGATAGGAAACTGGAAGACCCATTGTGATACTAATGTCATAATGCCACAGTCCAAGTAAGGCCTTAGAACAAGAGCTGGCACAAAGTTGTTGAGAGTGTGAGTGGATGAAAGAGAGAACACAGGGGATTGATACTCCATTCCAGGTTCCAGTTGGAGACAGATGAAAGCACTGGCTGCTGCTGTCTGAATTGTTGACAAGGCGAATTGTTGATAAGATCTTTCTAGAAGTCATTCTGGCTTAGCAGTTGGCCAGAATGCTAGACTTACTTATGTTTTTACTGAAGTTAAATTGGGGCAAGGTGCAGAAAACCTGCTTTTTCTGATTAGAATTTTAATTTAACAAATATTGGGTAGCCACCAAGTGCCTGGTCTGAGGCTTGTTTGTATTTTTTGAGGCGAATAAAATAAATCCCTGCAAGAAAAATGTAACATGGTAATCCTATGTTTGGAAAGAATATATTTTATTTCCACCCATTATCTCCTTCAATCTTTACTGTTGGCCTATGGGTTAGCACGGAAAACATTCTGACCTCTATTACACATTTCCCAGGAGAAGTGAACTGACTTTCTCAGTCCCCACATGAAAGTCCTCCTCAGTTCTGTCTACTCTAATCTGAAACCCATGGGTTCTGGCTCTTTTCTATGACACAGGAACTGAGGGACTCCCCCAGGCAGCTGTGGACTGGTAAGGGCTGAACAAGAGGCTCTCTGAGAAGTGTTTGCTGCGTGAATACTTCCACTGTGGCTGGTTTCAAATGATCAGTGTTGTTTGAATGCTGAGTTGGAAAGAGATGCATGCAAGGAGTCTCTTGAATCTGAGAGTTCAAATTTCTCACCTGCCAGATTGCAACCTGGGTCCTGAAGGGGAGGGAAGGGGGGGAAGGGAGGATGGAAAGCCATCATCTTAGTGTTTGGTCTGCATTGTCTATTATAGGCTGAATTGTCTCCTACTAAATATATGTTGAACTCCTAACCCCCAAGACCTCAGAATATTATATTTGGAAATGGGGTCATTGTAGATGTGATTAGTTAAAATGAGATTGTACTAGAGTAGGGTGGGCCTCTAATCCAATATGAGTGGTGTCCTTATGAAGAAGACAGCCATGTGAAGACACCGGGACACCAGGAGAAGGTTATGTGAAGATGGAGTCAGACACTGGAGTGATGGATTTACTGGCTGGGGAACTGCTCCTGAGGCTACTAGAAACTGGAAAGAGCAAGAATGGGTTTCAGAGGGAACATGGCCCTGCCAACACCTTGATTTTAGGCTTCGAGGCTCCAGAACTGTGAAACAATACATTTCTGTTGTTTTAACTTCTCACTCTGTAGCACTTTGTTAGAGACACCCTAAGAAACTAATGACCTCTGTGTGTTCTTGTACCCTGCCCCACCTGGTTTGAAGTATGACTGCCCTTGGGCAAAATCCCATTGTGTTAGTGTTTTGTGGTTCCAGTGCTCTTTCATTCCACCCCTCCATTTGGATCAGATTACAGGAGTCTAGCGCAATGAGTTAAAATAGAGGAGAATGTATTGCCTATGAAGGTAAGAAAGTTATCATATCAGATATAATTAGTTGACTATGCACTAGGTATCAGGTGCTATACCAGGTGTTTTTCATGTATTGCCACATTTAATTTAATCTTCACAGTAACCTTATGACTAGGCATAATTATACTTATTTTACAAATGGGGAAATAGAAACTCAATAATGTTAGGTCACTTGCCTAAGTCACAGAGCTGGTTAAGGACTGAAGGGTTGTCAACTTAGGTGTGGTAGACTCAGACTCTGCACAACATCTTAGCTCTCCTCCCTGTGGCCAGTTGATGGAAGTCTCAGTGGGCTATGGATGCACAAACACCTCAAGGATTGACCCATCTGGACCCAGAGATAAGATGGGATCTGAGGATAAGGAAAGAAGAAGGAGATGGTTAGAGAAATCAGGTCAATTGAGTGAGTGACCTTGGATCCCCTTGGTGAGCTCATCTACATCTAGTGGTTACCATTTCCATGTGGCAATAATAATAATATAGGCCCACAATTATATTGTCAAAGTCTTAATCCCGTATGTGTAGACAGCATTGAACAGCTGTGATAGGTTTTCCTTTCAGTGACTCTCACAAACTCTCCAGCTCTGAAGCCAAACAGAGCTGGGTTCATAGTCCAGACCTGAAATTTACCAGTGGTCTCATCTTGAGCAAGTTGCTTAATCATTCAGGAGTGTAAATTTATTTCCCTTACTTATAACCTTTTAGAGGTGTTCGAGGGATTAAATGAGGTGGAGTGGGAATAGTATATAATAGACATTAAGAGAGCACGTTTACTCCCTCCGATCTTAGGAGAAACAGTTTTCCTCAATAATTCTGGCCTCCCAATCCACTGTTACCTTCCCCATGGAATGTGTTGTTTGCTGATTCATGTTTCCTGATTGAGAGAAGTAAATCTACCAAAAGTTCCGAGCATGTGCCTCAGTTCTCTCTATATCCTGGAGCAATGCTATGCTGCTCTGTATTTGTCATGGTTACATCCCTCTTATGGGTTGCATTGTGTCATCCAAAAAAATATTTTGAATTCTTGACCCCTAGCACTTATGAAAGTTACCTTATCTGAAAATAGGGTCTTTGTATATGTAACCAAATTTAGATGAAGTCATTAGGATGGGTCTTAATCCAATATGACCTTTTCTTTAAGATTTTAATTATTTATTTGAGAGGGGTGGGGAGGTGGAAAGGGGGAGGGAGAAGCAGACTCCCTGGCTAAGCAGGGAGCCCAACACAGGGCTCAATCCCAGGACCTTGGGATCATGATCTGAGCAGAAGGCAAATACTGAGCCACTCAGGTGCTCTGTTATAAGAAAAGAGAAACACCACGTGAAGACAGAGCCACACAGGAGGTAATGTCATGTGACCATGGAGACCTAGACTGTAATGCTACAGGTACAAGCCAAGGAATGCCTGGTGCTGTTGAAAAATAAGGAAATCTATTATCATATCTATTCTGAGGTAAATAAGAATAGACAGGAGGTTGAGGGAGGTGCCTGGGTGTCTCAGTTGTTTAAGCAACTGACTCTTGGTTTTGGTTCACGTCATGATCTCAGGGTTCTGGGATCAAGCCCTGTGTCCCATGTTGGGCTCCATGCTCAATGGGGAGTCAGCTGGAGATTCTCTCTCTCCCTCTGCCTCTGCCCCTCCCCCTGCTCATGCACTCTCTCTAAACAAAGAAATATATATATATATATATATATATATATATATATATATATATATATTTATATATTTTAAGGACTAGATGGGATTATGAAAAAGGAAGAGCTAAGACAGCAAAGAGAACCAGTATGCATTGAGCACCATTACAAACATCTCAATTAATTCTGATACCCTGTATGGTCAG
The DNA here is from genome assembly GCA_028533885.1 of Nasua narica. Classification (NCBI taxonomy): domain Eukaryota; kingdom Metazoa; phylum Chordata; class Mammalia; order Carnivora; family Procyonidae; genus Nasua; species Nasua narica. The sequence continues at coordinate 8,636,393 of CM052800.1, read as the reverse complement.
TGTTCTTATTCTCACTTTCTAGATGAGGAAACTTAGTCAAAGATAATAGATTCCCAGTTCAAGTAGCACCATGAACAAGTGGCTGAGGAAATTTCAGAGTTTTAATTCTAACATCTTTCTACTTTCTACAAAGCGATTGAGGCAATAGGTAAAATCACAATCAGTGCTCATTGTACCTGCTCTGAAATGAGGAGGGAGGCGAGCCTTGATTGAGCCCCCAGTGAAGTTTTAGAAAGGTAGTATAGCAGAGAGGTTAGGGTGAAAGTCCTGGAGCGATCCTGCTGGAGTTCCAATGCCACCTACCTTCAGATAATGACCGGTTGTGCGCCTTTGCCATGTGGCTCCATCTCTCTGGCTTGACATGTGGCAATAACGGGGACAGGGATTATAGAGCTGTTGTCAGATTAAATGAGCATCACATAAAAGCACTTAGAACAGAGTTTGTCCCATGGGGAGAACAACATAAGTGCTTGTTGATACTATTATTTTTTATTATCCAATATGTGACCTGTGGCATTACCCCTTTTCTACCAGAAGAGGCATAATGAACCACCAGGATGGCTGTCTCCTATGCATGGTTCCCAGGACGTGCTGCTGGCTTGCTTGCTGCCACTGTGATTTCCAAAATCTCAGCTAAGCTGGGATGTTATGTTTCTAATTAGACAACTGTCTGCTGTGTGGGCTAATAGCATTTTTCACAAGGCTTTTTGGTGATACAGGGTGACTGCTGTAATGTTTCATAGCCATTCGTAAAAGCACAATCCAGAAGGAAAGTGCTAACATGTAATTTGCAGTCATGACTTCCAGCACTAATTCAGAAAATGCTTCTGTGGTCCCGGGGTGTGAGTCTCTGTCTGCTAGTTCTCTGAAGAGTGTTGGACACCAGCACCCTGCCCAGCTGCTTTGTCTTCCCATCAGGACTGCCTGCCTCTGGGGAACTCCTTAACTTCTGAAATAAGTGTTCTGGGTGTCCCATGTAAATGGTGTCAGCTGGGAAACTGTCACTTAAGGCTGTGAGGCTGAGCTGAAGCAAAGGAAGAACAAATCAAGTATACTGTGTTTTTTTCAGGATGCTTACTTTGTTCTGAATTCTAGTGAGTATTTTTCTAGGACCGCAATGACCAACTTTCACCTGATGGCCAACCATATTTTCTTTTTTTTTCCAGATATTGTATAATTTTTTATTAACATATAATATTTTATTTGTTTCAGGGGTACAGGTCTGTGAATTAGCAGTCTTACACATTTCACAGCATTTACCATAGCACATACCCTCCCCAATGTCCATAACCCTACCCCCCCCCCCACTTCCCAGCCACCCTTAGTT
>CM052800.1:8542128-8634966 GCA_028533885.1 Nasua narica | reverse complement strand
CCCTATGACCCTGCACTTGCACTACTCGGTATTTACCCCAAAGAAGCAGATGCACTACAAAGAAGGGCCACATGTACCCCAATGTTCATAGCAGCAATGGTCACAATCGCCAAACTGTGGAAAGAACCAAATGCCCTTCAACAGATGAGTGGATAAGGAAGATGTGGTACATCTATACAATGGAATATTATGCCTCCATCAGAAAGGATAAATATCCAACTTTTGTATCGACATGGACAGGACTAGAAGAGATTATGCGGAGTGAAATAAGTCAAGCAGAGAGAGTCAATTATCTTATGGTCTCACGAGTGGAGTATAAAGAAAATCATGGAGGGCATTGTGAGAAAGAAGGGAAGGGCGAATGGGGGGAAATTGGAGGGGGCAATGAACCAGCAGACTGTGGACTCTGAGCAACAAACTGAGTGGTTTGGAGGGAAGGGGAGTGGGGGGTTGGGCGAGCCTGGTGGTGGTGGGTATTGAGAAGGGCACATACTGCATGGAGCACTGGGTGTGGTGCATGAACAATCAATCTTGTAACACTGAAAAAATAAAATAAACATATTTGGCGGAAATAAAAAAGATTTCATTTCTCTTGATATCTGCATAGTATTCCATTGTATATATATACCACATCTTCTTTATCCATTCATCTGTTGATGGACATCTAGGTTCTTTCCACAGTTTAGCTATTGTGGACATTGCTACTATAAACATTCGGGTGCATGTGTCCCTTTGGATCACTACATTTGTATCTTTTTTTTTTTTTAAAGATTTTATTTATTTGTCAGAGAGAGAGAGCGAGCGCACAAGCAGAGGCAGAATCAGGCTCCCTGCTGAGCAAGGATCCTGATGTGGGACTCAATCCCAGGACCCTGGGATCATGATCTGAGCTGAAGGCAGCTGCTTAATCAACTGAGCCACCCAGGCGTCCCACTACATTTGTATCTTTAGGGTAAATACCCAGTAGTGCAATTGCTGGGTCATAGGGTAGCTCTATTTTCAACATTTTGAGGAACCTCCATACTGTTTTCCAGAGTGGCTGTACCAGCTTGCATTCCCACCAACAGTGTAGGAGGGTTCCCCTTTCTCCACAGCGTCGCCAACATCTTTCCTTTCCTGACTTGCTAATTTTAGCCATTCTGACTGGCTTGAGAGGTGGTATCTCACTGTGGTTTTGATTTGTATTCCTCTGATGCCGAGTGATGTTGAGCATTTTTTCATGTGTCCGTTGGCCATTTCCAACCATATTTTCTTTGTCTCCTGGGATGTGCTTATCAGAAATATGGGCCAGACTCAGCAGACAGAACCAGTTCAACTTTGGGGATTTTGCTCATGGAGCATCAGGCACAAGGGATTAGAGCACATGGATTAAAGTTCTCTTTCTCAAAGGAAGTAGTGGCCTTTCTGGCCCCGGAGAAAGACCCAAGCACATCTTTATATGTCTCTCTGCCAGGACATCCAGTTCTTGGACTTAATAATTCCAAATACAGAGGTCTCTCATCTAAATGAAAAAAAAATCACAAATCATACACAATTTTCTGGATTTAGTGGGGATAAAGGAGATCTCCATTGGATGTGTAGTATGTTTAAGAGCTGGAATAAGATGTGAGGATATAGAAAATATGGAATAAGAATAAAAAAAGAAAGATGCTCCAGAGAAAACAAAATAGTCTACAAGTATGTAATGATCTCCAAATGAATTAATCAAGTAAGATCTGTAGATTTCAAGACAGGAATTTCACACAATTGATAGAAAATAGACAAAACGAAATAGTAATTGTTACACATGTATCCTATCAAATAGATTAGAATGCAGACACACTCACAGACCTGTCTTCCCATTTGATCCACTCACACAAATGAAAGGGCTCCAAAAACACCATTCTCTCTCTCCCATTTCTTTTTTCTTAATGATATATATCGTGGAAATTTTCATATTGGTACATGCCATTCCTTTTATATTATTCTAGCACATTCTTTTTAATGGTTCAAGATATTTCATTGTACAAGTGTATCTTAATCTAAATCTACAATCACCTATTAATAAACATATAGATTATTTCCAGTTTGGAGCATTTTACTTTTTATTTTATTTCTTTTCCAAGCATTACTGCAATGAATATCCTTAGACATAATTCACTGAGTGCATGTGTGTGTATGTCTGTAGAAAAAAATTCTTTGGAGTGGAATTTCTGAGCTAAAGAGTATTTAGTAGATATTGACGTTTTGATAAATTGACCTTCCAAGAGTTTATGCCAGTATATACTCCCTTTACCACCATTTCGATATACGTTTCTGCAAAATTTTGCCCACACCATGTTTTGTAATCCTTTTAATTGTTGCCAATCCGTTAGGTAAAAATAAACACAATATCCTGTTGTTTTAATTTGCATTTACTAAATCACTGTGTGAGGTCAAGCTTCTGTTCATATCATTCTCAGGAATTTGTTTTTATTTTTCTGAACTGAGCACATAATAGGTGCATAATAAATATTTGTTGAACAATTAAATAAACTGTTGTGCAATTGTTCCTTTTATTAATAGTCTGAATGAACTCTTTACAGAATAAAAACATTAACACCCTTTGATATGGTTGCTGCAAGTATTTATTTTCCAATTTACTATTTGTCTTAATTTTGTGGATTTTTGGTGGGAGGTATTTAGAAATTTAGCTTTTACTTTTTAATATAGTCACATTTATTATTATTTTTAAAATAGTTTATGCTTTTTAAATCTAGCTGAAAGTTTTCTCTTATTCCTCTGAATAAACACAATGCCCTTATTATGCCTCCTTGCTGCTGCTAACATTCCTTGTGTGATCTCCAAAGTGTACTGTGGTCCTCAGATTGTACTCTCTTCCCCTTGCCTACCAAATCCCTTCCCTTCTTTGCCCATATAATGGCTAGTTCTTGGAGAAGCAGGGGAATTTCTACTTGCTCAAGAAAGTTTGCCTTTGGTGAGTACTCCTAGGTATTGGTACCTGTCACTTCAATGTGTTAAGGGCAGAAATGATCCCATTTACAAGGTATTATGGAAGCCCGGAATAAAGCCTGGGCATATACTGCAAAGTATCCAGGACATAAAATGTTGTTGCTGGAGAAGGTCTTAGATTCCAGACTATAGAAGCTGATTCTTATCCTGTAGGAGTTAGAGCAGGGCTCACTGGGCTTCAAGATTTCTGCAGGTGATAGACTGAGATGGTGGAATAGGGATAGTAAAGGGCCTTGCTTTTGTTCAGTAGGAATTCCATTTAGATATCTTTCTCTCTGGGTTGTTCTCCATCTGGTACTTATTATCTGTGGTTTGGGTGCATAAGGCAGACCCAGCACCTGCTGGGTTTACAGGGAAACCAGAGTGTAGCCCCGAGAAAGCAGGCTGCAGTAGACCTGCCTTTGGATCAGATTCAATGAGTCCCCTGCACATACCTCAGCTGTTGTTGCTGTCTGCTCAGTGTACTTCAATCTCTCCCTTCTTCTGATAACAGCACTCCATCATCCAAAGAGTATTTTTCCCCACCTTCCACCCCACCCCCATGCTATTCATTACCCAAGAAGGCAAATGACTCCATCTAGGTTAAGAATAGAAATCTTGACCAGATGCCCTCAGGCACTCAGGACTCGTGGATCATCTACTATGACGATGCTTTTAATCAGAACTCCCACACTGCTTAGGGCTATAATGTATTCCCTGTTCCAGTCTTCCTGAGGCCCGAGATTGTTCAGGCTTCCCACAGTATCCATCCAATAAGCATTTTTCTCCCTTTGCTTAAATTAGTCAAATTCTGTTGCTTGCTCTCCAAGAACCCTAGCAAAAAGAAGAGCTCACCAGTGTTGGTGAGTCACACGGAGGTCTGGGGCTAAAGCCCTAGCTTTGCCTCAGTGTGTAATCCTCTGGGAATCTCTTCACTGGCAACCTGAAGCTATGGCACCCCTTTTATGGATTTTCAGTCATAAGGTTGGGAATACTGGATCACCTTCCTATATGGGAAAATTGAGTCCCCTGGAGAGTCAGAGACTTGATAGAACCAAGGCATCCAGGAAATTTTTTGCTATTTTTTGTGAGCTAAACCATGAGGATTTTACCCAGGCTCATTGGGAGCTGGTGTTCAAGACCCTTGCTAGTTTCTTGGAGTCAGAGCCAGGAAGCTCTGTCATCTGGTTGTGATTACAAGGCTCAGCATGCCCCACCAAAGGCCCTCTGGCGCCTTTCCTCTTTGGAAACACATTCAGCACATTTTTAGAAACCGCACTGAGAAGCCCTTCCTGAGAAAGTGACTAAACACTGCTTAATATTCTGAAAACATAAACAGCCGCTGAGAAGCCAGTCATAAGCTGTTTAGGGAAAGCTGACTTGGCTCTGGGGGGAAGCCAGCTGTTGCTGGCATTTGATTGGTGGAGGTTGTAAAATTCCTTGCAATGTCAGTATTGTCAATGAATACATATTAAGCTCATTCTCCATCTTACATGCTGGAGCATTCTGGTTGGATTTGTGTCCTTCTGGATGTTTTGGAGAGGTGAAGTGTGCTAAGACCAATGCTCCCTTTCCATGATTCTCTCCCAGTACTGTTATGGGCTGATTTATGCCTCTTCAAAAGACATGTTGAAGTCCTAATCCCCAGTGCCTCAGAATATGCCTTATTTGGAAATAGGGTCTTTGCAGATGTAATTAGTTCAGTTAAGGCCATGCTGGATTATGATGGGCCCTTAATCCAGTATGACTGGTGTGCTTATATTAAAAGGAGGGAGAAGTGCATGGAGAGAATGCTGTGCCAAGTCCTGGCAAAAGCAGAGATTGGAGAGATCCAGAAGCAAGCACAGAAGGTCATGGATTTACAGCCACTACCAGAATCTAGGAAGAAGCAAGGGAAGATTCTCCCCTCTACAGGTTTCAGAGAAAGCATGGCCCTGTTGACACTGCGATTTTGGACTTCTAGCTTTCAGAACTGGGAGACAATTTCTGCTCTTTGAAGCCACCCAGTCTGTGGTGCTTTGTTAGTAGCCCATCTCCCTACCTTGTACAGACTGTACCTCTGACCTCCATCCTTTCATTCATTTACTCATTAAGCATTCATTAAGTACCAACCATGTTCTAGATCTTGTATTAGATCTTGTTGGGGACAGAGTGGTCACAGGGCACAGTTCCTAACCTCTAGAGCTCAGAATTCGGAATAGGGTAGGCATGGACTGGCTCACTGATAAATCCTACTCTGCCTTACTCTCCTTTACTGAACTATGAAGTTTGTGTGTATGTGTGTATGTGTGTGTTATATCTTTAAACACATTGTTGTATACTTTTCAAAAACTATATTTTTCTGAACTGTTTTATCATGAAAATTTTCAGTATTCAAAATGTTGAACAAACCATGCATTAATCACCTAGAAACCCATTGCTTAGATTCAATGATTATTGACATTTTGCCATATTTTCCTTTAAGGACCATATTTTTATTTCCTTATATATGGAGGTTACATATTGTGTTCTATAAAAGTAGGAGCTGTGAAACTAACCTCTTTGAATTCAAATTTTGGCTTTACCATCTAGCTCTGTGTCCTTAGACATGTTACTACCTTCTTTGTGCCTCAGGTCTTTCATCCATAAAATGGGAATAACAATAGGACCAGCTCGTAGGATCTTGTGAGGAATAAATGCATTCATATGTGAAAAGTACTCAAAACAATGTCTTTCAAGATGTAAACATTCAACTAGTATTAGTTCTCAGAAAACAGCGGGCATCTTATTCTTACAAGTGAGGCTATGTGGTTCTTATGCTTGTGAATTATGGGGGCTCTTGCCCTCCTTTGATCCATTGTCTGGCTTGTTCTCTGTTAGGGCATGTGCACTTGCCTCTGTTAGGCATGTATTTCTTTTCCTGGAATTTCGGCAACTTTGGCAGGGATCTTGTTTGCTCTGTTTACCCCTGTAACTGCCGGAGCTTTAAGCAGTACTTGACACATAAGTTGGTGCATAGTAAGCATTCAATAAATAGCCTGCTGAGTGAGCAGTACCTAATATGCTGCTATTTGTTCCTGCGCTAGTTCTCTTAGTCATTTGGCAAACGTGCATTGATCCTACTCTCCGTGCTAGGTACTTTACTATGTGCAGAGGCTCCATTGGTAAATGAGACAAAGTCCCTTCTATCAAGAAATTTTATTGGTCTTGTTGATATTTGATTTTGAATTCATCTGTGGCATACCATATATGCCTCATCTTATCAGCTAAACTGTAAAAACTTAGAGACCAGAGACTATGGTTTCTACTTTTCTTTTTTTTTCCTCATATACTTTTATTTTATTTTTTCAGTGTTACAAGATTCATTGTTCATGTACCACACCCAGTGCTCCATGCAGTATGTGCCCTCCTCAATACCCACCACCAAGCTCGCCCAACCCCCCACTCCCACCCCTCCAAAACCCTTGGTTTGTTGTTCAGAGTCCACAGTCCCTCATGGTTCATCTCCCCCTCCGAATTCCCCCAATTCACCTTTCCTTTTCTTTTATAGAACACGGGAGTCATGATAAAGTCACACACATTAGACATCTTTAGAGTCTATTTGCATGGAGGACTAGGTGTGGTGCATGAACAATTAATCTTGTAACACTGAAAAAATAAAATAAAAGTGTTTGGGAAAAAAAGACATCTTTAGAGTCATGCAAACATAGGAAGAAATTAAAACTCATTATTCTGACAATGAATGTTTTACTTCATCTATTTTTAATCTCAATATCCTTGTTTGTCAAGTAAGAAAACTATGCATATGGCTATTGCAAGAATTGAATGAAATACTTCACAGCCATAGCATGTAATGTCTATTATTGGTGGTATGAGAACTGTAAGGAAGAGCTATTTCTTGTTTCTCCCCAGCTTTTGAATATTAGCATCGATGCTCCTTTTTATTGAACTGTACTCTTTCCGGGGATATGGTGAGTTTGAGGGTAGATGTGCAAAAGGCTAATTTGTTCCTTTGGTAATTTTCTGTCAATAAGTGCCTTATTCACCAGAGTACTTATAGAAGGATTGACATGGATTTGTGTCCTCCCAAAATTTGTATGTTGAAGTCCTAAATCCCAGTACTTCAGATTGTGATCCTATTTGCAGATAAGGTGTTTGTAAAAGTATTCAGGTTGAAATGAGGTCATTAGGGTATGCTCTCACCCAATATGACTACAATCCACATAAAAAGGGGGAACTTGGAGACAGACAAACACACAAGGAAAGTACTATGTGAAGCTGAAACTATACTGTCACAAGCCAAGGGATTCTGAAGACTGCCACCAAACCACCAGAAGCTGGGGAAGAGGTGGGGAATGGAATCTTCCTCACAGTCTTCAAAAGGAACCAACCCTGATGAAACTTAGATGTTAGACTTCTAGCTCCAGAATTGAGTCACTAAGTTTCTGCTGTTTATATCACCTGCAGAAATGGAAAAGCAAAAATAATGACAGTGACAAAATTTGGAGAAATCTTATGACTTTATATGTTTAAAGAAATGTTGAAAACAAAAGCAGGTGTTAATCCAGGACATGTCTTCCCACCATAAAAATTCCTCCTTGTTTGGATAGGGTACCAGGAAGGAAAAACTTGGTGTGTAAAACAAAACAAAACAAAACAAAACAAAATCAGTGTGGGTAGAATATAGTAATCAAGGGGGAATATGGTGGGTGCTAAGATAGAAGAGAGAGACAGAGGCTAGATCACGTGGGCCATGGAAAGGGATTTGGATTTTATTCTGAGTGCATCAGGAAACCATGAAAGTATTTTATTCATTCATGATTGCTCTGGCTCCTGTCTGGGCAATGGAAGCATGACTACCAATTAGGAGGCAGCTCCAATATCTAGTATCCAGTATCCAGTATCCATCTGAGTAATGGGCATGACTTACACTTGGGTTCTAGAAGTAGAGATTCTATGTGTTTATGTTTGAGATATGTTTGAAGATCAAGAAGATTAATTGATAGACTGAGTAGGAAAAAAAAAGGACTAGGCAAAACAGCTAAAATTTTGGACTGAGCAACTCTTATGGGTTGAATTATGTCTCCTCAAAATGTTGAGGTCCTAGACATAGTACCTCAAAAAGTAGCTGTATTTGGAGATAAAATCTTTAAAGATGTGATTAAGTTAAAATGAGGTCTTGTGTGGGGACCCTAATCCAATGTCACTTATAAGTATACTTAGAAGAAGAGAAAATTTGAACACACTTAAACATATCAAATATGAGCATGCACAGAGAGACAAACATGTGAAGATACAGTGAGAATGTGGTTATCTGTGAGGCAAGAAGAGAAACCTCACAAGGAAGCAAATATGCTGACACCTTGATCTCAAACATTTTGCCTCCAGAACTGTGAGAAATACATTTCTGTTGTTTAAGCCACTCCATCTGTGATTTTTTTTTCCTATGGCAGGCCTAGCAATTTAGTAAGGCAACTGAGTGGGTAGTGTGTCATTTATTAAAGGAAAACTCAGGACAAAGGCAGATGTCCATGTTGGGTGGTAGGGATGGTGGTAGTGGATGGAAATCAAGAGTTATGTTATGATCTCATTCAGACCAATTAGGCTGTTGAAGACCCCACTAAGCACCTAGACAACTGAATAATTGTGGTGTTTGGGAAAGCTCAGCCTAGTGATGGTATCTTCAGTCATGGATGAGATCATAAAGGACCCCTTGGAGAGAGAGGAGGCCTGAGGTACTTCAAGGTAGATTCTGAGAAAAAGACTGAGAAGGTGTCATCATCAAGGTAGGAGGAAAAACTAGGAAAAGGTGGTGTTCTTGAGACCAAGGGAAGGAAGTATTTAAAGAGGGAGGGGAAATCAACTGTGTCAAATGCTGTGGATATTGAGGCAGAAAATTGACCACTGAATATGGCAAGAAATAATGATTTTGAAAAGAGTGGTTTCAGTGGTTTGGTGGAGGAGGTTTTTTTTTTTTTTCTTTCTATTTTTTTTTTCCAGAAAGAGAGGATGAAAGAGAGCATGAGGGAGGGAGGAGCAGAAGGAAAGAGAGAGAAACCCAAGCAGACTCTGTGTTTAGCATGGAATGTAATGAGGGGCTTGATCTCACAACCCTGAGATCATGACTTCAGCTGAAACCAAGAGTCAGATGCTTTAACTGAATGGGTCACCTAGGCACCCCTGAGGAGTTGTACTTTATTTTAGTTCTTATTTTTTTTAAGGATTTTATTTATTTATTTGACAGAGAGAGAGAGAGGGCATGCATGAATGGGGGGGGGGGGCACAGGAAGAGGGAGAAGGGAAGGAAAAGCAGTCTCCCCACTGAGTGCAGAGCCAGACATGGGACTTGATCCCAGGAGACTGAGATCATGACCTGAGCCAAAGTCAGAGGTTTAAGCCACTGAGCCACCCAGATGACTCAAGAAGTTGTATATTAAAGAGATGTAAAGAAATAGGGAAGGGGTACATGGAAATTTAGGGTAAGTGGGGACTTTTTTAGGATGAATTTTATTATGGCATACTTACATGGAGTTGGGAATAGTCTGGTTGATGAGGGGATGATGATTCAGGTGGGAGAAAAGACAATTGTGAGAACAAAATTCTTTAACAGGTGAGAGGACAAAGAACAGAACTCATAGAACTGGCTTCTGGTAGGAACAGGGATGTTTATCTTCTTTATTTGGAGGCAAGTCAAAATATGCAGGTATAGATATAAACATGGTGATAGAGATGAGGAAGTTCACAGATGCTTCAGTTTTCTCATTTTTATAAGAAACTTGAACATCAGCTGAGAATAGGGGAAGAGAATAATTAATGTTTGAAAACATCTGAGAAGACCTAAAATGGTCATCCCAAAAAGTGAGGAAGCAAATTCATTAATTTATTCATTAATAAATTAGGGTTGTTAAGCAGAACTGAGTGGATATTGGATATTTGTGATCATAAGTTTAAAATAAGACTATTCAGTGCACTTGTGAGGTTTTTTTTTCTTTATCAGCAATATTCAAGGAATTGGAGTTTAATAGGAGCAGAGGTCTGTGATATGGAGTGTGACAAGAGGAGGAGGAGAAAGTGAGCTGCATGAGTGCAAATAACATTAGGTGTAGAAATGGGCCATGGCATCTAAGGTGTTTCATATATATATGAAATGAAGTGTATATATTAGAAGAATATAGAACATGGAATATATATATTAAAAGTATGGAGAATGGTGTAGTGTGTATACACATGTGTAGGTATGTATATATGTCCTCAATAGAATGCATGCTCAATGAGGGCTGGGATTTTTATCTTTTTTGGTCCATTGTCCCAGTTGCTAAAACTATGCCTGGGAGGATATTGGCTCTCTTTAAATATTTGTTGAGTAGTCTATGTATGGTGAAAGGAATAATGGTAGAGAAGACAGGGATGCAGGTGCTAACACTTTCAATGGAATGAGAACGGTGATGGGAAGGGATTTAGCAAGAGTAATGTGGGTGTGTTGCACACAGTGGGGTTGTTTGGCAGAGTGCACTTCAGGAGGAGCTGGAGTTTCTGGGGCTGAGTAAGGAGAAATGGTCTGGAAAGAGAAATGGAGGAAACAGAATTTTTTAGCTCCCCCTTCAATCCTATAGTATATGTTAACAGAACAAGGTGATTGGCACCTAGAAAAGGTTGGGATAGACGACAGGTCCAGAGGGAGAGCACTAGTGAGAATGTGAAATTGAATAACCACTTTGGAAAACATCTTGGCAAATTCTTGGGGAGTAAATTTTGATTACGCAACCAGCAGTCTCACTCCTAGGTGCCTACCCAAAAATGAAAATGCGTCCATACAAATATTTGTCTGTTCATTGTAGCTTTAGTCATGAATTAAAAACTGGACAGAATACAAGTGTCCAATAACTAGTGAATGGAGAAACAAATTGTGGTATATTTATTCATTGAGATAATACTCAGCAATGAGAAGGAAAATATTAGTGATACACCCAACAACATAAGTCTCAATCAATTATGCTACACAAAAGAAGTTAGACACAAAAGACTATACATTGTATCATTCTGTTTATATTAAATTACAAAAAATACAAAACTATAGTGACAAAAATCACATCACTGATTGCTAGGAGCTGTGGGTAGAGTAGGGAATTGACTCAAAAGAGACATAAGGTTGCTTTCTGGAGCAATGGAAATGTTCTGAATCATGGGAGTCATGATAATTATGTGACTATATTTATTTGCCCAAACTCATTTAATTTAAATAGTAATATTGGTATATTTTATTATATTTACATTATACCTAAAACTGATGAAAATAGTTAACAAACAAATATCTTGGCTTATTATGTGTGTCCTCTACTAGAATATAGAAGATGAGTTTCTTGAGAGCAATGTTTAGAACCAGTATGCTTGGCACAGAATATATTGTTAGTATTTATCAGAAGCATGTATGTTCCATGCTTCTGACAATAACTTTGAACTGAAATATTTCTATGATCGAATCTGGTATTCACCATTTACTACCTGTACCAATGTGGACAATATCTTTAATGTCTTTAGCCTTGGTGTTCTCATCTATAAAGTTGAGATTAAAAATTGAATTTCTGTCATAGAATTATTATAAAAATGAAATACTACACAGGAGTAATATGCTTATAGTACTATCTGTCATGAGGTTAGCACACATTAAGTCAAATTAATTTGGTATTATTTTCTATGACTGTTTTACCTCAATTGCCTATGATTGTTAAATTATTATTTTGTTCATTTCTTAAGATCAGAGAGCTTGCATTTATTTTTTACATTCTTCTTATTGCCTGAAAGTCTTAGCGCACAGTAAGTGCTCACTCAATGTTTGTGGAATATTGCCTGATTCTTCAAGTGTTCAAGAACCATCCTTTCTCGTGCCTGGGGATATGGATACATACTATTATCCTTTCCTAAGAATATTATCTACCTCCTTCATATCTTCGCACACCCATATGTACACATACAAATGCCACTTGTACTTACTGTTGAGGCTTAAGCAACAATTTCACAGAAACAAATGTTCCTGACTTCTGAGAAGAGACTAGATTACCTTGTTTCATCCTTTCATAGTATTTAATACTTCTCCTTTATAGCATTCACCAAAATGGGCAATGATACATTTGTATGATTATTTGGGTAAGTGTAAGCTCAAGAACGCTGGGCCCAGAGCTGGTTCCACATTATCTCTAGCACCTAATAGTGCATTAACATTTCTTGACAGGAAGAAGGAAGTGGGGAGAGAAGACCACAGTAGCTTGGGATTGTCATGTAGGGAAATGTTTCTTTCTTTCTTTTTTTTTTTTTTTTGGAGTGGATAGTTTATTTGTTAGTGTTTTTTTCTTTCTTTCAAATATTTTATTCATTTGTTTATTTGAGAAAGAGAGAGAGCAAGGGAGCAGGGGAAGGAGCAGAGGAAGAGGGACAAGCAGACTCCATGCTGAGTGCAGAGCTGGACATAGGGGATGGTCTCAGGACAGTGAGATCATGATTTGAGCCCAAATCAAGAGTCTGACAGCTACTGAGCCACCCAGGCACACCTGGATGGTTTATCTGAATTTGTTTATTTAGTTCTTATTTGTTATTTGGTTAAGCTTAGGCCTGGGGTGAATTTTAGGTGGCTCAACAGTAACCAGTTAGTGGGATGAAAATATAGGTCAAAGAGAAAGAGGAATCAAGGGGTCATTCCCACAAAATCATCAGCTCTTAGGTCATGTAAAGAGCTATTGTAAGCAATGATTGTGCTTAGGAGGGGTTGTCTAAAGAGGGCCTAGGAAGTGTTTTCCCAACCTGCTGACTCTTGCTCAGCGGTTTGCAGTTGGTCCTCTTTATGCAGAGAATATTTCCAATTCCTTAGACTATTGTATAAAGACTCTTCTGATATAGTGCAAATGCATTTTCCTGCTTTCATGCACAGTATCTTCTTTCCCTCTTTCCAAAGAGGAACTTGTTCTATCCCTTTACCATACAGACTCAAGGCTGAATCTCTCTGTCATATGCCTGATTCATGAGCTTCAACAACTTCTTTTGAAACACATATTCTAATTTTCACATGTTATAACCACAGTATTGTTTTTCATTGTTAATGGAACTCACCCCAAAAAGTAGTTTAGAATCTACTAAGATGCTTGATGCACAAAAAGAATTGAAAAAAGTTAGTTGGAATTAATGTACATTCAAAAGTTTGTTGATTATCTCTTATGGCCCATGTGGAGTCAAAGGAATTTTAGTGATTTTGTTTCATTTTATCTTTAGTCAACAATATTATAAACATGTTAGACAATGTGTATGGTTCTGAAGGGACAATGGTGAGGAAAATGCCATTTTATTCAGTCCAGTTGAGATGACCCAATAAGCAGTATATTACAACATGGCATGACTAACCCTATACTAAGGGGAGCTCAGTGTTCTGAGGTAACACTTCCAAGGACAGATGAAGGGTCAGGGAAGGCTTCCCAGAGACATGAAGGTACTGCTCATCTTTCTTGATCCTGTTGCCTTTCTTGAAAGCAATTCCTTTATTCTAGTGGTAAATTCCAGCAAAACTTTTCTAGAGGGTATAGAGGCTAAGCATTATCACATACTAAGCCCTGTGCAGGGGCTTCCTTCATCACCATAACAACACTTTGAGGTAGAGGATATCATACTCATGAGAAAATAGAGTCTAGAGATTAACTAACTTTGCTAAGGACACACAACTGGTGAGTATGGGCCTCATTCTGTCTGGCTCCCAATCTAGTGCTCTTTCCTATCAAAATCAGGATGAAACAAACCCCGAATTCCTGCTTATGACAAAAACACTATAAAACTTGGCCTCCAATGATTATCTTAAAAAATTCAATAGTGTAATGGTATGATGGCAAGAATAATAGCCCTACCTCTAATCAGGACATCTGCTTTCAACATTGGTGGGGAGCCTCCATCAGTGACCCCATCCATGTTGCCCATTTTACTAGGGAATTTATCCAAGGTAACAAAATCACCCAGAAGGAAAGCTAGGTGCAAATGGAGGTCTTTGATCCTTGGCTTAATGCTTAGTCTTCTACCAGGCAGGGCCTCTAAAGTTCAACAACTGATATTCTAATTACTCCATATCACTATTTTTCCCATTTGTATGACAAAGCTGTATTTTGATTGTGTGGTGAGTATGGACAGATTAACACAACTGAACATTGATCTTTGCCTCACTTGACTTTCAGGGAGCTTTATCCAGAAGGACTGGTTAAATACACACATAATATTTAGAAGCCTTGAATGATAGATGTTTATAAAATGTAAGGACTATTTTTTTATATGAACCTGAATTGGTATACAGCAACTGATTAATAACCTTAAGAATGAAAATGTCAGGCCTATTGCATAAATATTAGCCAGCAGACCTCAATTTGTTTTGGATAAGGATCAGCAGTCATGCATAACACAGAAGAAAGACACCTCTGACATTGAAAATCCCCTCTAAATATCAAGATCTATTTAAACAAGACATTCGGAAACACAAGCAGTCCAATTAATAATCCATTATATAAGTAACATTTACTTATTTTAATTACTGTGAACCTCAATTAGGTCTCTTCAATAGCAACAAACACAAACCTGTTTCTCAGGTAAAGGTTTGTGGTTAGCGTTCTTAGAAATCCAAGGACCTGGTGATGACTCAGTGGCTCTGGTACAGGGAGGGCAAGAGAGGAGAACAGGGCCTGGCATGATACCCGCGAGCAGAGGAGGGGCAGGCGTTCTTTTATAAGCTCTATTGCTAAAATGAAACCCTGAAATCCAAACTTCACTCTCTGCTTAAAAGCCTTTCATTCTTTTGCTTTTGCTTTCAGAGAAGTGTCACTAGGTTAGTCATGATAGGAGCCTTTCTTTTTCAGGCACATCTGTTGCCATTCCCCCCTTCTGCCTCCTTACATGATGACTGTATGAAATTCCCTCGTTCTCAGCATCTTTAGTGCTCTCACCTGTCTTCAGTATTTTGCCCATGCTGATTCTGTCTGAAATTCTCTTCTTTTTTCCTTGCCTAGAAACTACTCACTATTTAGAGCTGGATTCAGTTTCACCTGCCAGGGAAACCTTCCCTAGCCTTCCACTCCCATTTTCACCACACCCAGCTGTCACTCCTGAGCTGTGCCAGTAGCCTCCCCTCCATGTGGTCAAAGCACTCAGTGTTTTCCATTGTCATCTGTACCTGGAAGAACAACTCCTCCCTGGGAAAACAGTCTTTCTAGCTTGGACAGACAGATCTTTTCTTTTCTTTTTTCTTTTCTTTTCTTTTCTTTTCTTTCTTTTTTCTTTCTTTCTTTCTTTCTTTCTTTCTTTCTTTCTTTCTTTCTTTCTTCCTTTCACCTTCCTTTCCTTTCCTTTCCTTTCCTTTCCCTTCCCTTCCTTTCTTTTCCCTTCCCTTCCTTTCTTTTCTTTTCTTTTCCTTTTCCTTTCCTTTCCCTTCCCTTCCTTTCCTTTCCCTTCCCTTCCTTTTTCCTTTCCTTTCCTTTCCTTTCCTTTCCTTTCTTTTTTTCCCTTCCCTTCCCTTTCCTTCCTTCCTTCCTTCTTTCCTTCCTTCCTTCCTTCCTTCCTTCCTTCCTTCTTCTTCCCTCTTCCCCTCCCACTCCCTTCTCCTCCTCTTCTTCTTCTCTCTTTCTTTTAATAACATGTTTTTTTTAAATGAACACTGGTAGATTTGCCCTAAATATTTAAAAATATCATGAAAACTACATGATTTTAAGTGAAATATAGAAAAATGGTTCAAACAAAATAGGTTCAATAACTTGGCCCCCACTTGCCACCTTCTGTGGACAGAGAGATTCTTACATAGCCCTTCTGTGTTTAGCAATAACAGGAAGACAGTCTACCAAAGAAATGCCCTGAATCAAAGATTAAAAAAAAAACATTAAAATGGCTTCAAATCTTCTACTGACCTCTTGGTAATTAAGGGGTGGTCAGTGGGAGCAGATGGTTCAATATGGAGCCTTGTGTCTCATAAATCCCTAAGGACCCAGGACATAGTCTGAAGACACGTGACCATTGTTCTCCGTAATATTGGAAGATGCTATAACCAATGGGCAATATCAATTATGTAGATGTCACTGCTGTTAGGAAAATGTCCTCCATACTTAAGATGGATTCAAGCAACATTGTGTTTGAGAATTAATGCTTATCCCTAGAAAATGTGTTCCCTTGATCTAATTAATATCTTTCATTTGATGGTTAAGAAGAATGATGGGACATTTCTGTACCTCACTCAGGAGAAGAGAATTTGAAGGATTGAAATGTTGTGATAAATGTTGAAGGCCAGAGCTCATCTTAGAATATCTTGCTGAAACTTCAGACAGAAAGATTCAGACCTTGGAAAATGTACTGTTGTGTGATGGTTGTGTGTTTTAGAGCTCCTGGGAGTAGAAGAAAAAGTCAGCACTGGCAGGGCATTGATTCTATATCCAGAGCAACCCTTGTGGGTATTGGCACTGAAGGTTTGAAGATGGTCTTTTGAAGTACAGATTGGTGAATAGTCTGAGAAATACAAGCAGTTCAAATTTGCTTATAGTTTTCCTTTGCATTATAAGGATATTCGTTTATTTATTGAGTCACTGCCTTTTGGCCTGTCCTAGGTGCTGGAGATACAGAGAATATAGGCAGCATAATGCTTTTCCTGAGGGGCTTAGAAACATGGGGGGTCAAGACATACAATAAATACAAAAACAAAGAAATGTATAGGATGCATTCAGGTCTTGATGACAGCTATGCAAGAAATGTAAGTGGATATTGTTAGAGAGCACTTCACAGGATATAGAATAATAAGCTGAGCATCTTCAAGGAACAGGGAAGGACCTGTGGTTTGGATCTAGAGAGTAGGGAGGAAAGAAGTCAGAGAGAGATTGGAAGAGGATAGTAGGAGCCAGATTTTGAAGACCACAGTGGAGATTTTGACCTTTAAGTGTTACAGAAATATATTTGGTCAATTCATGCAATATAGATGTTTTCTAATTTATATTTTTGTTATAAATTAGGTTGTTAGGGGAGAATAGATTTTTGCAATAGGATGACAAAGAGTAGAATCTGAGAAATCAGTTAGGAACTTATTACATTATTCAAATTACAAATAAATGTGAGTTACTGGGTTTAGGATGATCTCATTAGCAGTAAGGAGAAACAGTTGATCTGGGAATGGACATGGCAAGATTTGCTGTTTTAGTGTAATATTTTATATTTTTACTTTCCATGCATGCTGCCTTTAAGCAGCATTAGATCTGTGCATATAGTTTTGTGCAGTGGTACTGCAGGGAATACAGTATTGGGGCAAAGGCTGACCTGCTCTTCATTCACCCACTGCCTGTACCCATCAGCATATAGTAACAGGGTCCCAGACAGCCATGACTTAGAGTTTGAAATATAACTTGCTACAGACTGAGAATTGGGGACAAAATATCAAGTAGGGAAAGAGTTCCCAAAGTTTACCCCTCTAAGGAAAATGTGAAACAAACTACCTCTTTCCAAGATATTGTAGAGGACGATGCTAATAGGGGTAAGATGGGCAGAGGGATGGGATGGAAGAGAACCTATGCATTATATACTTAACTCTGAGTTGTCTTTGTTTGTCAAGTCCTTCACTAAAGTTTGATCACTGTAAAGGCTGGAGTTAGGTCATATTCAGTTTCATATCCTAGTAATTGGCATAGTATCTAGCACATAATACTTGGTAATACTTAAATGAATGGTGGGATTGTTTATTGAAAAGGTATTGAAGAGTTAGTCTTTTTCTGACTTTTTAAGCAAGTGTGGCCAAGACAATTTGGAATTGGGCATCCTGCCTTTTTTCCACTTTTATATCTTGGCCAAAATGTTGCTGCTCCATATTTATCACTATGAGATGGCTGAACCTTCTCCAGTAGAGGCCTCCTTTTGCCCTGACCCTGCGTGATGCAATTTGTATTGGCCGGAGGGAAGGCATATACATTGGCATGAAATGCGAATATGCCTATTAACATTTCTCCCAGAGAATGTGGTGAGCCTTCAGAATCAGCTCAGAGGTTCAGCTGGGGTCCCTGGTCAGCACATTCTTCGAGCTCCTGGAAAAGGGCAAGCAAAGAATATTTACAGCCATGGAGAAATAGCCTCATAAAAATGCATAAGGGTGTGTGCACAGAGTGATGACTTGGATGAAAAAAGCAGTGTTTACATACTGTTACACTAAAAATATTCACACCTCATCAAATTGTCAGTCTTGTTTGCTGGCAACAATGGGATTTTTCCCTCTGTAAGGCAGTAAAGCTCTCAGCAGAGCATTGAACATTATGTCTCATTAATCCTTCCCAGATCCCAGCGAGGTGGGTGGCGAGAGTTAGGTTTCCTGCTTTATCAGAAGAGAATAGATTGAGATTCATTTTCTCTCCTCTCTCCCCTCTCTGCCCTCATGTGATAGAAGATATTTGCCAACTCCTCTTTGAAGCTTTATTAGTCCACTATGTCTCTTGGGGGTGGATCTTCCTAATATCATTTGGTTTATCACCCTTGTGTTGATGAGGAAAGGAAGTCCTCATCCAAGGCCTCTCAGCTACTTGATGGAAAATCTATGCCCAGTGCACTAATTTCCTACCCAGAAAAATGAAGAATGAGTAAGGGCATAAGCACATATAAACACCTACTAGAGGTCAAGCATTTTATATGTAATAATTTTTGTAATCACTATGACAGTCTTGTAAGATTGGTTTTCCAGATAAGAGTTATAAAGATCATCGTTCATGTAAATTCTGTATTCAAACCAGAATATATCATTTGATACCAAAGTTAATGACATGAGATGTCCTGCTATCATCCACTTTGTATCCATTGGAAAGATTAGCACATAGCAGAGGCTCAGTAGTCTTTCCTTCTTAATATGATCTTGCAGAGGAAAGATGCTGTGGAGACAGACAGGCCTAAATTCAAATGCAGATCTCTTCATTGCTAAGTGGGCACCCTATGGGTGATGTAGAAAGTATGCCTGAACATCAATTTTCTCATCTATAAAAGAAATAAAATAAAATGCTCCAATGGCAGGATGGATGTGAAAATAAAATGAGGGAGCCCAAAGAAAGTGAGCATCACCCTAAAGGACTGCTCCATACTTGGATCCTTCCCTTGCTCAGTAGGTTTTGGTGCTTTTTTAAAGAATCCTATTAGAAAATAAACCTATGCTTTCCTGTATTATTTTGGATTCATCCTATGAGTTGACTTATTTATAGTATGTTCAAGATGGTTGACATTTTTCCTGTTGATTTTCACTAGTTATTAGTCTCTACTTGCAGGGGTCATGCTCTCAAGGGTCATCTCAGATCATTAGGTCAGATTATTCAAGCTTCTTGGCAGTAGGAACCATACTGTTGGTCCATTGACAACTGAATGTGTTTTGAGCATCTAGATATTGCATGGGATACTGAAAGCCAAGGCATGGTGAGCTAAAGGGAGCCAATAGGCCACTTCAATATTTATAAAACCTTGGGATTATACTTAACCTCTTGTGTTTTGATCTTATCTCCATTATGGACATAGAGATAAAAAGGTTTGAGAAGATTGAGATAATACATGTAAAGTACTTAGCAGTGTCTGGCACATACTAAAGCTTTAGTAAGTATTTGTTATTGATATCATTAGCTATAACACTTCATAAAAATTAATGATTTCCAATACAAGATGGTATTTAATTAAGCCATTTGCATATTTAATGTCTTCTAAGTTTTTATATTAAGTACTGAATAAAATATTAATTTAATAAATGCATACATTATATAAAATAACAATAAAAGCATTTATATGCCATCACCTAGTATTTTTGAAAACTACAATATGCACCCCCCCTCACATTCCTGTCCTTCTTACAGAGGCAACTGCAATCCTGAATTTTGTGTTAAGTCCCCCCTTTCTTTTCTTTACGGTTATACTACTTGTGTTTGCATTTTTTTTATGTTCAGTTAGCTGCTATATAGTACATAATTAGTTCTTGAAGCAGTGTTCAGTGATTCATTAGTTAAGTACAACACCCAGTGCTCATCACAGCACGTGCCCTCCTCAATATCCATCACCCTGTTACCCCTTCCCCATCCTCCTCCCCTCAGAAACCCCCAGATTGTTTCTTGGGATCCATAGTCTTTAATAGTTCATCTCTCTCTCTCTCTCTTTCCTCTCTCTCTCTCTCTCTCTGATTTCTCCCCTTTTGGACTTCCCTCCCTTCCCCTATGGTCCTCCATGCTTTTGCTTATGTTCCACATATGAGTGAAACCATATGATAATTGTCTTTCTCTGCTTGCCTCACTTCACTTAACATAATCCCTTCCAGTTCCATCCATGTTGATGGAAATGGTGAGTATTCATCTTTTCTGATGGCTGAGTAGTATTCCATTGTGTATATGGACCACATTTTTATCCATTCATCTGTTGAAGGGCATCTCAGTTCCTTCCACAGTTTGGCTATTGTGGACATTCCTGCTATGAACACTAGGATTCACGTGCCCCTTCTTTTCACTATATCTGTATCTTTGGGGTAAATACCGAGTAGTGCAATTGCTGGGTCATAGGGTAGTTCTATTCTTAACATCTTGAGGAACCTCCATATTGTTTTCCAGAGTGGCTGTACTGGCTTGCATTCCCACCAACAGTGTAAGAAGGTTCCCATTTCTCTCCATCCTCACCAACACTTGTTTCCTGTTTTGTTAATTTTTGCCATTCTAACTGGTGTAAGGTGGTATCTCATTGTGGTTTTGATTTGTATTTCCCTGATGGCTAGTGATGTTGAGCATTTTTTCATGTGTCTGTTATCCATTTGTATGTCGTCTTTGGAGAAGTGTCTGTTTATGTCTTCTGTCCATTTTTTGACTGGGTTATTAGTTTTTTGAGGGTTGAATTTGAGAAGCTCTTTATAGATCTTGGATATCAGCCCTTTATAATGTCATTTGCAAATATCTTCTCCCATTCCATGCACTGCCTCTTAGTTTCATTGACTGTTTCTTAGCTGTGCAGAAGTGCAGAAGCTTTTTTTTTTTAAAGATTCCATCTACTTACTTGAGAGACAGAGAAAATGAGAGAGAGCACGAGAGGAGAGAAGGCCAGAGGAAGAAGTAGACTCCCCGCGGAGCCGGGAGCCCGATGTGGGACCCGATCCCAGAACTCAAGGACCATGACCTGAGCTGAAGGCAGTCGCTCAACCAACTGAGCCACCCAGGCGCCCCTGCAGAAGCTTTTTTATCTTGATGTGTTTGAATTTCTTAAGAATATATATATATATTATATATATATATTTAGTTTTGCATGATTTTGACATCGATATAAATGGAACAACATTGCCATCAATCCTCTGTTAATGGCTTTTTTTTTGTTTTGTTTTGTTAAACGTATTCTGAGATCTATCTGGGTTTTTGTTTGTTTGTTTTTTAAAGATTTTATTTATTTATTTATTTGATACAGAGAGAGAGATCACAAGTAGGTAGAGGCAGGCAGAGAGAGAGAAGGGGAAGTAGATTCCCTGCTGAGCAGAGAGCCCATGTGGGACTCGATCCCAGGACCCTGGGATCATGATCTGAGCCTAAGGCAGAGGCTTTAGCCTGCTGAGCCATCCAGGTGCCCCATCTGTGTTGTTCATGTGGTTTTAATTTATTCTCTTCAGTACTGTAGAGTATGCTAGTAGATGGATATGGCAGAACTTTCTCATCCATTTTACTCCTTTTTTTTTTTTTTTTTTTAGTATTTTTTATTTATTTGACAGAGAGAGCGATCACAAGTAGGCAGAGAGGCAGGCAGAGAGAGGGGGAAGCAGGCTCCCCGCAGAGCAGAGAGCCCGATGCCGGGCTAGATCCCAGGACCCTGAGACCATGACCCGAGCAGAAGGCAGAGGCTTTAACCCACTGAGCCACCCAGGTGCCTTCATCCATTTTACTCCTAATGGGCATTTTAGTTGCTTCCTTTTAAACTTTTTTTTTTATTACTATATCATGCTTCTATCAACATTGTTATATAAATTCCTGGAATGCATGGACAGGATTCTCTAAAGGATGGTTATTTGGAAGGGAAACATGGGTTATGGGACTTGAGCATGTGGACATTAGTATATGATACTACTGATTGTTTTACAAAGTTACTATTGCCATTTACACTCTTACCTACAGTATATGAGGGTTATAGTTCCCTCCCATCCTTGCTAACACTTGATATTCTCATTCTTTAATTTTTGCCAATTTATTGGATGAAAAAGTGGTAACTTCTTATGGATTTTAGTGTACATTTCTTTGAATTGAGAATATATTTTTATTATGTTTATAATTGAGAATATTTAAAGTGTTTACTGGTCACTAGAGTTTCTGCTTTTGTAAAGAACTTATTAGAGACTTTGCCCATTTTTTTCCTATTGAGTCATCTTTAATTTATTGATTAATGTAAGTTCTGTTTACTGCCTGAATACTAATTTTGTCATTACATATTCCCAAACATCTTCTTTCACTTTGTGGTTTGTCATTTTAGTGTTCATATTATGTTTATGGACAGACAGCTGTTCTTGATATTTCTAAGTAATCATCATCTCCTTATGACTTGTACTTTCTATTTCTTGTTTAGAAACCCTGCCCTTCATGTGATGCGATGAGCAGTGGGTGTTATATGCAACTAGTGAATCATTGAACATCACTGAACACCAAAAACTAATAATGTATTATATGTTCATTAACTGAATTTAAATTAAAAAAATAAAGTAAAAAAAAAAAAAAGAAACCCTGCTTTATCCAGAAATCATAAAGATATTCTAAGGTTCTCCTATATCATGTTCTAAAAGTTTTGTAGTTTTACTTTTAACATTTAAATATTTAACCCACCTGGAATTTATTTTGCATATGGTATGAAATAGAAGTCAAATGTCATTTTTGTCTATAAATGATTGTTCCATAATCATTTATTAGCCAGTTCATCTTGTGCCACAGATATGTCATGCTGGTCCTGTCATAAATTAAGTTTCTGTACATGTGGGGGCCTGTTTCAGGGATTTTTTTCTTCTCATTTACTTATTTGTCTATGTGCATAAAACCATCAGCCATTTTAATTACTATCAGCTAATATTGATGTTTGGTATTCTGAAAGCCAAAGCCCATCATTTCTCTTCCTCAAGGTAGTTCATTGGACCTTGTTCTTCCATATAAAATGGTTGAGTCAACTTGTCAAATTTTTGGAAAAATAACCTGTTAGAATATTCTTAGATTACATTGTCTTTATAGATTTATAGATCAATTAGAAAAAAATGAGATAAATATTGAGTCTTACTATCTGATATAGGACTTCTTTAATTTCGTTCTTTAATGTTCTTCAATAAAATTTTGTAAGATTTTCCATAAAGCTACTTCCTCTCTCCATTATACTTATATCTATGTACTTGATAATTTATGCCATCATAAATTGTTTCCTTTTTTCTTTAAATATTTTATTTATTTATTTTGAGAGAGAGTGCACACAAGCGAGGGGGAGGGGCAGAGGAAGAAGGAGAAGCAGACTCTCTACCGAGTGGGCAGCCCCATGCAGGGTTTGATCCCAGGACCCTGGGATCATGACCTGAGCCGAAGGCAGACACGTAAACCAACTGAGCCACCCAATTGCCCCTAAATTATTTTCTTTTTAAAATATATTTTCTTTCTATTCATTTTTGTTATTAATTTATATCAAGAATCCCTGATATCTTTTGAGTTAATAGAGTTAAATAATCTGTCAATTTGAGTTTTTCTTTGTAGTTAATCATATCATCTGTGAATTATAAGAGTTTTGTTATTTATTTTTTAATAAACTCATACTACCTGTTTATTTTTCTTGACTTTCTGTTCTGCAGGATTTGTAGCAATGTTGATTGAAAGAGGAAAGAGTAAGCTCTGATATGTCATTTGCAAATATCTTCTCCCATTCTGTAAGTTGTCTTTTGGTTTTGTTGACTGTTTCCCTTGCTGTGCAAAAGGTTTTTATCTTGATAAAGTTCCAATAGTTCATTTTTGCCCTTCCTTCCCTTGCCTTTGGTGATGTTTCAAGGAAAATGTTGCTGCAGTTGAGGTTGAAGAGGTTGCTGCCTGTATTCGCCTCAAGGATTTTGATGGAGTCCTGTCTCACATTGAGGTCTTTCATCCATTTTGAGTCTATTTTGTGTGCGTGGTGTAAGAAAATGGTCCAGTTTCATTCTTCTGTGTGTGGCTGTCCAATTTTCCCAACACCATTCATTGAAAAGAAGACTATCTTTTTTCCATTGGACATTCTTTCCTGCTTTGTCAAAGATTAATTGACCATGGGGTTGACGGTCCATTTCTGGGCTCTCTATTCTGTTCCATTGATCTATGTATCTGTTTTTGTGCCAGTACCATGCTGTCTTGGTGATTATAGCTTTGTAATAGAACTTGAAGTCTGGAATTGTGATGCCACCAACTTTGGTTTTCTTTTTCAACATTCCTCTGGCTATTCAGGGTCTTTTCTGTTTCAATATAAATTTTAGGATTATTTGTTCCATTTATTTGTAAAAAGTTGATGGTATTTTGATAGGGATTGCATTAAATGTGTAGATTGCTCTATGTAGCATAGACATTTTAACAATATTTGTTCTTCCAATCCATGAGCATGAAACATTTTTCCATTTCTTTGTGTCTTCCTCAATTTCTTTCATGAGTACTTTATAGTATTCTGAGTATAAATTCTTTGCCTCTTGGGTTAGGTTTATTCCTAGGTATCTTATGGTTTTGGGTGCAAGGGTAAATGGGATCGACTCCTTAATTTCTCTGTCTTCTGTCTTGTTGTTGGTGTATAGAAATGCAACTGATTTCCGTGCATTGATTTTATATCCCGACACTTTATTGAATTCCTGAATGTGTTATAGCAGTTTTGGAGTGGAGTCTTTTGGGTTTTCCACATAAAGTAGCATAACATCTGCAAAGAGTGAGCATTTGACTTCTTCTTTGCCAATTTGGATGCCTTTTATTTCTTTTTCTTGTCTGATTCCTGAGGCTAGGACTTCTAGTACTATGTTGAATAGCAGTGGTGATAGTGGACAGCCCTGCCATGTTCCTGACCTTAGGGGAAAAGCTCTCAATTTTTCACCATTGAGAATGATATTCGCTGTGGGTTTTTCTTAGATGGCTTTGCTGATATTGAGATATGTACCCTCTATCCCTATACTGTAAAGAGTTTTGATCAAGAAAGGATGCTGTACTTTGTCAAATGCTTTTTCAGCATCTATTGAGTATCATATGGTTCTTATTCTTTCTTTTAGTAATGTATTGTATTGCATTGGTTGATTTGTGGATGTTGAAGTAACCTTGCAACCCAGGAATAAATCCCACTTGATTGTAGTGAATAATCCTTTAATGTGCTGTTGGATCCTAATGGGTAGTATTTTGGTGAGAACTTTTACATCTGTGTTCATTAGGGATATTGGTCTGTAATTCTCTTTTTTGATGGAGTCTTTGGTTTTGGGATCAAGGTAACGCTGGTTTCATAAAATGAGTCTGGAAGTTTTCCTTCCATTTCTATTTTTTCGAAGAGGAGAATAGCTATTAATTCTTCTTTAAATGTTTGGTAGAATTCTCCTAGGAAGATCATCAGATAAAGGGCTAGTATCCAAAATCTATAAAGAACTTATCAAACTCAACACTCAAAGCACAAATAATCCAATCAAGAAATGGGCAGAAGATATAAACAGACATTTCTGCAAAGAAGACATTCAAATGGCCAAAAGACACATAAAAAAGTGCTGAACATCACTCAGCATCAGGGAAATAAAAATCAAAACCACAGTGAGATACTACCGCACATCAGTCAGAATAACTAAAATTAACCAGTCAGGAAACGACAGGTTGGCAAGGATGCAGAGAAAGGGGAACCCTCCTACATTGCTGGTGGGAATGCAAGCTGGTACAGTCACTCTGGAAAACAGTATGGATGTTTCTTAAAAAGTTGAAAATAAAGTTATCATAAGACTCAGCAATCACGCTGCTGGGTTTTTAACCCTAAAGATACAAATGTAGTTATCTGGAGGGGCATGTGCACTCAAATGTTTATAGCAGCAATGTCCACATTAGCCAAACAATGGAAAGACCATAGATGTCCATCAACAGATGAATGGATAGAGAAGATGTGGTATATATACACAATGGAATGCTATGCAGCCATCAAAAAACTGAAATCTTGCCATTTGCAACAACATGGTTGGAACTAGAGGGTATTATGCTAAGAGAAATAAGTCAATTAGAGAAAGACAATTATCCTATGATCTCTCTGATATGAGGCATTTGAGAGGCAGGGCGGGGGCGGTCAGGGAGGATGGGAGGGAAAAATAAAACAAGATGGGACTGGGAAGGGAGACAAACCATAAGAGACTTTTAATCTCAGGAAACAAACTGAGGGTTGCTGGGGGAGGGTAGGGTGGCTGGGTTATGGACATTGGGGCGGGTATGTGCTATGGTGAATGCTGTGAATTGTGTAAGACTGATAATTCACAGACGTGTACCCCTGAAACAAATAATATATTATATGTTAATAGAAAAAAAGAATAAGTTCTGATTTCTTATTTCTGATCTGAAGAGTTATTTCAGGCCTGATTTGGAGCTGAATTCCAGCAGGCAAGATTTGTTGTGCCACTCTGGGAATACTTTAAACAAAAATTTCAGTTAGGGGTTTTCAAAGCACCTGGTTACTGAGATTTAGAGCTATAAATATGATTAAGGGCCAATTTGTGGTAAAGAATTTTCAGGGATCTTTTTCCCATCCCCCTAGTGTAGGGACTAGAGTGGGATTGATAATGTGATTATTTTGCATTCATTAATAAATTAACTTTATACATGTGGGGACTTTTCTATCAGACTCCCTACTTTGGGGTGGGTCTTGGGGCTTATCTCCTTACTAAAAGGGTTCAAGGTCACTGGGGTTCAGCAAATACCCCTGAATGAACGCTGACTTCAGTGCTCTGCTTGACCTTCTGGAGTCCCCTTCCACAATTAAGTTTTGACTTTCATATATTCTTTCTTTGTCAACCCATCAGTGCATTTTAAAATAAGTTTTTCAGTATCATATATAGCATTTTTAATGTTTTTAGTGTTAGAATGTCTTTTTTATCATGGTTCTAGAATCAAAGTCCCAAGTGTGCCTTTTCAATATACCTCTTATATATGTTGAGAATGCAGTGATGCAATGACAACACCTCATCCTTGCCCTAATGGAGTTCACAGTAGAGCTGGGAGACAGGCATTTTAACAGGGTACTGTAGTACAGGATCATACATATTATCATTTTGCTAGTCATGGAAAGGAAATTGGGTGGGCAGCACCTTCAGGAAAGAGGGAGATGTATTTGCAGAAGTCCTGAGGTAAGAGGATGAATCTGGAGTATTAGGAGTATTTGTTTCCTACAGGCATTGTTGATTGCTCTTCACTCCTACTCTAGGAGGTAAGAAAAGCAGGTTTCACCATTAAGAAACAAAGGAATGAGTCTCACAGAGATCCACTAATTTGCTCATGAGGGGGCACTGGTAGCAAACTGAAAATCTGGTCTTTTGACTCAAAGTCCACCATTCTTTCCACCATGGATATCACTAGCCTTAAAAGATAGAACATTGAATCCCTTCTGATACATTCTTAGAGTTCCTGATCCATTGATCTAGCTTTAGAAGGTACATGGTCACTGTTCAGCTTTTACCTGAAAGCTGCTATATTTGGAGAATTTGTTTGTAAGGTAATTTTATTTTGTTGTTTTTCTCTCTATGAAAACTGGTCAGAGAAAGAGGGTGCTATGGAAAGACAGGTTGTATCAGAATTACCAGTGAGCCTTAAGCTGGGCTATTAATAATAGGTAAGGAGGAGGAGGTTTCTGAGATTACAGCAGAGAGCTCCTAATCCTCTCCAGGAACTGAGATCTTCCACTACACTAGTCCAACAAGGTCCCACCCATGCTTGTCCTTTTTGTTCCCAGTGTTCTCTCTTTCATTGAGTCATCTTGGGAACTGGTTTATGTAACTTGAGCATCTAATATCTCACCAAAGCTTTGAATTTTGGCACTTGCCTTTCTGGATGTGGTCAGTTGCTTTATTGATTTATTGAGACTTGGTATACTGAATTGTCCATGTTTAATTTCTGCTTGGAGATGGCTATACATGGGGTTATCTTTAGAATTTGTATACATGAGATGCCTAGGAAGAGGATTAGCAAAAGAAGGCAAAGATGGAGAATGTTTCTGCAATTGCATTTGCATAGAAAGCCCACAATTTGTACTGAGATTATTTGACTCCATTTCACATCACTTTTCTTACATGACAATGAGACTAATTGTAGTACTTAATTCACTGAGATCTTACATGGATGAAATGAATGAATATATATAAGGAACTTAGAAGACCATGTGATATTGAGCAATTGTTCAACAAATGCTGGCTATAACAATAGTACCAATACTAATCTTTAACTATTAGATTGTTTATTCAGAGTAGTGCGTTCAGCTGATCATGATAGAACTACTAGAGAGGAGGGCTAGACTTCTGTCAGTTCTTAGAAAAGCACTTGAGGTTTCTCACATATTTGACTGAAACTAGAATATAATTTAAGCTGGGAAGAATTTTCTCACTTGGTCTAAATCTCTTCCAGGCATTCATAGTTTCTAAAATTTTGTCAATATTTGAGAATCCTTATAAATATATATGTGTATTTATGCATTATATATGTATTTATTTTTATATATTATATATATATACACACACACACACGTATACACATATATGTATGTATATACAGACACACACAGTTGGAGGTTCCCATTTAAACACAGATACTCTGAGATGGCTGACAAAGCAACAAAATAGGGTAGGAATTTGGAATCAAAAAACTTAGGATGGGGTTTTTGCTATTCTGTCTTCTCCCTGTGTGACCTTGGGTAAGTCTGTATCCAAGATGGCAATACCTGGCTTGGCAATACCTAGCTCTTCTCTCCTTGTGGATACCTCAGTTGAGTGAGAACCTGTTCTTTTTTTTATATACATTTTTTAAATTTAATTTTATTTTTTCAGTGTTCCAAGATTCATTGTTCATGCACCACACCCAGTGCTCCATGCAATACATGCCCTCCTCAATACCCACCACCAGGCTCACCCAACCCGTCATCCCCCCCAAACCCTCAGTTTGTTTCTCAGAGTCCACAGTCTCTCATGCTTCTGCCCATGGTCTGTGAATGGAAGGGATGCTGGCCAACCACTTCTGGGCTGAAGCATTTGTCAATATGAGATCTTCACTTCTCCTGCAACAGTAATTATTCAGGACTCACATTAAGATGACAGATTTAAAAGGAATTCAATTCAACACATGAAGGAAAATCATTCTTAGTGGGTCTCTTCTAAACTCAGATTAGAAGGATTTTGTGTGAAAATCCTTGTTACTTTGCGCAACGGAAACTTAGATGTCTTTTGCTAATTTTAAATATTCTAGCCTTTGATTAATAATACTTCTTAATCAATAAGTCAAGCAGAGAGAGTCAATTATTGTATGGTTTCACTTACATGTGGAGCATAAGGAAAAACATGGAGGACATTGGGAGAAGGAAAGGAAGGGTGAATTGGGGAAAATTGGAGGGGGAGATGAATCATGAGAGACTATGGACTCTGAGCAACAAACTGAGGGTTTTGGAGGGGAGGAGGATAGGGAGTTGGGTGAGATGGGTATTGAGGAGGGGACGTATAGCATGGAGCACTGGGTGTGGTACATGAACAATGAATCTTGGAACACTGAAAAAAATAAAATAAGAGTAATTGGAAAAAATAATACCTCTTAATCTTTCTGAGTCTATTTCTTCATCTTAAAAGTGTGACTAATAATATCTACACAATTGTGGGATTTTTTAAGGATAAAATTAAGCAAGTAACATGCAAAGCTTCAGGATAACATCTGGACATACAATATTGCCCCTAAATCATAGTTATTGTTATTATATTTAAGATCCAGTGCATAGCCTTAAGGAGTCTAGACAGAGGTAACCACGAAAGGGTCCCTGCCTTTAAGGAACTTTGGGAAATGTTGAGAAATTTAAAAGAGTTCCATTTCAAATTTGGCTTTTCTGATCTCTTCCATGGTGTCATTGAGCAACCAATGGAAAAAAATAAGTGATTTGTGTTTTTCTTGTACTCTTCAGATGCTAAATGGAGATAAGTTGGATCCTCAGCACAGGCAAAAAAATTAGTCTTGGTTACACACCTGCCCTGCCACGCTTTCTTCCAATGTCTTTTTTTTTCCTGCTTCTTCTAATACCATATACCATTCTTCCACCTGTATTTACTCTTTGTTTTGTAATCAGAAATGAAGTGTCAAATGAATATCCTTCATTGAAGAACATCCTTCATTGGTTGGTTTTTCTGACAATCAGAGAAATAAGCTTTGTTCTCACCTATGCTGCTTGTTTTTTTTTTTTTTTTTATGCTGCTTGTTTTTGAACTTCATGGGACTTTTATGAGCTTGCTCTCCTCAGTTTATCTTGCAGAGTTGTTGTAAAGGTTAAGGGCATACTAGTTTAGTAGAGATTCACTGAATCTTGCATGCTATTGAAACTTTTTTTTTTCTATTGAAACTTTTTATTTTTAGTTTTTATTCAGGTATAATTAACACACAGTTATATTAGTTTCAGGTGTAAAATATGATGATTCAACAATTTTACACATTACTTAGTGCTCATCACAATAAGAACACTCTTAATTCCCTTTGCCTATTTCATCACCCCCCCCACTTCCCTCTGGTAACCTCCAATTTGTTCTCTATATTTAAGTCTGTTTTTTCAATTCTCTTTTTTTGTTGTTAATTTGTTTTGTTTCTTAAATATCACATATGAGTCAAATAATTTAGTATTTGTCTTTCCTTGATTAACATATTTCATTTAGTATAATACCCTCTAGATACATCTATGTTGTTGTAAATAAGAAGATATCATTATTTATTTCATTATGTATAATATATATTTTAATTATACATAATATTTCAAATATAATATATATTTTAATTATATATATATATATGTTAATCTAATAATGGGCACTTGGGTTGTTTCAATATCTTGGCTATCATAAATAATACTGCAGTAAACATAAATGTGCATATATCTTTTAAAATTAGTGTTTTCATTTTCCTTGGGTGATATCCAGTGGTACAGTAACTGGATCATTTGTTAATTCTATTTTTAATTTTTTGAGGAAACTCTGTGATGTTTTCCATAATGGCTGCACCAATTTACATTCCCACTAATGGTGCACAAGGGTTCTTTTTCTCCATATCCTCACCAACACTCATTAGCTCTTATTTTTGTTTGTTTGTTTGTTAGCCATTCTAATATGTGTGATATCTCACTGTTTTGAGTTGCATTTCCCTAATGATTAGTGATGTTGAGCATCTTTTCATGTTTGCTGGCCATCTGTATCTCTTCTTTGGAAAAATGTCAATTCATATCCTCTTCCCATTTTTATTTGGATTATTTGTTTTGTTTTGGCATGGAGTTGTATGAGTTCTTTATATATTTTGGATATTAACCTCTAATCGAATATATCATTTGCAAATATCTTCTTCCATTCAGTAGGTTGCCTTTTTGTTTTGTTGATGGTGTCCTTGACT
The DNA here is from genome assembly GCA_028533885.1 of Nasua narica. Classification (NCBI taxonomy): domain Eukaryota; kingdom Metazoa; phylum Chordata; class Mammalia; order Carnivora; family Procyonidae; genus Nasua; species Nasua narica. The sequence continues at coordinate 8,603,410 of CM052800.1, read as the reverse complement.
ATGTAAAAGCTTTTTATTTCGTTGTAGTCCCAATAGCTTAATTTTGCTTCTGTTTCCCCTGCCAAAGGAGACGTGTCTAGAAAATTGTTTCTATGGCTGGTGTCAAAGAAATTGCTGCTAAAGTTTTTTTTTTTTTCTAGGAATTTTATATTTTCATGTCTCACATTTAGGTCTTTAATCTACTTTTAGTTTATTTTTGTTATGGTGTAAGGAAGTGGTCTAATTTCATTCTTTTGTATGTAGCTGTCCCAGTTGTCCCAGTACCATTTGTTGAAGAGACTTTTTCTCATTTTATATTCTCAGTTCCTTTGTTGTAGATCAATAGAACATAAAAATGTGAGTTTATTTCTGGGCTCTATGTTTTGATTCATTGATTTATTTGTCTATTTTTGTACAAGTACTATAATGTTTTGATTACTACAGCATTGTAGTATACCTTGAAATCTAGGATTGTGATCCCTTCAGTTTTGTTCTTTTTTTTGGGGGGGGGGATTGCTTTGGCTATTCAGGGTGTTTTGTGGTTCTGTAGAAACCATCGAAAATACTGTTGGTATTTTGATAAGGATCGTATTACATTTGTAGATTGCTTTGCGTAGTATGGACATCATAACAATATTGGCTCTCCCAATCCATGAGCATGTGATTTTTTTTAAAGAATTCATTTATTTATTTAAGAGAGAGAGAGCGAGAGCATGTGGGGGTGCACAAGGAGAGAGCCTCTGAAGCAGACTCTGTGCTCAGTGCAGAGCTCAATGCGGAGCTCCATCTCAGAACCCTGAGATCACAACCTGAGCCCAAACCTAGTGTCTGATGCTTAACCGACTATGCCACACAGGCACCCCCCCATGAGCATGCAATATCTTTCAATTTGTTTTTGTCATCTTCAATTTCTTTCATTAATGTTTCATAGTTTTTGGAGTATAGGTTTTTTACCTCCTTCGTTAAGTTTATTCCTAGTATTTTACTATTTTTGGTTCAAATGTAAATGGTATTATTTTCTCTTTTTTTCAAAAAATATTAAAGAATTACATGAAAGAAAAGCTAAGTTCAGTCAAAAAAATCTTTGGCAAGTTGGAAGTTTTTCTTCTGGATTCAACTCACTTAGCTGAACACTCAATAATTCCTCTTCTTCTTCTTGAGTATAGTTGACACACAGTGTTACATTGGTTTCAGTTGTATAACTTAGTGATTTCACAAGTTTATGCATCATGTTATGCTCACCACAAATATAACTAACATTTGTCCCATTACATTACTATTACAATATCATTGAATATATTCCTTTGCTCTACTTTTTATCCCCAGGATTTACTCATTCCATAACTGGAGACCTGTATTACCTCTCCCTTTCACCCATTTTTCCCAACCTTCCACCCTCTTCTCCTTTGATAACCATCAGTTTATTCCCTGGATTTATAGTTCTGATTTTGCTTTTTGTTTGTTTCTTCATTTTTATTTTTATTTTTTTCTCAAATACTTTTATTTTATTTTTTCAGTGTTACAAGATTCATTGTTCATGTGCCACACCCTGTGCTTCATGCAGTACATGCCCTCCTCAATACTCACCACCAGTCTTGTCCAACCCCCCCCATCCCCGCCCCTCCAAATCCCTCAGTTTGTTGCTCAGAGTCTAGTCTCTCATGGTTCATCTCCCCCTCTGGTTCCCCCTAATTCACCCTTCCTTTTCTTCTCACAATGTCCTCCATGTTTTTCCTTATGCTCCACATGTAAGCGAGACCATATGATAATTGACTCTCTCCACTTGACTTATTTCACTCAGCGTAATCTCTTCCAGTCCCATCCATGTCGATACAAAAATTGGGTATTCATCCTTTCTGATGGAGGCATAACGTTTCTTCATTTTTAGATTACATTTATGAGTGGAATCTTATGGCATTTTTCTTTCTCAGTCTGACTTATTTCACTTAGCATAATAATCTCTAGGTCCATTCATGCATGGTGTCTCAAATGGTATGGCCTCATCTTTTTTTTTTTTTTTTTTTGGCTGTGTAATATTCCTGTGTGTGTGACATTTTCTTTATCCATTTATCTATTGATGGACACTTAGGTTGCTTCCATGTCTTGACTATTGTAAATAATGCTGCAATAAGCATAAGGGGCATATATCTTTTTTGAATTAGTGTTTTCCATTTTCCCTGGGTAAAAACCCAATAATGAATTTATTGGATTATATGGTATTGCTATTTTTAATTTTTTAAGGGAGATTGTTTTCTTAATTTCTCTTTCTGATATTTAATTATTAGTATATAAAAATGCAATAGATTTCTATATGTCAGCTTTATATCCTGTGACTTTGAACTCGTTTATCAGTTCTAATAGTTTTTTTGTAAAGTCTTTATTTGAGGAACTATTATGTTGAAAATAGAACATTTTTGAAATTCTGTACCAAAAGTGTATGTAAACACCACCTCACACTTGTGTATCTGAAGCAACATAGAGTCTTTGATTCCAGGGCTGGAGAAGAACTTTCTACCATGTAAAGGGAAGAAGGATCTAACAGTGAGCAGACATTAGACTATTTATGCATTGTCTTATGCTATTACTGTTTTTTAAGGTAGTGGAATATGGTTTGGAAATGTTAATTAACTTGAGAAATGTCACACCCTGAATTCTTTTACAGTTTTTTTCTTCCATTGCCTCTCATGTTTTGCTCATTTGAAAAACTGCACTTTTGGTTATACCAATGGCATTATCATTTCTACTAAACAAGAGACATAGATAATTCATGAAAATAGTGAAAAGCAATAATAAATAGCCATTTTAAGCAACATTTAGTTCTCTTGTTTAATGAAATGGTAGATATGGTAGCCAGAGGAATGTCATGATGGTTGAAATGTATTGTTTCCATTAAGCTTTTAGTAATATTCAAATTAGCTTAAGGCTTTTCTAATACAGTCTTTACGAACTTGGAGGGTTCATACGATCTCAAAAGGGTAACCACTGGTATGGTCTAATCAACTCATATAACACATTCAACAACAACTGCCACAAATATGTTTTGAATTCTTATGTATTAAATTTAATTCTGGACCAGGGAGATCCAGCTGCATCTGTATGAAGCTTGCATTTAAGTAGGGAAGACAATTAACAAAATTAATAAGTAAATTATTTAGTATATTAGAAATGAAAAGTACTAGGGGGAAAATAAAACGAGGAAGAAAGATAGGGAGTGTGTGTTTGCAATTTTAAACAGAATGAGTGAGCAAAAAAAAAAAAAGTGGAATAACTTGCTAATAGTCATGCATTTAAAAGATGGCAGATAGGAACCTGTCCTCTCTGCCCTAACTCATGATCTCACATTCTTAATTGGGTTGGCTGTATCTCTCTGAATTTTTTTTATTAAAGCCAAACCCAGGACAAAGCAATAGCATGAAATTTTTCATTGGTGCATTCTTCCATACCCTTTTGGTTTCAAGACAAAGATTTTAAATTTGCTTAAGCAAAAATAGGTGAGCTTAGTGGAAGGATACAAAGGTGTTTCATGTAATATATAAGGGCATGGGGACAGTATGGCCTCTAGGAATGTGAATGCTGTTGAGACTTTCCTTCGTTCTACTCTCAGATCAACCTCCTCCACATGGTTAAACATCTGACTGATAAATGTATTGTCCTTAGGCCCAGGCAAAAAGGACCTCTGTTCCATCCTCAACATTAGGGGTTGTTGAACTTTTGGAGCACTTGCCTCCAGGTCCAGTCATGATGTCCGGTGCAGTGTCCTTTTTGTCACTCCCTGATTCTTTGAAACTCATGTGTAGTTGACCAGATGCCATTAGCAGCTCCAAGACTTGGACATAGAAGGCTGTTGCGACCCAGAGCCTGCCAGGTTTCCAAGAGTAAACCTGGCAAACAGATCATTCCAAGTGGCTGGTTCAGCATTTATTTTGAAGGGTTATATGAGTTTGGGCCACGGAAAAGGGGCTGACATTCTGGTTTGGGTGATTCTCTCTTAGGTCAGAAAGAGGACAAATTTGGATCATAATGATCCACTGACAACACTGGACTTGAGTCAAGTGTATGATCCTTGCATCAGCTTTCCCAGTCTTCGCCCTGATAATGGTGCCACTTCCAGTTTGCAGCATTCAATGAGTAGGGGTGAAGAACAGTGGAACTGGAATTCTGTTGAATGAATTGGGATCAAGATTTTACTTTCTACTAACTGTGATTCTGAGCATGTTATTTGACCTTTTTAAGCTTCATGTTTCCTTATTTTCAGAATAGGCAAATGAGAATTTTTTAAGTGAGATATTTGGAAAGTATTTAGAACAACAGCTGGCACACAGTAAGTATTTAATGCTTTATTATTATTATTATTATTATTTTGGAGAGACTAAGAGAAATTAAAACATCTTAATGTCCCACAGACAATAGGGTTCTAAATCAAATGTTCTCTGGACCCTATGTTCTTTTCATTATGCCACATTGCCTTCTCAGGTTAAATAGGAGGAGGAGTCTAAGAGTAAAACCAATGTTATGATAGAGACCATTTGATAATTAAGTCTCTTACTCTAGGAGCACCCTGGGTTTGCTGATACTGACACACTTGTTTCTAAAATAAAACTGAAGTCCAAAGTGTTTGACAGAAGCAAAACAAGAGAACATTTACAATTCTGTTGAATGTTGCTTTTATTAGTAAAAAAAACCGCACATAAAGTTAATTTGTACTTTGAATTGCAAAATATGGACACTTAAGTAAATTTAACTCACAAAATGGAAATTATATCAAAGTGCAAAATGCTGGGGGGAAAGTAATCAGCCCTTATATTGCTCACAATAGTAAATTAAATTCAAATAGTTATTCCTGCCGCATTCAAGCTGTGATTTTAATTATCCTCAAATCTGGGGGTTCTGAGTTAAAGTTTTCACAGTCACTGTAATTTTTGTCCCATTAACCATGTAACAGAATCAGCTTTATGTTAGAGTTTTCCAGATTACAAACGATGTGAGGCTGTTGAATGGGGATGGGAGTGACAAATGAAGTTATAAAGCTGCTCTTTAGTGTTTAAATGTTTGGATGTGACTTTTCTTAAGGGATTTTAAAAAATCTTGCTTCTTATTCTAATTTGTCCAGTTCATCAGTTGTCCAAGAAATACTTATTGGGTATTTATTATAAGTCAGTCTCAGTGGTATGCACTAAGAAGGAAGAAAAAAAAGAATAGAGGAAGAGAGGAAGGAGAAAAAATTCATATGAAATGCATACTTTAAGAATATAGGAATTTATAAAAGCATGTAAGAATTAGTAACTGTGTATGTGTGTGTGCACTCACATGTATAATGAACATCCCCATGGAGGAAACTGCTTTGATGAGGAAGTGACACTAAATAAGAATTGGTTTCACTGCTAATCAAATATGGCATTTGTGGAGAAAGTCTATCGTTCCAGTGGCAGATGTCAGTGAATGGCCTTTGATACTGTAAGTAAATAGGTAAGACCATGAGGAAGATCCAAACTTTAGTCACCTTATTTCAACAAGATGTAGACTGCACATGAAAAAAATGCAGGGTCCCATCAAGTTCAAAGGTCTACAGAGTTAGTGGGAAAATGCATTTTATTATCTTAATAAGTGCAAAGTGTAATCATAAGATTAGCTTGATGACTTAGATATGTAGATCAGGGCATAACATTGTGTTGAGGACAAGGGCCTTGAGATGGACCCTTCTCAGTTATGAAGCTCCCATTGTACACCATGTATGAGACTGAGAATTATCTCAGTTTAAAATTATAGAAGTTTTGAGGAAAATTGCATTTATCAATTAATAAATTTTTTTTGGTGTTAAGAAGTCTATACATACCCACCACCAGGCTCACCCAACCCCCCAACCTTCTCCCCTTCAAAACTCTCAGTCTGTTATTGAGGAGGTCACATATTGCATGGAACCTGGGTGTGGTGCATGAACAATGAATCTTGGAACACTGAAAAATAAAATAAAAGTAAAAAAAAAGAAGTCTATACATACTTAGTATTTTAAATACATGTAACAGGGTATGACTTAGGGTATGACTTACATTTAAGGGTATGACTACATTTCAAATGTATAATTAAGGACTTTTTCTTCACTAAGACACGTTTTTAAGAAGGGAGAGATCTTTGAGAAGTTTAATAGTGTCTGTCCTTTGTAGGCCACTGTTGACCATGGTAGACATTCTCTAGTATCAAAATGATGGGTTTCTGGGATAGCAAAGGCCAGGTGGTAACACTTAACCACTGAAGCAAGGTAGACATCATTGCCATATGTGCATCAAAGTCAAGGTGGCAATCACAATGCCTTGACCCACAGGACATGTACAACAGATTTGATGGCTATAGATTGTGTTGTTGCAGAAAGCCAGTGGATGACTAATTAGTGTCTCCTTCCTCCATCCCTTCCTTTCCCCTCCCCCTTCCCCTTCCCCTCCCTCCCTTTCCTTCCTTCCTTCTTCCCTTCCTTCTTTCAGTAGAAAGTTGTGGTCTCTCATTCAGTTTAAGTTAATTCAAAGACTGAAAGTCCATTAATTGAACTGAATTACATTTTCCCAGGAAAATTAGAATGCGTTATGGATGAAGGTGACAATAAATCTCAGTTATTGCCTTGAGACTTCAACAGTGGGAACTGTAGCACATTCCTTCTTATATTAAGTTTTATAGGCAGAGTCATCTGCTATCACTTGGAAGGAACTCTGACTGCTCTTGATGGGGAGCTATGTGGTCTAGTGTATAGACAATGCCCCATGTGGCTATTGAGCACTTGAAATATAATTGGTCTAGTTTGAGATATGCTATAAGTGAGTTTTGAATGTCATATTTTCCATTAATATCATACTAATTACATTTTGAAATCATAATATTTTGGTTAGTTAGGTTAAACAAAATACACTATGTTGATCTTGCACATTTTTACCTTTTCTAATGTGGTTACTGGAAAATTCTAAATCACCTATGTGGCTTGCATTGTAGATCTGTCTGAACTCTAACAAAGGGAAAGGATGGAGAGAGTAAATGGGCACATCATAGCTTTGCCCTATATGGGCAACTGTATCATTCATCGCTCAAATCAGGATATTACAGGAGCAGAAGTGGGCACTGTAGATAATGATGGTGGGGAAAAGGGCAGGAACCAGGACTCGGACAACTGCAGGTGTGAGGTCACCCTGTCAAGAATAAGGGGAGTATGAATGCCACACAGAAAGGGCAGATGAGGACTTCAAAAGCAGGGTTTATTTTAGGGGATTTTTTTGTCCTTGTATCAAACAAAGAAATGAAGTTTGGTCTGCCAACTCCATGCTCATTCTACTCCTGGAAAAACCTGCAGCTTCTTGTTTCTAAGGGGAAAACTTGACCAAAACCCCAGGCTCTAAGAACTTCAATGGTCGAAGTTATTATGGAGCATTTGGGTATATTAAACCTAAGTACATCAGAAATGTACGGATTGCATTTCTTTTAAAACACACACAAGCTTAAAACTTCATGGGAAAAGTGCTCGGCAGGGGCTGCCTTGGGTTTTCCAAATTCCACGTTTTTGTACATTTACACTCACACACGCATGTTAGACGATGATCTTCAAACTGAAACCCGACCCAGCTTCCTTTGCTCAGGGAACTCGATCATCTCTCTCTCTCTTTTTTAAGATTTTATTTATTTATTTGAGAGAGAGTACAAGAGTGGGGAGGGTCAGCAGGAGAAGTGGATTCCCCACTGAGCAGGGAGCCCGAGGTGGGACTCGATCCCAGGACTCCAGGATCATGACCCGAGCGGAAGGCAAACGCTTAACCACCTGAGCCACCTGGGCATTCCTGTACTTTGATTTTGAACTTGGGGATTCCCTTGACTGAAATATCCTATCCTTCCTTTTCCCATTGAGCTACTCTTACCACCTTGGAGATGAAGCTCAGATATTTCTCTGCCTCAGGAAGCCCTACCTGATCTCCTCAGAGGGGATGGATCCTCATGAAGGATCCAATAAAGCCTTTATGGGCACACTTCATTTCAGTGGGCTGTGTTCATTGATTTCTTGGTCTACCTCCTTATTCCACAGGAGGTCCTTTGGGGAAGGAAAGGCTGTGTCCCCCCCTCCCCCATCTTAGCATTTCCAGAGTTTGTCACATTGTAGCGATCACCAACCTGTCTTATTCACATGGTCCTTTTTATCACTGGAAAATCAGTTTGCCATACAAGAAATGTGACCTAACAAAAATCAGCAGAGGTTGGCAGGTGACTAGTAAATTTCCAATTTATTCATGAAGCTGTTGAAACTCTAAAAGCGGAGTGACTTTCCCAGAGTCACCTAGTGTTAGTTCTTGGAACTAAGAGGAGAGCCCAGCATTTACTCCAAGGACCAGGGGTTTTTTTTCTTTTTTTTCTTCACTAAACTTTCCTGCTTGTTGAATTAAACACAGACACATCAGGCCATAGACAAGCACGTTTTGAATTTTGGATCTGATCTTACTTAAAAAAAAAAGAAGTGTTTTGACTCCAGGGAAGTCTGCCAGGAAGAAGCACGTGAAAAGCAATAAAACTCTTAAGCAAAAAAGTTCTCAAAGTTTTAAGGCAGGAGTGCAAGGTGTGTGGGTGGGACACATGAAGTCCTTGAATCTCCTAAGGTTTTTTGGCAAAATCTCATATATGTGAGTAAGTTTCTGGGAGGAAGATGCAAAGCTTTATCACATTCTCAAAGGGCAAATGTACCTAAGGCCTTGTTCCACCCCTGGGCAGAGGGACCATTTTGCACTTCCTTGGGGATCTAACTCTCACCTTGTGGGCCAATTTCCTCCCGCAGGCCCCCTCTAAGAGCGGGTGGATGCCAAGGCCTGCGTGGAGGGGTCTGTGCGGCCTGCTGGCACCCTGTGTATTAACACTTCTGCATTGCAGGCGAGCTAATCCTTCTTTTAAGCTGCTTGACTGAGCTCCTTTGCCAGATCTGATAGAAGGATTTAACCTTTCCTTTTTCCCTCTTGGCACACATTCAATGGAATCCAAATAAAGAATTAAAGAGACTTGAAAGGGACTTTCCATTACCAAACAATTCAGTTTAAATTTCCGACCTTTCCTCTACCTTTTTCTTTGTTTTTCCATTCCTTTCTTTCTTCCTCTTCAACTTTGGGATTCAAGGCTGGCATAAAAGCCCCTGGGGACATGTGGAGAGCCAGAGACTGGGAACGTGAGTGGAATTTTCCGAATTAAGGCAGCTTATTGGCCTTAGTTGCCAAGCGAACTAGGGAGGCCTGGCTTTTGGGTTAACGCCTGGGAGCAGGAGTGCTTTGACATCTGGGGGAGAATTTTAGCTTTCATGGCTGGAGCAACATGAGCTCTGGAATCACAGAAGTTTTTGCATTTTTCACAAGCCACCTCCCACTTTACTTGCCCTGAGTCTTTGCTTCTGCTGCTCACAGAACGTAAAGTCAGCAAGTCTCAGCCAAACAGCCATAGGGTTAGAGATTGTCCTGAGACCTCAGGGTGATAATAGTAGCTCGAATTTATTGGGGCCTCATATATGCAAAGCTCTATACTGGCCCAACAGCACTAAAGTGTGGGCCCGATATATTTCCTTATTTGATTGATAAAAATACTGGGGCACAGAGAGTTAAGTACTTTACATTTCCGAGTTCTCATAGACAGAAATCCAGGTAGTCTGGCTGAAAAGCTGGAAAAGAGTAACCAGAGTAAAAAGGGACCTTAGTCCACAAGGGCCTGGAACATACAAAAGAATCAGTAAATCTTAACAGTGATGCTGAGGAGGAGTCAGAATAAGGGAACCAATGTGTGTTTTAAATCTTAGCTTTAAAAATAACATTTGTTTCTTCTTCCCCTAACAATAAAATAATAATCCATGTTTACAGTCGCAACTTTGGAATTACTCCCCCCAAAGGTATGGAAGGTTTTTGTAAGACAGTTCTTTTCAAATGCACTAGGGAAATTTAATTCACATGCTCTATAAAAAGATCTAGAGCTTGGATGGAAATATTTAATATTTTTTGCAATAACAATAACTAACACCGAATGGTAACTGAATGACAATTTTCTTATTATTATAAGAATAATTCCTTATTATTCTTCCAATAGCCCTGAGAGATGCTTACTATTATTATTCTTCTCCTTTACAGATAAAGCTAGGTAACTGAGAGGTGCGATAGCTCGCCTGGGACCATGCACAGCTGTGGCAGAAATCCATGTGATCTGGCCACAAAGCCAGTCCTTTTAGTTGCTCCCCTTCCTAGTTGCCTTTACATGCCACGGGTTCAGGAGTTCCTACTCTTGTGCTCATTCTTCTTCATGCCTATTCAGTTGTTCAGTGTAGCTGCGCATGCTAATCTCTGTACAAAATCTGGAAATAACAGAATGCTTTTGCTAGGGTACGGCAACAGAAGCTAGGCTCAATTCGTAGCAAAGACTGAAGGCAAGAGGTGGGAGATGCAGACAAGGGGAAGGAATTGAGATTATTCTTGTTTAGTGGAAATGAATTCTGTCCTAACTATGCCCCCATCTGGAAGGTGTTCTATCATCATTTGTTAAATACACGCATGAATAGCTTATGTAGCTGGTTACAGATACTAAGAGTAGAATAAGGAGTGTGGGATTTTTTGACTGTTAGTCATCCCAATAGCCTTCTAAGAAGGTATGTTTGGAAAGCACACCTCAGAGTAGAGGTTCATAATATGATTCCAAACAAAAATTCCAACATGAGCGGGGCAGTAAAGGATCAGGTATCTCCCTGTTACACTGTCTGGGGCCATGTTGAGTATTGGGTTAGAACATATCTCTGGACCTCCCCAATGATGATTACAGTCCTAGGCCAAACCCTTTAGAGCCACAAGGCATCATTTGTCTTGTGGAACATACTCTTTCATCCTAAATCTTGCTTTCTTTAAATGGGAGCCTGGGTGGCTCAGTTGTTACACGTCTGCCTTCAGCTTGGGTCAGGATTCCAGGGTCCTGGGATCGAGCCCCGCATCAGGCTCCCCACCCCATAGGAAACTTGCTTCTCCCTCTCCCACTCCCCCTGCTTGTGTCTTCTCTCTTGCTGGGTCTCTCTATGTCAAAAAAATTAAAATCTTAAAAAAAAAGAGTCGTATTTTACCCCATTATGACAGGAACAAGTAAGTGGTGCTATGGTTGGAGGGCATATTTGAGAGCAGCCCAACAAAGCTGAGCTATGAGTCTGGAGTCCTAACCCTTCTGCTTTCCAAGCACGTATCCTCAGTTGAGGTGCAAAACTTCTTTGGATTTCTCTGTGCTTATTTTTTCTGGCTTATTGAAGGTACTCCACTTATTTATTGGAAAAATAGATGGTAGATTCATTAAAAATGTCCATTCTTCCTTTAGGGTTGATATAATGAAAAAAATGCAAAATTGGGCATGGGAAGGCTGTGAAAATGGAGTTCTTATTCAGTGTCATAGCCAAGGAGAGCTCTGTGCATGGAAAGAAAGACATTGGTTTGCCATTCAGTGCTTCTGTCAGTATGTTCATCATTATGACATTAGCCTCTCTAAGGATGCCTGGGGTCTGAGGACGAAGTCCCTGGACACTGATAGCTCCAGAGAAGGAGCAGTCTTAACTCTGAAAGCATTCTATTTTCACTCACTAACAATTTCTAGATAAATACAGCCTCATAATTTAATAGCCAACTAAGCAGGTTATAAAATACATGTTTATGAATTCATCTCAGGCTGAATTCCAACGGGCTGTTAGATAGGCGTTTAAAAGCATGTGTATATTGTATCATAGTTGTTACACTGAATGTTTGCTACTATTACTCAATCTGCCAAAAATTGTCATTTAATTTAATAATATGATGAAGAGCTAAAAGAAACAATGTGGCTTATTATATAAAGTCTGTTCTCACCCACTCACTCCACAGAGTCCTTCTTTATTTGGAGGCCCTTAATATTTCAGGTATAGTTGAATCTTGTACACCCACAGCCTCTCTGAGACCTTGTTACAGAACAGTTGCATGAGGCCTGTAGAATAATTCTTTAACTCTAGATCTTACCCAGGAGAAGTTAACTCCTAAAATTCTAAGAAATACTTTTTTCTTAACTGTATAAGAAGGCATAAATCCAATAACTGCACTGGAATACTTTTGTAGTAATATATTATGCATAAGAAAAATCTTTATAAATGTGTTGATTGATTGATATAGACAGAAGATAGCTAACACACACAGGGCTCTGTGTCAAATGCTTAATATGCATGCATTAGTTGCTTTTTATTGCATAAAAAAATTACCACGACTTATCAGCTTAAAGCAATGCTTATTATCTGTTAGTTTCTCTGCATCAGGAGTGTAAGCTGGACCCTAGGCTCAGGGACTCACGGGGCTGCAGTAAAGGTGTCGGCTAGGCTGTGTTCTCAACTGGAGGCCCAATTAGGGAGGATTCTGCTTTCAAGCTCATTCAGATTATTTCCCTGTGGCTTTATAACTGAAGGTCATGATTCTTACTGGTTGTCGGCTGAAGGCCATGCTCAGAATCTAGATGTTACCCACAGTTCCCTCCTATGTGCCCCTGCCACCCTGGCCCTACCGCAGGCGGTTTACACATGGCTATTTGTTTCTGCAAGGCCAGCAGGGAATCTCCCTTCCCTGTGCTAAAACAAAGTCTTATGTAACAGAACTTGATCACGGGAGTGACAGTCTATCAGAATTCTATTTGGCAGAAGCAAGTCATGGGTCCTACCCATGCTCCGGGGGAAGGGATTGCACAGGACATAACACAAGGGGGCAGGGGTTATGGGGCCATGGTAGACCAAATACACAGCTCTGTTTAATTCTCAGAACAGCTCTGGGAGGCACATTCTATTGCTGTTATTAGCATGGAGAGACAAGGAAACAGGGACAACTTACAGAGCCAAGACAACCCACACCGATGAAAATGTCATCTTCAAAGTAAATAGTTGTATCCTTGTATCTGGCTGTAAAACTTGGGATTTTAGCCACCTGCATTCAAACCGCATCTGTGTCTCTATTTTAAATCACATAGGAAAGACCTGTTATTTGTTGTTTGCTGGACTTTTTTCTGGTACAAACATTTCTCTTTTCATTCTGACATGGATTCTGATAGGGGACTGTTATAATCCCTGGTTTACAGAAGAGAATTTGTATTTAAGAAAAGGTTACTGCTTTGTGACTCTGGGCAAGTGATTTACCTCTCTGAGCATTATTCTACTCATCTGTAAAAGGGGAAATAATAGTAATTATTTCATAGGATTGTTGTGAGAATTAAATGAGGCCATACAGGCAGAACATTTAGCTTCGTGTCTGACTCAGATTATTAAGTCAGAAAATTCTCTCTCTCTCTCTCTCACACACACATACACACACAGACACACACACACATTTTAAGTATAGTTGACACGTGTGTTACATTCATTTCAGGTGCACGACATAATGATTTGATGTTTGTACATTATGCTATATTCACCACAAGTATAGCTACCATTGGTCACCATACGATGCTATTACAATATCATTGACTATATTCCTTATGCTATACCTTTTATTTCCATGAATTATTCATTTCATACCTAGAAGCCTGAATTCCTCCCAACACACCCATTTTTCCCATCCCCAGATTCCCCTCATCTCTGGTAATTTTGCCCCTCTCTACCTTTAAAGATATAAAATTTCACAATGTGAGAGTAGAAAAAGTTATTTTTAAGAAACTGTATTTCCTCTGCCTCTAGCTGCTTAGCCTGTTGAGACCCAGAAATATTCTGCACCAGCTACTCTGGTCCTGATGGCTTTTTATTTTGGGTCTGCTCTTCTGGTCTCACAAAGCCTTGTCTGAGATCAACCAAAGCCTTAGTAGGTTTTATGGATACTATATGTCTTGACTGGGAACATTGGGTTCTCCGTCCATTCCCCTCCTCATTCTTCATTCCTTCCTGCTCCCTTTTCCACTTTGATTTCCCCACTGGGGTTCAGGACTAGACTATGGTTCTCCATCTCTGTTTCCTGGTTCCCCTCCAATAGGACTCAATGAATGAATGTTAAATAGAGAACTCATTTGCTCAGTCAGAGCTGTGGTAATGGATGGGTGCTCTGCCGTCAGACCTTTCATAGGCTCTGCAGAGGTAGAGAGTAATGAGAATTGGTCTCTGTCCTCCATGCCCAGAAGGTGAAAGTAAGAAGCCTTTTCCATGCATGGCAGATTCTCCAGGATGGTTCCTGAGGTTAACAAGGAGACAGAGAGCAGAGACCTGTGACAGTAAGGATTTTAAGAAAAGTCATCAGTCTGGCACCAGGCCATTTGGGCTCCAATCCCATATCCACATCTTGCTAGCTGTGTGACCTTGGTCAAGAAATCATTCAATCTCTGCGTCTCAGTTTCCTCACCTGTAAAAGAGGAATAATAGTAATTTCCTCTTCAGATATTGCTGTAAAACCCAGATGATGAAATCACAGTAGGAGTGCACCGTTAACTGAAAAACATTCTGTAATTGGGAATTAAGACACAGGATTGAGATAAATTGTAAAAAACGAACAACTGAGAAAATCTTAACCTTTGAAAAATACATGGCATTTGCATTTTATCCCCAAGTAATTGTCACATCATCTTTTCTTTTTCAATGTAAATCTTTTAAAAATTATTATCACACCATTTTCATATGATTTTCAAGCATGGAAAAGCTTACTTTGAAACCATGGATCATCTTATTAGTTTTTAGATTAAGAAGCAGGAGAATGTTGGTGTGTGATGGAAAACACTCCCCACATCTACAGGCATAATTTGTGCCTCCCATTTATGGATTCTGCTGTGGTTATTCAAATCTATGTCTATGTTAGAAGAGTCATTGAGACTCCCCCTCTTCCACAAAAAACCCAAGAAAACATTTTAAGCCTATCCCATCTAACCAATTGTAACAACTCATGATAAAATGTTCATCCTTGGGAGGACCCTTGTGGATAATTAGTTAAAATAAGGGAAAATAGTAATGCAATTTGTGGAGAGAATCTAGTGTGACAAACCCTTACTGGATTTTGGAGACAGAATTAGATTGCTTTTGCCCAATGTGTGATTGTGTCAACAAACTGAATTTGAGTAAACCCCAACAGATGGGCCAAATGCGTATTTTGCTTTGTTTTGTTTCAGTTTTATTTTTTTAAAAAAAGAAAAAAATTTTTCTGATCAGACTCTGTAGTTGGATTTGAATTCACAAAGATTTTCATTACATTTTATTGTTTACTTATTGACAAATATAAATTTTTGTCCATTTTTGACACAAATGCCAAAAAAATAATTTTATCCAAATAATTCATATACTCCACTCTCAACCTTCTTATGAAGAAAATAGAACAAATCAAATTCAGGTAGAGAAAGTGAAGATTCATATTGCTCATCAATGGAGAAAACACAGAAATGTTCACAGCAACACCCTTCTAAACTGAAGACTGTCTTGGGTTAATGAAGGAAAGAAGTCTATTCTGTTTTGTTGTAATATTAACTCATGTGCCATTTAATGAATTCATGTGTTTTAATATGAGCTTAAGTTGGAGGCAGGAATAAGACGTCATATGGGAAAAGCAGGACATGACTGAAACTTTTGGACCAGCTGGTGACAGGGATGGTGATTCCTCAGGCCTTGAGTACAAAGACAGTTTAGAGTTAGTCAAAGAAACATGGACTAACCTTGTCTAATGAGAAGGGTTGGGGAAAGTTGGGGCCTTCAAATGTATAGGCAGAGAACAAAAATGAACTTAAAATTCTCTTTGGTTCCAAAAATTCACCTGACACACTATCTTCCACAAAGGTGCCCTAACCTGTCAATTTCTTAATTTTTGAGATGATGTGGGAAGGGCCAGCTGAAGGTAGGGGGGCTGAGGGAGACACATTGATAATGGCTACCATGCATTAGTCACTAACTATGTGCTAAATATGTTTATAAAGCACTTTAAGAGCATATTTTACTTACTCCTCAAAATTATCTTATTTGACTTATACTAGGAGGAAGGTAGTCTTGTGTCTCGATTTTGATGACTAGAAAATACAGATCAGGGAGGTCAAGCACATTGGGTGAGTCACAGAGATAGTCAGCATTAACATTTAACACTTGGGTTTCCTGGCTCCAGAGGCCCAGCTTTCAATTGATAGTTTCTATGTCCTGCTAAAGGTTTAAGCCTACTTTGCCTCATTTTGGAAAGAATACGATTTTGCTCTACTCTCTTTTATGTAAATTACTTTATATATATATATATATATATATATATATATATATATATATATATATAGCTTATGTCATATGAACATTTTAATTTTCCAAAGTCTGGTATCTTCCACTTGGGTCTCTTTCTACTAGCTACCAAAACAATTCCAAAGATATAAAAATAATTTTTCTTTCCAGATCTCTCATTTGCATTTTGCTTATTCAGCTACTCTTCTGCAAGATCTCAGTATTATTAAAGAATATTTTGTTCTCCTCTATATAATTGCAAGTGTCAACGTTTTTAGAAAGCAAGATTACTGTATTTATCTCACATTAAACTCATTTCTTAATATCCCAGCACCAAATCCATTCTTTTGTACTCTTTGTTTTAATTCTGGGACTGGGAACATAGAAACTATATTTCTGTTTTGTTACCTAGCACCCATTTCTCTAATTCCTAACACTTTTTTTTTTTTCCTGGTGAAATATCCTATTGTGGCTTCTTTTTTTTTATTGGACCCTGGCTGATTCCTCTCTGAGATTCATTTGTCCCATTTTCCTTTTCAGTGCTTGTAATAAATGATAGAACCTTCAGTTTTAGAATAATCTTAGAGGATGTAAATTCCAAAATCTGACACAATGGAGATGTGATCTCTGAGGACTAGATGTCTAATCATGGACAACTCCTAGTCGAGAATGTTTCCTGAGCACTGTGTTTTGGAAAATTATGAGGTTATATGAGATTTTATTTTTTTCTCAAATACTTTTATTTTTTCAGTGTTACAAGATTAATTGTTCATGTACCACACCCAGTGCTCCATGCAATATGTGCCCTCCTCAATATCCACCACCAGGCTCGCCCAACCCCCCATCCCTGCCCCCCCAAAACCCTCAGTCTGTTGCTTAGAGTCCACAGTCTTTCATGATTCATCTCCCCCTCCGATTTTGTATCAACATGGATGGGACTGGAAGAGATTATGCGGAGCGAAATAAGTCAAGCAGAGAGAGTCAATTATCTTATGGTCTCACGTGTGAAGCATAAGGAAATATATGAGATTTTATGTGAGAAAAGTTTGTGTTTACTCAGTGTTATCTGCTGGTAATATTGTCAGGCAGAAACTGTACATGTCAATCTGGAACACAGATTGCTTATATAAACTTAAAAGAATAAATTCTTTCATTTTGATTCTTATTGTTAGATCACTTATACATGTAATAACATCTTTGAGGTTTAGTTTGCCAGCCAATGAGATGAGGCCAGGCAAATGTGTTCTCATTGCTTCCACAATTTATTTATTTATTTTTTTAAAAGATTTTTTATTTATTTATTAGAGGGAGAGAGAGACTGAGAATGAGAGGGGAGAAGGTCAGAGGGAGAAGCAGACTTCACGCAGACCCGGGAGTCCGATATGGGACTCGATCCCGGGACTCCGGGATCATGACCTGAGCCGAAGGCAGTCGCTCAACCAACTGAGCCACCCAGGCGCCCTCATTGCTTCCACAATTTAAAAGGATTTCTGAGGAATAGATCGGTCCTTTTAGTTAATTAATGCAAGTGTCTGTTTTTTATCCACCCATCCGTCTTTTCATGTATCTACCTAATCATTCCTTCATTTTACTTACTTCATTTGTTCATTTTTCTGAGATTCTCATTTCTTTTGAATGCTCTGTTAAACTGAGAGATAAAATGTGAGAAAAAAAGATTATGTTAAGTGAAATACATCATTTTTTCCATTCTCTATGGAGAAATAGGGAATTTTTTTGAATTAAGTCTGGATGCTCAAAGCAGGAAATCTGATAAAATTGAGTCGATGGAAGGTTTTTTGGAGGGAGAAAAGCTGATGAAAAAATGTAAAGTTGTTGCTAGATGAAAAGATATGGAAGGGTCAGGAACATGAATAGTTTGTTTTGAGGTGGGAAGTGCTGAAACATGAGAAGGTGAGGGTAAAGAAGACAGATGGCTATGGGCCCTTTTGAACGAAAGGGAGAAATATATCAATATATTTGTGTGTGAGTGTGTGTGTGTGTGTGTGTGTGTGTGTGTTATTTTTAAAGCCTATTCCAGGCTCTGTGATAAAAATGGAGATTATCAATATTCAATAATAGCTATTATCTAGCAAAGATATTAGAGAGTATTACCCACATTCAATCTAAATATAAATCTGGGCAAAATTGCTACATTCCTGATGCCCAATTCCCACTCACTCCCACTAACCACGTATAATTATGGTTATAGACTTTATGCAAAGAGTAACTGGGAAAACTTGAATGGTGTAAGTAACAAGAGATATGATCAGATTTGTAATCTGGTTGCATTATAGACAATTAGTCAGAGGGAACACTGTGAAAGCAAGTGCACCTGTGAGGAGTTGTTGCAGTAATGACCTAGTTTGGAGGTCTCTTCATTGGAGAGGAAAGGAATGCAACTAGATGTGATCCTCTGGGGAGATCTTGGGCTGGAGATATAGATGAATATAGGTAGATGCATGGATTGCTGAATGGTCAGTAAATTAAGACAGAAAATATCTATTAATTTCAAAATGCATTCGTGTGTGGTGATGTATGACATAGAAGGACAAGGTAATGAATAAGACGCAGTGAAAGTAAACAGTATTTCAAGACTTCAGATATGAAGGGGTATAGAGAATGGTACCTCGAAGAGGATAAGGAACAATGGACAGTTTTGTTTCAATTGGGCAAACTTGAGAATATTTACCTCTTGATGGGGGGATATATGTAGAAGAGAGTGGAAAGTATGCTAGATAAGGATAGGGATAATTAATGAGGTCAGTCCCTAAGGAAGTTAAAGATAATGAGGTTGAACTTCAGATGGAATAAGAGATACCAGTTCCAATGTTACAGAAAGGAAAAGAATGTCCAAGTGAAAAGGGGTAGTTTCCAGGTTTTTGGTTTCTTGATTTGTTTTTGTTGGTTATATTGTTTCGTAAGGTAATCTGCTTGGAAAAGGGAAGGAGTTGGAGGGTTGATCAGCTGAAAATGGTGGGCCAAAAATAAGTTAGGATGGCCTTCATAAATGTGCATGTGTACATGAAAGAGAAAAGGTAAAGACTCTAAAGGAAGCCTCAATAAAGACATACTTCTGAGTCTAGGGACTTTTCCTTATGAAGCATTTACTAAGTCTTCCTTCTTTGTTCTCTGCCTTCTTTCCCTCCCATTAACCAATTAGTAATATTAAGACCTTTATCACTTAAGAAAAAGTTAAATACAGTTTTAGAATTTTAAATAGACTCTATTCTCCTCTAGTGAACAGAAAATTAACTGATGTATTATGTCAGAGAATTGGGAAATGAGTTCTATGCCTTTTTATTACTATTGGTAACTGCTCAGAGAAAGCTAAATTTACCCCATTTGTAGAACTCAAAAGATATTAAGGTGACTATTTTTGTCTTATTGCTGTGACCTGCCCTTTGCTTTGGAAAAAAAAAGCCAGGAAATAAGTATGTACACACACAAACACATGCACCCCTATACACACACATGAAAAAGCCTGATCTTACATATTTTTGTTGATATATTCATTTACCCATTCATCTATCATTTAATAAGCTTCTCTCTGTAAGAGGGACTGTCCCAGACACTAAGAAGGCAACATATGTCAGCCATAGTCCCTGTTTCAAGAGCTATCAATCTACCTGGGGAAAGGAGACTAAGTGGAGGAACATTACAATACAACATACTATGTGTTGCATATACAGCAACCCCACATACAGTGTTCTTTGGGCAAAGATTTTGCAGTGCCTCACTGGGCACATTGCAGAATGCTTCTCTGGGCCTCAGGTGATGAGTAAATAGGCATTCCTGGCTCCAGCTCTGCTTCATTCCTTTATAACAGAACAAGCACATGAGAAGCTGTATTTACACAAAAGATATCCCCCATAGGGACCCAGTATCATAGTAGGCAGCAGCAACCACCCAGGTTGGAAGATAGATGATTGACAGATGGAAATTTCAAGATGTTCAGTAGTAATCTGAAAGGAAAACAGTCATCATTTATTGAGAATTAACCTTATGATGAACAGCATGATGAAATATTTTAGGTGCATTATTGTTTTTTTCACAAAAATGATCTCAAAAAGGAGAAACTTATTAACACTGTCCAGATGAGGAAACTGACCCAGGTAGGCATTTATCATACATTTTCCAAGGTTGAAAGGGTAACAACAAGTTGTGTCTGGTTTAAAATCTAGGTATCTGACCACAGCACCTGTTGGCTTCTCCATGAGACTGTACATGCCTTCATGCTTGGTTTTTTTGTATGAGTTATGGATGACGACTTGGTCAAAAACAAACTGAGTGAGCATCACTATAGTTTTATCAACATGAAGATTTGGTTGAAATTAAAATTGCAGTCTCTTAATTTCCAAGTGCAATATTGATAATTTTCATGTCCTATGGAATGTGCTAAAATAATAATGCTTTCATAATACGTTTGTCTTTTTTTCAGAATTTTTAGTATTTTCTACTCTATTTCTTTTTCCGTTCTAAAATATTTTCAGCCAATGATTGATTCTTCTTTCATTAAAAATAATGAGGTGAAAGACCCTAATGTCCAATAGCAAGAGATTAGTTGGAACACCACAAATAACCTGCAATAGAATTCTTTTAATACTCTTATCATTGCATCTTTTATATTTCTTTTATTTTTTTTTTTAAAATAGTAACAAACTCATTAAAGAAAAATCAAAAAGAGTATTTATAATCTCCCCACTTCAACATTCACTGTTAAAATAAACCATTGTGTGCACCTAAGATCTTCCCAGATATCTCTATATATTATTTTACTATAACAATGAAATTTAATATACATTCTCTCTTGTTATAGTCCACAATTTATGTCAGCCCTCTAAATAATACCTTGATATTTAAGTTACTCCCACTGCTCACTACCAGAAACTATACAGAACAGAAATAATTGGCAAACCATGATTTAGAAATGGACTAGCAGAAAAATAAAACTCACTGGGAGCATACTGAGAAAGTGCATTTTTAATGACCAATAACCTTATAGTGTTCCAATATTACCAATTATGTATTAGAAAAGCCAATTACTAGGGATATTTTCAAAATAACTTTCCTTTCCATTAAATGAGTGCAACAGGAGAGTGGCATGGGCCATCTGTGGCCACTTACCACCTCCTTCCAGGGAAGATGAAGGCTGTGACCATGGTCCACTTCAGCTTTCCAACAATCCTGCTACAAACAAAGATGACTTTGGGTGGTGTTTGTATCCCAGAGGCCACCCTTGACTCCTTCACCCTACATCCAATCTATCATCAAGTCCTTTCTGTTCTATCTTCAACTTGTCCATGGTCTGATCACTTCTCAACACATGTATACTTATCACTCTAGCACAAACCACTGTCATCTGTCTTAGTTGGGCTCCTTGCATTCACCTTGCTCCTGTAGAGTCTATTCCTCATAAATATACCAAAGGGATCCTATTAAACTCTAGGTCAGATTTCTCACTCCTCTGCTCCAATGGCATTTCATCTCATTGAGAGCAAACAATGAAGTACTCATATGCCATGCAGTGCCCCACAATTTCTGCTCTTGTCAGAGCGCAGAGAGCACAATATCCTCTCTGACCTCATCTCCTAATACTGTGCTCCCCAGTTCCTCTATTCCACTAGGTTCCTGGCTCTTCCCCAAACACACAAGACATTCTCCTGCCTTAGAACCTTTGTGTTTGCTTTAACATATTCCCTGAGGGCTCCCCTATGCATCCACATGGCTTGGCATCTCACAGCCTTCAAGTCTTTAACTATCACCTCTACACTTAAGGCTTCCCCCAATGACTCTGTTCACTTGTAGCCTTTCCCAACTCCCCATATTTTTCTCTGTCCATTTTTCTTGTAGCACTTACTAACTAGCATCTTTCACATTGTATGTTAAATTGATTGATTGATTGATTGATTGATTGATTTGGCTACTTTTCTCCAAACAGAATGTAAGCTTTATGAGGACAAGAATTTCTGTTTTTAGTTCATTGCTATAGTCCTGGTCACATAGAGTTGGTGTTAACACACCTTTGTTGAACAAATAATCTCCCTTCCTTACCTCTAGCTATAGAAGGCTCTTTCCACTGTTATAACCCATCTTATTATCTGTTGAGGTCCAAGGGAGTGGTGACAGAGAGAACAGGTTCAAGTTACCAGGATCCACTGGGAAGGAGGTTGGGGATAAATCCCATGTGAAGATATCTAGCCAATCTGCTTTTCATGGGGAGATAGACATTTTTGTCACCAAGAACTAAACCTTGTCTCAGCAGCATTTACTCATGCCTTATTATGTCCTTTACCAAAAGAGGAAAGTGACTGTTACATGTTTCCAATGGAATATTATGCTTCTGCTAAAAATGCTTACAAGAAAGAAGTAATCCACAGAAACAAGTATATGAAATTTAAAAATATAAATAAACAATAGTTAAGAACTCTTGCTCTGGATCAGGATAATAGGGTTGAGTCCCTTCAGCTCTTTGGACTTCAGCATATTTCTTAACTTCTTTCAGCCTGCGAATGTTGATTATAATAAGACTTTCCCAATAGAAAAGCTTGAGTGATAAAATGAGATATGCCTGGAAAGTGCATAATACATAATGCTCAATGTTCAACAAATATAAGCTATTCTCATCATCGCTATAATTGTGTTAAGTGAAAAAAAGCAGGGCACCAAATTGTATGAATATATCGTGATGTGACAACACTTAATCTTCATTAGCACAAGGATTTGCAATTCTGCTTTGGAGCTGGGGGACTCACCCATTCACTGCTTCATACTACTTCAACCAGCCAGTTTCATGTTTTAGTGTTTGCCCCTTGTATACACCAACCAATTCCAGAATCGTTCAGTTTTCTTTTAATTGTAACTGACAGACTCTCAAACTTAATAAAAAAGAGGATTTGTTAGTTCATAAAAACTTGGGAACATACTGGGTAGAGCTAGTTTTAAGAAAATTTAGGCTGAGGCATTCAAATGGAATGAAGCTTTCAGGATTCTCTCTCTCTCTCTTTTTCTCTCTCTCCTCTCCTAGCTCTGCTTGTTTTGGCTTTGTTTTATTTTTCAGGCAGACCCCCTCCCCCCACACGAAAGCAAGAGTCCACAGCCAATCCCATGCAGGGCTCTCATATTTCAGAGTAAGGGCACCCTTCCTAGCAAAAGTCTTAGAGAGGTCTTCTCTTGGCTTGGCTTGGTTCATATGGCCATGCTTGCACAAATCACTGTGGCTTGGGCAAAGATCACTTGGAGACTGGTAGAACAGTGTGAGGATTGTTGGACAACAGTGATGTTTTATTGTTGTATAAAGGGAGGGTTTGGTTTTTCTGAAGAATTGTTCAGTAGACATAGAGAAAAAAATGGAAGGAAATTATTCATAATATTAATAATGATTAATATGGGGAATTCATGAAAGATGATTTATTTTTATTTTTACTTTAAAAAATGTTTCAAATGATCTTTAGTCATGATCCATTATTTTTATAGTTAAAAAGGAAAAAAAATGATCCTTGATCGGGTTGATGAGCTCATCATATGCTGTGCAAATAGGTACTGTGACCCAAACTCTCCCTGGCCCAGCTCAGACCCAACTGCACACAGACTCTGGACTTTTCATCAGTCTATTTCTCATCTGGAGCAAAGTCTGTCATGTATATGCAATATGTCATTCCAAATCTGATGCTCCAGTTTATAGGGAAAATCTCTTAGTCATGTTCAAACTTCTAGGAATCGATGGTCTTGTAGAAAGTATCCTACACCAGCAGCCAGGAGATCTGGGTGTCTTTTTAAGCTCTGTCCCTTAGAGCTGTGTCAAGCGTCAGACATTTCTGGGCCACAGGTCCCCCATCTATAATCAGAAAGCGTATTTTCAGCTTTAACAATCTGTGATTATTATTTCCGTTTACTGATGGAGTAACTAATTACTTCATTATAGGATTTCTCAAGACTAGTTACCTCCTGTTTGGTTCAATTAGCAAAACACCAACGTGTTTGTCATTCATTTTGATGGTTGGGCTGCCAGGAGAAAAGCCCAATGGGGGGATATTTCAAGATCTTAAGCAGATTTTGTATTTATTATTCCAAGGTAGTATATGTAGGAACAGAGCTTGTTCCGCTTTTTTTCTAACTTCTTGCTTAGAAAATGCTTACTCCCATTATCTTCATTTTTCTGCAGATGTCCCAGGACTCTTTCACATTTTCCCTTTAGTTTAGAGCCAGAGAAGAGAAACCAGCAGTGGTAGACACTGGCTAGAACTGAGTCTTTGCTTTTTCCCCTGAACATAGAATATCTGACACAAGGTGAACCTCAAAGATAATTCAAAACAACTTTCTTGAATTTAGAGGAAACTCTCTTAATACATATTCTACAGAAAGAACATATATTTCACAGTCAAATAGAGTGTGGTTTACATTTTTACTCTTCACTTACAAATGTGTGATCTTTGGAGAATTTCTTAATTTTTCTGAGTCATATTTTTATTATTTTTTTAACCTTTGTAATGGGAACGATGATACCCACCTTCTAGCCTGTGTAGATGTAGGTAGAATAATGACTCCCTCTCATCTCCACCCCCAAATATATTCACATAATTCCCAGATCCTGTGGACATATTACTTTACATGGCCAAAGACACTTTGCAAATGGGATTAAGGTAGTGGTTTTGAGATAGGAGATTATCTTGGATTATTCAGGTGGATTCCACATATTCACAAAAACCTTTGTAAGTGGAAAGCGGAGCCCTAATAGTCAGAGAAAGGGATGTGACAAAGAGACAGGCATTTGGAGTGATGCTGCTGGGATGGGGTAGTGTAGAGGCTAGAGACAAGGAAGGAGGGCGTCCTCCAGAAGCCAAAAAGGCAAGGAATGGATTCCCTCTCAGAGCCTGCAGAAGGAACGCCACCCTGCTGACCCATTTTAGACTTCTGACCTCCAGAACCACGAGATAATACATTTGTATTGTTTTAACATGTCATCACCTTTGTGATAACTTGTTATAGCAATGATGAGAAAAAATGACAGTGGAGATTGCCCACTAGGTGTGTAAATGTCCTGGAACAGCAACATAGTGGGCTAGGAGGCACACAGAATGCCTGTGTTTTGCTACAGTTATGGTTATTATTCTTTTCCTCATTATCCCTTCCTCACCCTTTTCTTCTTTCCTTCTGCTCCCTCGTCCTTCCTTAGCATTCTCTTCCTCTTTGTCCTTTCTCCCCTTTCCCTTCCTATCTCATTAAAAATAACAGGAACGGAGGAAAAGACCTAGCGCTCAGAAAGGACCTCCTATATGTCGGGCACCACCTCTGGTGACTTCATACGCAAAGCCCAATTCAATATTCCAAACAACTCTTTGAGTGAGGTTTATTGTTTCTCTTTTACAAATGAAGAAACCAAAGATGTACAGATGTACAGAAGTCAAGTGAGTTGCTTCCAGATGCACAGAGAGTTAGTGATATCCCTGAGGCTGATTATCCCATGCCTCTCTCATCATTAGCAACTTCATTTTCATTCCAGACAAAGAGCTGTTGATTTGCATCCTGTGTGTCCTGGATGGCCGGAGCTCAACTGGGCACAGAATTGCATCACCATGGCAACAGCATTACCTGCCTGGGTCGTGGCATGGTACCATGTCAGGCCAGAATAGCAGATGTCAGGGAGAGGCGCCGTGCCCCAGGAAGGTGCTACCATCTGTCTGAGAACGGCCCTCTTCTCAGGACAACAAATAGCTTATCATACTCTAGCCGCTTCAAATGAGCCCTCCCTTGCCCAGATCGGTTGAAAATAAGAA
The DNA here is from genome assembly GCA_028533885.1 of Nasua narica. Taxonomy (NCBI): domain Eukaryota; kingdom Metazoa; phylum Chordata; class Mammalia; order Carnivora; family Procyonidae; genus Nasua; species Nasua narica. Next base: position 8,577,475 of record CM052800.1, on the reverse strand, counting down.
TGACCATCATTTATCAAACACCTCCTGGGTGTCAGGCGTTGTGCATCTTTTCTTTTCTGATTCATGGTACCAGTCTGTGAGGTGGGTATTGTTTTCCCCATTTATAGCAAGGAAAGAGGCTCAGAGAGAATTGCCCTACCCAGTCACATAGGAAGCAGCAGGCTGGAGTAAAGCCAGGTGTGTTCAGAGACCAAAGCCAGGCCCTCCCCCACTGGCCACACTGTTCCCCAAGCCCAGAGAAGACAGTCCCAGTTGGTCCCCAAGGGCCTTGAATCTATCTGGCATAGTGTTCATTTAATCATTTTCTTTTCCCTTTGGCCCCTTTTCCTGCCTCTCTCTCCTGGGGTCGCCAGATCACTTAAAGGTTTTTATATCAACGTTGGCCCTGGGAGCTGGGATGCAAGGCCTGGTGTATCTTGGTGGAATGAAGAAGCTGTAGAACCAAGGAGTAAGGGTTGAGCAAGTTAGTGCAGAGTTCCGGCCTGCAGGAACAACTCTCCACTTCTACCCTGGCCCCATATGGAACTTGGAGCCCTGGGCTAGTTTGCAGCAGCACCCTTGTGGCCATCCCTGCTCAAAGCCCCAGCCCAAGCAGTGCTTTGGGGAAGGCAAGAGGCTAGTTTTGGAACTGGACATATCTGGACTTTAGGTTTGACTCTGCCACTAAAGAGCAGTGTGGCTTGGGGCAAGTTGCCTCACGTCCCTGAATCTCAGCTTCCTCATTTGTAAAAAATGTGTGACAATACAAGGTTGATCATTTATAGAGATGCAAGGACCCCACAGATGGAAGGAGCTATGGAGGCCATCTTACTCCACCTGGCATTTAGATCTGAAGGAAATGAGACTCAGACACAAGGAACCATTGGCCTGAGACCGTTTGGCCATGAAGATGGGCTCCTCTCAGTCAGCATCTAAAAGTTCTTCCTTGAAAACATGTTGCTTCTGTGGGATCAAGTGTGATAAATAGTAAATGGCTATGAAAATGTCAGTGTCAGCACGTGAAGCATTGGGAGGAGTTTCCAGACTGCTTTTCTTCCCCTGCCTTCCTGGAAGCCTTTCTGTCACTGATCAGACCAGGACATTGGCAACCCCAGGACACAATCAGAGATTGTGTTCCCCTCTGAGTCTCTATTTTCAAACACATAGAATGACATAAAGGCATTTCATATCAGATGTGAATGAAGCACACTAGATTAATTGACAAGCTCATAAAACAAGCTTTTAAAATGAAACTGTTAGAAAATGTAGACATTTCCTGGACTATGTTTAATGAGCTTAGCTGGGGCTGAGGGGGGCAAAAATGTAAGGTGCCTCCCACAGAAAATGAAACCTGTCAGGTGTGAAATCCCCCATACCTCATTTTTAGCATCAAAATAAGAGGTTTCCCTTTCCCCAGGTAACTCACTCCTTTCCTGGGTTTTTACCTCAAAATCCTTCTCACATCCTCTAGGTTGTTCCTCAACAGTTATTCCTTCTCTCTCCAGTTACTCATTAGGGAATCTTTAAACAGGCAACTGGTCTATTCATTCCTACCACGTGGCAGGCATGCTTGAGGCACTGGTGACAAAAACATCAAATTAGTCCTTGTTGTCAAGGAATCTGTATTCAAGAAGGGAGAGACAGACAACTCTAAACAAGTCTATGGTACAGAATATAATACCAAGTAGTGCAAGGTGCAAGGAAGACAATTAAAACAAGGTGAAGGGCAGCAGCAGGGGGCTGGTGGTGGCAATGATGAAGGTATTGGTGGTAATGATGGGGATGGTGGTGAGCATGGTGGGGTGTTGTCATCTCCTTGGGCTAATTGAGGGTGATGTTGGTGTCAGTAGAGGCAAAAGAGGTAGCATTTATCATGGTGGGGAGAGGAATTAGGAGAGGTAGCAACGGCACCTGCAGCAGTCAAAGATTGTATGTTAGGTAGTTAGTCAAGGATTCCATGAGAAAATGATATTTGTATAGACACCTGAATCATAAGGACCTGCAAAAATCGAAGGGGAGAGCATCCCAAGCTGGGAAAATGATAATGCAAATGAGGGAACATGAGCCTTTGTTGCTCACCCTACTACCCTTCGTTTTGGGTACTTTTGTACTGTTTATGTGGCTCTGCGGGGAACTAGCCAGAGTTACCTCTGTGGGAATCTGCCTTCCAGCGCAGAAGGATGAACACTTCTTATTTAGACACTTCTACATAAAGCCACCTCTCATGGTCTCCTGCTATGAACCCTAACATGAGGTAATGGGTATAAATATGTCTTTGAAGGAGTTTATTGTTTTGTTTTTGTTTTTGTTTTTGTTAGTTTTGTAAAGAAAGGAAATCAGGGTTAAGATTATTAAAATCCCAAAGGAAACTCAAACTCAACATTTCAAAACAACCCATTAATATTTTCTCCCCAAGTTAGCTTCTCTGCCAATGCTGTCCTTCTCAGAGAATGCTACATTATTTATCCTGGCACAAAAACAGAAACTTGTGTCATTCTCAACTCTTCTTCACTCAGAGTCCAAATCTCCAAATCTTATTTCTATCTCTTCTACATTATGTACACGGAGGCTTATAAGGGCTCACCAAGAATAATTTGGGTGTCATTGGTGACAGTGAGAACCAATGAAGTATGTTCAACCTTGTTTACCCAAAATAACTTAAAATAAAAGCATATTCATTCATTTAAGCTTCGTTCTTGGCAGTCCTTTCCAAACTTTGTACATGTGCAAAATGTCAATTTCAAGCAAGTTTTTTGCAAAAAAATGGAAAGGGGGAGGGGCTTTGCACAATGTCCTTGAAGATTGTCACAAAGGGTGAAGAATTACTCATTTGTTGTCCTTCCTCCAGGCTCTGAGGAAACAAACATAATCTATGGGGAAATTCAATAGAAGCTTAACGAAGAGCAAGGGCAATAGGTGAGACATTGGAGGGGAAATTAATTAAGCCAAGCTAAAATTAGTGGTTTTGGGTTTGTGATTCTGAGGAGGTCTGGGATATGGAGAACTGGAACAGAGAAAGGAAGCATACAAGCAGGGAGCTGATTCAGGGCCCAAGATTAATTATACTCCACCATCTAATTATGAAGTCTGAATCACCACCCTGCCAGTTGAGTTCCTTTTCACTAACACAGAGGATGAGAAAAAGATGATGGTTCTAGAAGCTGGAAGTCTTTCTTCTAATTTTCACTTAATACAGATAATAAAAAAGTTCCCTTTGTCCTTTTCTGATTACTATTCATTATTTTTATTTTTTTAAGAGCTGTTCCCCTCCAGATTACTTTTTTTTTCTTTTTTTTCCAGATTACTTTTTTCTTCCTTGACAAATAACCACTTTTCATTCTTATCATCAGAATATTAAAATGCCAGGTATATTCCTACAAAGTCTGTGATTTATACCAGCTGGGATACTGAATGCAAACTCTTTACTCAGTTTTTATTCCTACCATGTTCTGGGAATCTCTTAAGATACTTCAATTTTCCAGAATGACTATACCAGCTTGCATTCCCACCAACAGCGTAAGAGGATTCCCCTTTCTTAACATCATTAACAACATTTATTGTTTCCTATCTTGTTAATTTTTGCCATTCTAACTGGTGTAAAGTAGTATCTCATTGTGGTTTTGATTTGTATTTCCCATTTGTATTTGTATGATGGCTAGTGATGTTGAACATTTTTGTCAGAAATCAGAGAGGGAGATAAACCATGAGAGACTCTGGACTCTAGGAAACAAGCTGAGGGTTACATAAGGGAGGGTGGTAAGGGGATGGGGTAACCAGGTGATGGACATTAAGGAGGGCATGTGTTGTGATGTGCACTGGGTATTATGCAACTAATGAATCATTGAACACTACATCAAAAACTAATGATGGCTAACTGAATATGTATTATATGTTGGCTATACAAGAATATGTACACTATTAATATTATACACTTATTTATTGTGTGTTATTGTAATAACATACAATAATATGTTGGCTAACTGAACATAATAATAATAGTAATAATAATAATAAAAAAAGATACTTCAGTTTTGCCAATGGATTCAGTCAAAGATAAGTGTGGTCTGGCTTATAGTCATCTACTGACACTAGTCTTAGGAGCTAAAAACCAATGTCAGCTCCATTTAACAGATGCTTAAACTAGGGGTAGAAAATTTAAGAAAATTTTCTAAACTCACACGACTAATAAATTAATGGAGCCCAACATTCAAAGTTAGGTTTATGTGTCTCCTCTAGCTGATCTGTCATCTTGCATTTGGTGAAGCCAGAATCTGCTGCTAAGCCCAGACACACATTCAAGTTGGTCTTGCACAGACATTTCGATATCAGTTTTATCAAGAATTACAATAACAAAAGCAACTAAAAGTTTATCTTCTGGGTTCCCTGGCCTCTACTGAAAATTCTTTGCTAGCTCTACACTTCCTTTGGGTAACTATCAAAACAATTCTAGGTATGGCACTTGAGCTCCTCCAAGTTATAAACCCATCTTACTTGTCCAGACTCACCTGGCCTCACTTGGCATCACTCCTGACCCTATACTTTATTGTTGAGCCAAATTGGACACATAAGGAAACAGTGACAGTGATGGTGATGGCCATAGAGATATTAGTAAGAACAAAAATGAAAGGCAAGAAGAAATGTTGGAGCTCCAGAGAGTAAGTGGTGGTTATAAACATAGGACTCTGGAGCCAGACTGTTTGGGTTTGAACCTTGGCTCTGTCATGAGCTAACTTGGGCAATTTACTTAACCTCTGTGCTTCATTTTCCTTTTTTATAGAATTGGGGATAATAATAGTATTTTCCTTACAGGTATCTTCTGTAGTTAAGTGAGATAACATGCAGAAATAGCCAGGACAATGTCTGGCTTACCGTAGTTGTTATATAACTATTATTAATATTATTATTACTATTTATCAGACTGATCTAGGTTGGAAATGTCACCAAATTTTTTTTTTACTTCTTTAAAGAAGGATATAGTTCTTACTTCTCTCATCTGATTGATGTGAGAAATAAATGGGATAACACCTGTAAACGGTAAACATAGTATGTGGCCCATAAGTGTGAATATAAAGTGCTTTTCTTCTAAACATGATTTTTCTTCCTAAGTTCCTTCTTTCCTACTCTAGGCTCTCAAGAGCTTCCAAATGCTGCTGGGTCTCATCTCCTCTAGGAGACTGTTTCTGGTCTGATCCTAGCTAATTCCTCACTTAGGCTCCTTCTTTCACTGTGGCTAGATTTTGTTCACTGGCCATTTTCCCACTGCAATCATCATTTGTGTATGGTGAATGTGGGTGGATAAATGCCCATTAACTCCTCGATGTCACTCTAAATACCCAGAAGTAGATAATCTCTGTTCTCAAACAGCTTGTGACATAAATGAAGAGATAAGTTAAGCTCACAGAAAATAGCCAGAGACTGTTGGAATGTTCTTTAGAATTTACTGTGATGCAGACTCTAAGAGATCTGTCATCTGACCGTGCACTTGGAAGCTATTTGTAGTGCACACTTTATGAGCCTTGTACTCTGCTGAGTACTCAAGACATAAAAATTAATATAACACCAGTTTAAAAATACTTACAATTTGTTGGGAAAAAGCTAATTTTTTTTTTTCAATTCCATGGGTATTAATTGAGAGCCTAGTGTCCCAGAAGTGCTCTAAAAACAAATAAACAAAACAAAACACACAAACAAAAACCAGATATGTTAGCCATCATTATGAAACTTACACTTTGGTAAAAAATGGGGAGGTAGTAAACAGGATCATTTTTAATTTCGACAAATGCCAGGAAGAAAATGAAACACAGTGGGATAGAATAACTCAGAATGAATGTGGGGAGCTAGCTTAGTTTGGATAGTCAGAGAAGGCCTTTCTTAGAAGACTCCATACAAACTGAGAAGGAGCCACTCATTAGAAGAGTTATAGGAAAACACTCTCAGCATTAAGAGCAAAGATTCTAAGGTAAGAATCAGATATATGGAGATGCTGAGAGGCAGGTAGCATATTCTGAGAGGATGTTGACATTGTCTAAAACAAGGGTCAGTGAACTTTTTTTGGCCTAGACAATAAATCAATAAATATTTTATTTGGCCAGATAGTATCTGTCACAAATACTCAATTCTGTCACTGTAACACAAAAACAGCAATAGACAATATATAAATAAATGGTCTTGAGTGTGTTTCAATAAAGCTTTACTTGCAAAAACAGGCAGGGGGCCAGACTGGCCTGTCTACTGTAGTTTGCCTGTTCACTATTTACAATAATAGACAAAGGACTTGGTGACAGATTGTGTTTTCCGAAGTGATCACACCACTATATCCCAAATAATATGCTCCTATTACAATGTTTTGTTGACATTCCTTTCCAGAAATGGAGTCTATCCTCCCTCCCCTTGGATTTGAGTGTGCTGTGATGACAGCAGATGTGTGCTCCATGACTTCTGAGGCTAAATCATAATAGATGAGGCAGCTTTCATTGGCTTTCCTTGAGACAAACAACCTGAGAGTCTTGAGCTTACACATATAAAGTTCATTTGCTCTGAAACTGCTAAGCTAGACAGAGCTCATGGAGAAGCCATAAAGAGTCACAACTTTTACCCACTTAGGTCTACCACGTCAAGCGCTAGCCATGTGCATGAGTGATCTTTCAGACAATTCCAGTTCCCAACTGTCTAGTCACCCCAGGTGAAGCCACATGGATCAGAGAAGGTCTATTCTTATCAAGCCTTGGCACAATTTCAGATTCATAAGCATAGAACATTTTTTGTTGTTGTTTTAGGCCACTAAATTTGGGGGCAGTTTGTTCTAATAGCAATTGATAAATTATATACTTTTAAAATTATTGTTTGATGGCACTTACTACTTTCTATAGCTCCAAGAGACATTATGCATTATCCTCAATTTACACTGTACTAACACCCCAAGCTCAGTTTCTTTTTCTTTTTTAAAATATTTTATTTTTTTGACAGAGAGAATGAGATCACAGGTGGGGAGAGAGGCAAGCAGAGAGAGAGGGGGAAGCAGGCTCCCTGCTGAGCAGAGAGAGCCAGATGTGGGGCTCAATCCCAGGACCCTGAGATCATGACCTGAGCCAAAGGCAGAGGCTTTAATCCACTGAGCCATCCAGGCACCCTGATACCTGAGCTCAGAGAGGGCAATTTATAAAGCTAGAATTCTAAGACATTGCCACTTTCACCAAATCACAAGCTTATTAAGCAGGCTTCATCAGACTCAAACACCTTTTACTCTATTTTAGTTATTTTATCTTTCAACTAAATTTCATTTGATTCTTATTGATGTCTACTATTTATTTTTGGAGATTTATTATTATTATTTCAAGAATATTTGTAGTTGCTCATTGTATCATCTTTATTATGGGTGTTTTTAAATCTTTGTATGGCAATTCCAGCATCTGTATCATCCTGGTATTGGTGTCTGTTGATTGGCTTTTCTAATGGAGTTTGAGTTTTTTGTTTCTTGGCATACTGAATATTTGGACTGTATCATGGACATCATTAATATTATAACACTCTAGTCCCTATCTAATCATCTATTTTAGCAGTGTCTTAGCTTGGGCTGCTATAACAAAACATCATAAACTGAGTGGCTTATATAATAACAGAATGTATTTCTCACCATTCTGATGGCTGGAAGTCTGAGATCAGGGTGCCAGTGTGGTCAGATTCTGGTGAGAATCCTCCTCCAGGTTGCAAAGTGCCAACTTCAACATTGCAGAGAGCAGAGAAAGGAAGCAAGCTCTCTCCTGACTCTTATAATTCCATTCATAAGGACTCCACTCTCACGAACTTAACTCATCCCAATGATCTTCAAAAGGCATTAGGAATTAAGATTTCAGTGTGTTAATTTGAGGGTAACACACCCATTCAGTCCGTAACAAGTAGACAGCCAACCTGTTTAGGTTCACAATGCATATCCTGGCTCCCTTTTACGGCTTAAATGTCAAATTTAGTATTTAAAGTTCATGAAGTGCCATTCTGGTCTACTCAACTTGTGTGTTACCCAAATGACAGGACTCCACCCCACAGTGTCATGGTTCTGACTGAAGGAAGAAGGGTCCCGTTTAGTTACTGTAGGGATAGAGTGGAAATTAGAACCCTGCCCATTGACTATCCCAGAGTGGCACTTAGATCTTTCTCAAGTACCAAGGCTTCTCGCCCATCCTTTTATGCACCTTTCAGAGGATTCTACAAATGGCTTATGTGTTTTTTCCAGGCTCATGTGTGTGTATGTATGTGTGTGCATGCATGCGTGTGTGTGTGTGCGTGTAATTAACAGATGAAGTAAAATGAAATATGTTTAGCACATATTCAGAACCAGAAGTTCTTTTTTACTCTAAAGGCTGTGCTTTTCCCACTATTTCACACTGTCTTTGAGGCTGTGATATTTGAAACAGTAGTGTCCTGCCCACTTTTAAATTGTATCCTGAACATTCAGACACATTTCTTCCACTGTTCTTATGCCTTCAATTTTCCTATTTTCCTCTACATAATACACTGTCATGGTTATATCCAGAGTATTTTCTCTTTTGTGTGGCTCTTTCATTCCTCCTCATATCATAGCCCTAGAGAGAGGGACACTCCTGCTTCTAGTCACTTTCAAATCACTGATTGGCCTAGTTCACTAGAGGGAATCACAGTATAATTTATGGATGAGGCATTCTCGTCTGTACTGTTGAAGCAGGAAGAGCCAGAGTACAACCAGGAGGAAGGAGATTTCTCTATCTCTACTAATCTTTTTTCTTTGTCTTCAGTATATTTGGGCTCATTGATAATTGATACAGAAATTATAGTAGGAATAGGTCCAGGCATTTCTTCCTTTCTGACCCTGTCCCACCTTCTTTTGAGTCTTTCTTCCATGTAATTGAAATGAGGAGTGCTGGATTTGCTCCTGAATGAAAGGTCTTAGTATTGTTCTATTGTTCTTTGCTATCACTTGGAATATTTGAACATTTGGGACTAGGGTTTAAGCATTAAGGGAAGTAAAGTAGAGCTGTTAAACTAGAGGATTATTGTTTCCCTGTGGTCCAGTCCATAATCCAGGTCAACTGCACTGGGTATGAGAACTTCAGTTCTAGCTCCACCTCAGTCTTAGCGTTGGTCCAACACAGCCAATCTCATTCTCTCTCTCACTCTCTCTTTCTCTCTCTCCCCTCCTGCCGTGTGTGTGTATGTGTGCATGTGTTCCTAAGTCTCCCTCATAGCCCTTGGAAGACTGGGATCAGTCAGCAAGAAGAAATGTTCTTGTACACTTGTGGTTATATAAGAACATTTGAAATAATGGGCATTCTCCAGAGTCCTGAGACCCTGATTTTAAGTTCCTCTTACTAACATCAGGGAAAAGAAATGATAGTGGAAGGAGTTTACTGTTGTTTATCTGAGGGGTACTAAGTGGATGTCCTAAAAAAATCACAGGGCTTAAACTTGGGCTGAGTCTCAGAGATCATTTGTGAATGTGAAGATAATCTCTATCTCCTTTCTGGACAGTAGGGTGACCAGATGTAAAGTCTGTCTCATACTTGTTCTCTTTTCTCTCCTGTTCTCCTTCCTTTTTCCTGACTACCCTTTCTTCTTTCTCCTGTAGGATCTTCCTAAAACCATCTGAAGATGCAAATATCCTCAGAGAAAGAAAAAGACTATTCTTTTCCAGAGAACTAAGTAGCTGAGTTCTACCATTAGAATCATTCAACTATTAGAATTATTTCTGCTTATTATAGAAAAAAGAGCTCGGACCCAAAGCAGATTGAGGAATTCAAGGAAGGTAAAATCTGCCTCCTGCCCATTATGAAAAACTTCCAGCCTTTTTTCTCTTTAAATAGTTTTTTAGAGGTAGCAAAAAGACTGTTCCTTCATAGATATCGGGCTCCAGGAAGTTAAATTTCTACCTCTTTACAAAAGAAAGATGAATGTTTATGGCCTTCCCCACAATTGAAGTCCAGATTACTGCAGTGGTTTGGGCACTGGATTAATCAGTTTCATTAGCCCTTGAAATTAGATCAAAGGTCACAGACATCAGCTCTTATTACTAAACAAGACCTCCGCACTATTCACCTTTCTCAATGGATCTTAGGAAAAGACCACTCATTTGCTTTGCCAAATTAAGCTTAGCTAAAAATTTGAAAATTAAAAAAAAAAAGGCTGCCAAAAGTTTGTTTTCCATTCCCTGTCTTCCCAGTCCTCTGCCAGTTTCATTCTTGGGCTTCCTTTCAATAGGCCTGAATTTAACAAGAGAACAGTGGATTCATTTATCCAGCAAAGGAGCCCCTATCATGTTTGAGCTTTGAAGTGAAAATTGCCTTTGGGTAGGCTTCTCTACAGCTCCATCCAGAAGCAGCAGGGCCTTTAAATGTGATTGTGGACTTGGGTAAAGGAGGCAAGACCTCAGGAGGGAACAGAAATGGGCAGATTTTCTTTGGGGAGGGTCCACTACTGGTGGAGGACCGAAACCAAAGGTAATAGAAATGTAGTGCTTCAATTAGTCTGAAGTGATACTATTTGATTTTATAGGTTATAAACATTAAATAAATAACTCCTGTGGTGCTTAACCATAGACCTTAGATATAAATATGACCACTGACTTCAGGATGTCAGGATGATTTAAATCTACATTTTTATGCAACATGTCTATGGATGTTCTTAAAGTAAAAAGTAGATACAAAGGTAGAAATGTTCTTTCTAGGACAGATCGAATTGTTCCAAAACATTTTAAAGGCATCTGTTTTTTAGCTTCTTCTTCTGAATAGTAAGCATACACAGATGAAAATGACATGTTCCTTGTTCTCTCAGGATTTAGAACTTGCTAATAGAGGTAGTCACAGAAATGAATAATTGTCATGTACATGGTAATCAGTAATATTCTACCCAGGATTCCAACACACACTGTACAGGATAAGAGCCTGTGCATTAGAATTGCCCCATATCTGGGCTTAATCCTGGGCTCTGCCTCTGAACTCTGTGACTTTGGACCAGCTGCTTCATCGCTCAGAGATGAGGAACATCTGTAAAATGAGAATGACATCTCATTTTGTGAAGATGAAGTTACTCAAATAAGCAATTGGCATATGTCTGACAAGAGCAATAAATGCTCAAAAACTGGCAATTCTACCCCAATAACTTTGGTGTTGTGGGGGAAAGAGAAAGAAGTTCTGATAAAGGAGAACTGAAAATGTTTTTTGCAGAGGTGGCTCTGGAGGAAGATTTATTTCATTGGACTGAGATTGCAAAAAAAAAAAAAGCATTTCAGACAGAAGTTTGCTGAAGAAAGCAGACATAAAAGTAGAGTACAAGGTTCACAGTGGGCTGATATGCAGTGGGAAATTATCCCATGAAAATTGGATGGGGCCAATAGAAGACTTTGAGTGCCCATCAGAAGAATATGCACTTGATTGAACAGATAATGGATGTCATTGAAGGCTTTTGAGTAGGAAAATGACAGACAGAAATCTCTCTTCTTCAGGAAGATCACTCAGGAAGCTGTGAGTGGGGTGGCTAGATTTCGAGGAAGGGAGTCAGAGAAAGACCTCAGGGTCAGTGCTGTAGTAGGGCAGTAGTGAAGGGGTTAATATCAGATCAGAAATGCTACTAATTTATTTTGCACACATAAAGCATGATTCTGATTTTATTTTTAGGGAGAAAAATTAATTTTTGTCTGCAAGGATCAAATGTAAAAGCTAATAACAGAGATGAAGAACAAAGGGAGATGGAATGTTCTTTCTTGTCTACTTTACCCTCGGAGTGTTGCTCTAGTAAATCATTTTGCAGAAGCAATCAGCACACCTGTTAGTGAGGCTTGGCATTTAATTGGCATCATCAGTTCCTGCACAGAGGCAGACAATGGATGTCACTGGTGCGTTAGTGGAACACATTTGCATTTCATACAAGATTGAGAGGGAGCTAATCACGTTCATCTGCAGCCCTCCTAGGGAGGACATATCTGGCTAGGACAAGGAGCCACTTGCTTCCCAGAGTCAGAGGAATGTAACCAAAACCTTCACTCAGCCCTTGATGAGCCCCTGTAATAAAGGAAGGTGTGTACAAGACCAAACTGTTCCTCAGAGCGGTCAAGTCGAAAAAGTGTCTGACTGAGGTCTGGAGTCTTCAGTTCTTGTTCTGATTCCCCCGCTAACTTTACATTCTTGGGCTTGGCCACTTGCCTTTTGTGTGCTTCAGCTAATTTTTCTGAAAAACGGCTGTGCAGGAAGGACTCTACATTGTTGTTATGTGGGTGACCTCTTTGGCTTGGTTTGGTCAGCTGGTTATCACCCATTTAGGTATATCTCAGACTCTTATTGACTATTTTAATGTTCCAGGCCCCAGGATCAGTTTAGGCACTAGATTATAGTTCAGTAAGATACCGTTCTGTTTTTAAGACTCTCACAGCATAGTAGGACCAACATTTAAACAACTACATTGATTTAAGTGTAGAAAATACTATGAAAGAAGTGGGTATGAAGTCTAATAGAAGTCTGGGTGACAAGGATGATATTTAAACAGGACCTTGGGACACGAGACATATTTTCTTTTTTTAAAATTAATTGATTAATTTAAACATTTAATCAATCAATTAATTAATTAATTTGAGAGAGAGAGAGTGTGTGTGAGAGCGGGGTAAGGACAATTGGAGAGGGAAAAGCAGACTCCCCACTGAGCAAGGAGCCAGATGCAGGGCTTGATCCAAGGACTGCAGGATAATGACATGGGCTGAAGACAGCTGCTTAACCAACTAAGCCACCCAGGTCCCCTGAGAAGCATTTTCTAAAGGACAGAAGGGGGAATGGCTTTCTCACTAGAGACAACAGCATGCATGAAAACACAGAGGTAAGTAAATATCCTTATTGGAAACAGTATGTTAAAGGATTTGGGGATGAATTATGAAGGATAAGTTTTTAAAAATGGCTTCTGGGTCTAGTTTTTGAGAAGCAGAGTCCTGTGTTAATACCGTCCCAGAAAGTTCTGAGATTTTTTTTCAGCCAAGATTAATTTTTGATGGGAACCAATGAATTATACAGTATGGAGCATTTACTCTGGTCAAGGCCTGTGAAGGACAGGTTAATAAGATACATTATCCTCGTATTAGATTCTCTGCTGAGAGACAAAGAAGCTACAGATAAAACAAACCCAAAGCCATCCATTCATTTGTTCATATAGTCATCCAGTCACTTATAAATCCTAGTGAATCCTTATGATGTTCTAGGATTCTGGAAAAATGAGTAAAGGAAGTCACATTCTTGTCTGCGGAACTTACAGAAATGAAACAGATGATTATACTGTTAAGGGTATATACAGGGGTCTGAGTTCAGAGATCCAGGGGGAAGTTGGTCAAGGATGGCTACCTATGGGAACCAGCATCAGTGTGACCCCTTAGAGTATAACTATGTCAAGCCAAGGAGGGCAGGAGTGTTGTGTTTGTCCTAGAGGGTGCAGAGAAGGCTATTTTGGGAAGAAGGAGTATCTTTTGCAGAGCAGGAGGTGAGGAGATCCTGTGACTGGAAAGAAACATGTATGAGGGGAGGTGAGTATGGCAGGAAATTATTTGGGTGGGGTTAAAACTGAGTAGGGAGGGCTTTACCCTCCAGAGTTGAGCTTCAGATGAGGGGCTGTCCATGGTACTGAGGAACACAGAGGAGGCATCCTCTCAGAACTGAGACTTTGCAAAACTTCACAGACAGAAAAAACTTTTCACAGAAATAGAAAATTTTTTGGAATATCATCCATTTTATTATGAAGCATAACTGAAGAGGACCCCCAGTTCAGTGAAAGAAAGGGAACAGGGGAAGTTTATTTTTCACTAAATATTTTTCCCACCCCACCACTCATTTCAGAAGGATGGTTCCTTTAGTCTCTGGGACATGCCCAGAGAAAATGCCCAAAGTCTGATGGAAAGGTTGAATTTTATCCCCCACCCCTTCACCCCCACCCTCTGAAGCCAAAGCTTTAGTTTCCTTTGGTGAAAGGTGAGATAGTAGCCTTGGGAGTGGGCTTGTCTACTCTGAGGACTGGATGGAGGTCTGGGGCTGTGCAAATGGGAAAGCTGCAGACCCCACAGGCATTATTCACCCATCCTTCCAGAGGGCCTGTCCAAAGCTGCCCCAAGGTGGTTCTTAGAGACTCAGTTTAATAATTCACTAATTTTATTATGTTCTTACTGAAATGCTTCTCCAATTTTAGTATATGTGCTGCTGAAGCAAGCACCTGAAATGCTTCTCAATCAAGACTCCAAAGATCAGGGCAGAGTGGTATTAATCTTAGAGAATGAAATCCAACAGGAATTCAGAGCCTTAATCTTGTCTCTCTCAAGCATTTAAAGGAGCTGTTACTGGAAAGGATTATAAGAGAGTTGTTCAAGGCCACAAAATTAAGAATGCCTGAGTGTTAAAGAACTTAGGAATTTATTGGGCTAATTAATTAAACTCTCAGGCCCCTGGTGCCTATTTTAGCCTTCTATGATTGTTACATCAAATTGCCACATACTTGGTAGCTTAAAGCAACTAAAATTTATTCTCTCGCACTTCTGGAGGCCATACATTTGAAATAAATATCCCTAGGTCAAATGAAGGTATCAACAGCATCATGTACCCCTTGGATGCTCTGGGGAAGTGTCCATTCCTCACTTCTTCTGGTGGCTGCTGGCATTCTTTGGCTTGTGCTTGAGACTGTCTAATCTTCAAGACCAGAATCTTCAAATCTCTGTGCTCCATCTTCACATAGCCTTCTCCTCAATGTGTAGTAAACTGTCTCTCCATCTCCCTCTTACAAGGACATATGAGACTGCATTTGGGCCCACCTGGATAATGCACGATACCTTCTCAAAATCTTTTATTTAATCATATCTGAGAAAACCTGTTTTTTTCCACATAGAGTAATCTTCAGGATATGTGTTGGGTGGCTACTGTTTCAGCTTACCACAGTGTTTTCAAATGTAAAATGGATCTAATGAAAGCACCTACCTTATTGGATAATTGTGAGGATTAAATTGCTACCCCCACCTCCAACTCACATACACACATACCAGTATCTGCCCTATGTATGGTAAATGGTCAGTAAATATTTTTGTTTGTTTTTTATTTAAATTTAATTAATGTATAGTGTGTCACCCAGTTACTCCATACCCTCACCTCCTCCTCTCCAGCACCCCTCAGTTTGTTTCCTATAATTAAGAGTCTCTTATTGTTTGTCTTTCACTCAATTTCATCTTTTGTTTTATTTTTCTCTCCCTTCCCTATGATCCTCTGTTTTGTTTCTTAATTCCACCTAGGAATGAGATCATATGATAATTGTCTTTCTCTTATAAACTTATTTCACTTAGCCTTTAATTCTTAACTATCTGGCACAAATAGAAAGGTTTTAAACCAAGAACCAAGGGTAGAGGTTAGTTATTTCTATTGCAACCATGGTTGGCTCTGAATTATTACCTTCCTGCAAATCATTAATTTGAAGTATTTCAGACATATATTTCTTATTCATTCAATATATTACCTGACTGAAAGGATAGATTGTAATGGACATAGTGTTTTTTTTAGACTTTGGAGGTTAATTTTAAACCAACACTTCCCACCTAAAAGGTCTGTGGGATATATATTATACAATACATACATTATATATATAATTATATATACAAAATTATATTATATATATAATTTTCGATTAGCCAACATATAGTATATCTTTAGTTTCTGATGTAGAATTCAACAATTTCATCAGGTAGGACAGTAAATATTAATAATGACAGCTGTTTCATTAAAAAAACTGAAAAAAAGGCCAAAACTGGAAAAACAAAACAAAACAACCCAAAACCTTCTCTGTCCATTTCTCTACCAAATTCCTAGGGACCTCTCTTCCCCCCTTCATTCTATCTCTCCTACCATATATGTATATTTTTAATTTTTGCCTAGTCTTTTTGGGTTATGGGTATATAAAATGAGGCTCAGAGAATATGACACACAAACCTAGAAAATATGGCCCCAAATCATATAGAGTCAGGATATTGGTGTTCTGATGTTGAGAGAATTTCATTAATATGTAAACCCAAATTTATAATATAAAGTCAGGTCAGTTATTAGATAATAGGCTTGAATGGAAAATTAGTTGTATGTGCTCCTTACCTCCCCCACACTGACATCTTCTCTACAATAATTGAAAATCTTGAAATTTGGGATTTCTTTTTTTTTTCTTTTAAAACTTTTTTATCTTATTTTTTTTTTAATTTGACTATTCTCTTACACCATATACAATAATAAACTCAAAATGGATAAAGGACCTCAATGTGAGGCAGGAATCTATCAAAATCCTAGAGGAGAACATAGGCAGTAACCTCTTCAACATTGGCCACAGCAACTTCTTTAAAGACATGTCTCCAAAGACAAAGCAAACAAAAGCGAAAATGAACTTTTGGGACTTCATCAAGATAAAAAGCTTCTGTAGAGCCAAGGAAACAGTCAACAAAACAAACAGGCAATCCATGGAATGGGAAAAGATATTTGCAAATGATACTATAGACAAAGGGCTGACATCCAAGGTCTATAAAGAACTCCTCAAACTCAACATCCAAAAAACAGATAATCACATCAAAAAATGGGTAGAAGACATGAACAGACAATTCTCCAAAGAAGACATACAAATAGCTAACAGACATATGAAAAAAATGTTCATCATCATTAGCCATCAGGGAGATTCAAATCAAAACCACATCGAGATACCACCTTACACCAGTTAGAATGTCCAAAATCAACAAGAGAGTAAACAACAGGTGTTGGAGAGGATGTGGAGAAAGGGGGACCCTCTTCCACTGTTGGTGGGAATGCAAGTTGGTGCAGCCACTTTGTAAAATAGTGTGGAGTTTCCTGAAGAAATTAAAAATAGAGCTACCCTATGGCCCTGCAATTGCACTACTGGGTATTTACCCCAAAGATACAGATTTAGTGAAAAGAAGGGCAACTTGTACCCCAATGTTCATAGCAGCAATGTCCACAATTACAAACTGTGGTCAACAGATGAATGGATAAAGAAGATATGGTCCATATATTCAATGGAATATTACACCTCCATCAGAAAGGATGAATACCCAACTTTTTTATCAACATGGACAGGGCTGGAGGAGATTATGCTGAGTGAAATAAGTCAAGCAGAGGAAGTCAATTATCATATGGTTTCACTTACATGTGGAGCATAAGGAAAAACATGGAGGACAATGTGAGAAGGAAAGGAAGGGTGAATTGGGGGAAACCAAAGGGGGAGATGAAACATGAGAGACTGTGGACTCTGAGAAACAAACAGGGTTTTGGAGGGGAAGAGGATGTGAGGTTTGGTGAGCCTGGTGGTGGGTATTAAAGAGGATATGTACATATTGCATAGAGCACTGGGTGTGGTGCATAATCAGTGAATTTCTCCTACCATATTTTTTAAATTCCTTCTTTTTCTCAACACTTAAGAATCATTTTGATAACATAATTCTTTTTCAATGACCATTTTCTTTACCCAAGATGAACTTTCTTCTAGGAATTGACTTTTCTTTACTCTTTCCTTTTAAAAGGGGTGAAAGAAAGAGTTATAAGGGAGAGAGCTCTGGCCAAAGAAGAAGAGAAAAAGGGGAGACCATGAATCCACACACATTAATATTTTCCTTTCCTTTAAGAACTCTTCCTCTCCTAACCTCACTCATACTCAAGAGTATGAACCACATAACCATGTGTGGGTTTACCCATATAACCATGTAGGGAAACTAGAAGGCACTAAGATGCATCTAGATGCAAACTAGGCATCTTAGTGCCTTCTAGTTTCCCTAGGCATGCTCCTCTCCTCAATGCTTCTCTTGACACTAGTGCCATTCCCCACTTTTCACCATCCCAGATCCAGGAGAAAGGTCTCTTGGTTGTGTCTTGGCTCTTTAGTCCCAGTATCAAGTTCCTATTTAAGGCCTTTATGGCAATTACTGCTCATGCTGATAATCAAAATAGCCTCCTAATTGGTTTTATGCCTCCTAATTTGCCTCATCTTTTATAGCTGCCAAAAACTCATTTTTCTTTGTCTGCTTGTTTGTTTTCCTCTTCAGAGGAGGTAACATGTGTCCAGATTAAAAGAATGGTCTTTGGACTCAGATAAGTGAGGATCCAAGCTTTGATTCTGCTGCTCCAGATATGTAATCTTTCTGAGGCTTGGGATAGTCTCAAAGAGCTATTGTGAAAAGTCGTGCAGGATAGTGAATACAAAGCATTTGCATGGCGTCTAGCATATAGCAGGTGCCAGATAATTAGTTCATTTCTCTATGTTTTATAAGATTAAATAAAAACTTCTCATATGATGCTCCTATATACACATCTCTCAGGAACCCTGCTTTACTAATTCTTCCCTTTATATATTTCATCCTCAATAAGTATTCTTTTTGATTGGATCATTACAATCAGTATATATAATCACTTTACTTCTGGGAGTTTTCACTCATTTCTGTTTTTCTCTGCTTCAAAAGTTGAAAGAATTGTCTATTTTCAATTTCTCTCTTCTTTTCCCTTTAAAGTACTTTTAAAAAGTCTTTTTCCCCACCACTCTGTGGTAACTGCTCACATCAAGGTCACTACTGACCTCCAAATTGTTAAATCCAGTGGTCAATTCTCAATATCCATCATACTTGATTTATTAGCAGCATTTGACACAGGTGATTCACTTCCCCTTTTATATACTTTCTTTAGGATCCCCAGGACTCTAAAGCTTTATAATGTTTTCCTACTTTACTGGTGATTTTTTTTTCTCAGTTTCCTTTATTGGTACTTTATCATCATGACCTCTTTATCTGCAACCGCCCTGAGCTTAGCATTTGTCCTTTTCCTCTTTCCTTATAAGTTTATTTTCTTGATGATTATGCAATAGCAGATTTTAAATGCCATCTATGGTATTTATGGTGAAGGGTCAAGACCTGTCCCCCAAACTCCAGTTCCAATATTCAACTATTTGTTTCACACCTCTATTTGGAAGTCTAACAGACTAGTCAAAATCAATATACCAATTATCTCCTCACCCCATCCACTGTCACAATCTGACATATTCTGCTACATTCCCATCTCAATTCATGATAAATCCTTCCTTCCACTTGCTAAGTCCCAAAATCTCTTCAACCCAATCCTCTAGGATATCCTATTTAGTTTTAACAAAGATTTTGGTGACCTCACAGTACACTGTATACACTAATCAATATGAAATTTATCATACTTTTTCTAATTTGCATCTTTGTGTCTCCTTTCCTTTCCTATTTAGTTGCACCTTCACCTCCCAACTATCAAACTGGGGACCTATTTTTTGTGTCTTCTAAGTATTCAACACAATGCTCACTGTATCATGGTCCATGATTCAAAAAGTCAATTTAAAAATCTGTTAAGGGTGACTAGTAAATACATGAAAATACAAGGAAGTGAAACTAAATGCAATGGATGTAGTGATTTTTTTTAACCAAAGTCTAATGAAACAGGACAGGTTGAACAGGTCAATTAAAAATTTCCTCAATAAAATGACATTAGGGCAGAGCCAGAATGGGTACTGCAGGTTGTATACACTGAGAGGACCTGAGTTCTCAACCAGGGAGACATGAAACTGAGTGAGTATCAGCCTCATCATTCACTAGTTGAGGACTTTGGGCAAATTATTTCATCTTGAGCTGAAGTTTTCTCATCTGTGAAATGAGCATCATAAATACTCACCTCAAAGAGTTGTTTTGAACATTAAATGAGAAAAAGCCTGGTTCATCATCAGTATTGAATAAATAGTAGCTATTATTGTTAACCTCAAGGAGTTGTTTCAGGAACAAGAAATGTCTGTCAACTGAGAATTTTCATCTCCTAAATGTTCTGGTTTTCTCAAAATTCTTATTTACATGTATGTGCACATGCGTGTGTGTGTGTGTGTGTGTGTGTGTTGTGTTGTGTTGTGTTTGTGTGTCTATGGCTATGGGTTAGAGGAAAGAAAGTGTTTGACCAAAAGATCTCACCATCTAGCTATGGAGCCATGTGTGCCCACAAAGACTCAGGTTGCTTCTTCAACCTAACCTCGTGACATCATCCACTGTTAAGTCTACTACTCTCTATTTTGCTCTTTGGCAGCCAATATTGCTAGAGAAAGCCACATGGAGAAAACCATGCCAAAGCTATACTCTTTAACCTCAACTGTGAGCTCTGCCTACAGCTTAGCATCTTTGTGCTTTATCATGATTCATGTTGCTATGGCATGACTCCACTTGGAAAATCAGCAATAATTACTGTCCTGAGCAGCCCCAGTAGTTTTTATTTGTTTATCCTTAAAGAAAACTTTGTAGGAAGCTATTTCATTAACATGCAAAGTATGTTACAAATGTTAAATTTCTGTATGAACACAGAGTCCCAACAAGCAAATCTTAACATTGTCGATGACTGCCCCATTTATAGATGGAGAACTCTCCATTCTAATTCTGATGTGTTCATTGCTTCCAGAACCCTGCTCCTGACACTCTACCAAACTCTTCAGCCTGGCAGCAACTCAACAGGACCCATAAAGTGAATATGTTCTTTTTTTTTCACTACCCTTTCTACATTCTCAATAGAAGAACATTTTCAGAGTGCTGGCAAGTGTTGTTTTGCATGATAGCAAAAACAAAACAAAACAAAATGAATCCTTATTTTTGTGCTTTGTACCCTAGGTTTCCTGACAATAAGTAATGGCAAGAAACAATCAATATTTTGAGGCACAGCTACTCAACACTCGGTATTCTAAATCCAATTGTCAGCTTTCTTCTGTTCATTGTTTTCCATTCCACAGACTGCAACCTTCTTGAAGGCAAGAGCAGTGTCCAAACCAAAATTGCTTTGAAGAAAAAATTGTGTGTGAGGAGTAGACATGGACTTTAATTCTAGTCATGTGACCTGCACTATTATTTACTGACCTGGCCCTCACTTTGTTTCTGTTTAATAGGACACATGAATATTTAAATCACAGAGTTGTTGTCATGCAGAAACATAATTCTGCATATAATATGCATGGGAGCAAATGGAAACCCAGTTTATACTTGCCCCTTTCCCTTTTGGGTTTCTGTTCTAGCTCGCTCTCTTTCCTACCTTTATATCCCAATATCCTGCTTCATTTACAGTAAGTGCTTGATGAATGTGGGTGATGCAGTTAATGAGTCAATAGAGATGATGATTAAGCTAGCTGCTACAGCCTGATCTCATCTTCTCTACTTACCTTCTGACATCTCTTGGTTGGGAATCCCTTTGTTCACTACTTCAGTTTCTCTCAGCCCCCACTTTTATGCAGCCACTGCTGTTGTAACCAGTTAACATGGAAGTTGGACTAGTTTGACCAGGTGAAGCCTGACAGTGTCTCACCTAACCTGAAGTGAATAGCTCTTACTTTCTGCCCTGAAGATTCTCTGACACTGAAGATTGGGAGGCACTGTGCACATAACCTGAAAGTGTATGGGAAATAATGACTATGGGGCTACCCTTGACCTGAGGAATAAATGCCCTACCTATCTGTCTCTTGTTTAGAAATATTTCATAAAACTCTTTAGAAAGTCACTTCGGATTGACAACCCCTTCGTTGTCCCTTGTTTCATGACCCTAACCCCATTCCTCCATTCTGGGATCACATTTCTGAGTAAACTATCTGTATTCAAGACTTTGCCTCAATCTTTACTTAAAGGAAATTCAAGCTAAGACCTTTCTGCCCACTAAAGCAATTGAAGTTCCTGGCACATAGTACAATAAATAGTAGGTACAGTTGTTTACTTCATGCATCTACTGCATTGCAGTGAGAACAGGTAAAAGATTCACCAGTTTCCACTCTCAGATTGACCTCTTGAATACTTTTTTCTTCCTCTTAAGTGTCTTCACCATTCACATTTCCTTATGTTTTGAACAAATAACCCTGAAACCCTTCAATCATCTATAGCTGATTGACTGAGGGTAGATACTTGACCCAGAGGGAATCAATCTCTTGGTAGGGTGAGCCCATCAAGTATGCTCCCTTGAATTTGATATCAGTATGTGGTGACACTATTGTCTTTTGGTTAGATTATTAACTGGGAGGTGCTAAAGCATCAGTAAGAAGATATATGAGTATACAGTAACCAGATTGCAGATAAGGAAGATTCAAAGATATGAGATGAGAGGACTCAATAAAAATAGGAATTAAAAAGATAAAGCTTTCCTATCTCTGCTTCTTGTACTTATAGAAAAGAAATTGTACTCCCTGCCCTTTAGTTATGAGTTATACCCTTGTCCTTACAATAAATTCCCTACTGAGTTTAAAGTCATTTCCATGGCTTTCTTTTCCTTGGATATGGATGCTCTTTAAAACTCTCAAGATGATGACTAGTCCTTTTATCCATTGGAGAGTAAGAACCTTAAAGTGTTGTGTTCTGCTCATACTTGTTTCCCCAGTGTCTCACGTATAGCCCTACATGGTAATCTACCATGATTTTTCTACCATTTACATGTCTGATAAATAACTGACTAAAAGAATAACCCCTTTCTTTATTCTTTTTATTCCCCCATATCTTCCCAACCAACCTGAACACCAGCATATAGACCACTCCTAAACCTGCTACCACTCTGAGGTTTTCCATTCCAAATTTAACCTTCTTTATTCTTATCTCCCTAACATCTTGACTCAGATCATCTACTGTCCAGTCCATTGGTTTTGCTGTGCCCCATGCCAGCCCCTGATGCTGAAGAAAAACACACAAGTATGATGGTCAGGTCGATGGCAAGCTGATTCCATTAACCTCAGTTGGGGGTTTTCCCACAGCTTAGCATTCCTGGATTTATCTCTAAAGGGGTCTGATGTATTCCCAAAGCAACAGCTATAAACTCTTTATATTTTCACCCCAATTCTTTACATGCTTACTCATCAATGACTTACCCCTTGCCTCACTGAAAAAAATGATGATATGTGGTAAGGGTTATCTTTGATATACTTCATAGGTACTCTGTATCTTCACACAGCTTCCCTTCCATTGTTATTTCTCTCTTGTTTTCTCAAATTAATAATTTTACTTCTGTACTAGTTCACCATGCCCACCTACTTTTAAATATGCCATCCCATCTTGCTACTTAGTTTTGCACCTTCCCCTACTATGACAATCAAAAATTTCTCCAGACATTGTCAAATTCCTTCTTTAGGGGTAAATAAATTTGCTAAAATTTAAAAATTTTAATTTTTGATTTAAAAATTTAATTTACTAAAATTTACTTAGGTAAGAAATGCAAAATGCTTAGAATAATGAATGGGTACATAGTAAGTACAAGGATTGATATTTATTATTTTTATATTTTCTGATAAAGCAGGCCTTTGCCTTTATTTTTTAGTGATTATTCAGGGATTCCCAAAGAGATCCTGTTTTACGTTGGTATTCAATTCAGTCCATACAGTTCCATAGATATTTATTTAATGCTTACTGTGGCTGAAGAATTTATTTACCAGGAAAGACTGTGGGTGTCTCTGTCTTCTCTGACCTACTATGAAGTGCATAAGCTACCTAAGGTTCCACTGAATGGAACAGATGAAGGAATATTCCATTTTATGTTCTGTAATCAACATGTCCAAATTCATGAGACTAATAAATCCTCAGACTAATGTGCTTTCTGTGGTGCTGGGTCTGCTTCTAGCAAAGTTCACCAATTGCTTCCATACCTTTAACTGTATTAATTTCCTGTGGCTGCCATAGCAAATTACTACAAACTTAACTTGTGGCTTGAATAACAGAAATTATTGTCTTGTAGTTCTGGAGGCTAGAAGTATGAAATCAAAGTGTTGTCATAGTCAATTCCTTCTGGAGGCTCAGAGGGAGAGTGTTCCATGCCTCTCTTCTAGCTTCTGGTGGTTGCTGACAGTCCCTGGTATTCTCTGGTTTCTAGCTGCACCACTCTGATCTCTGTCTTTATTTTTCCATGTCATTCTTCTTGTGTCTCTATGTCCAAACTATCCTCTTCTTATGACACCAGTCATTGAATTAGGGCTCATCCTAACCCATTATGATTTCACTTTACTTGATTACATCTAAAGATTCTATTTCCAAATAAGGTCATATTTATGGGGGCCAGGTATTAGGACACGAAAATATATTTTTGGTGAACACAATTCAGCCCACAGAATTTAACTAAATTGATTACACTGAGATGATGATGATAATGATGATAACAATAAGGTAAACATTTATTATATGCTTGTTATATACCAGGCATTAAGTTAGGTACTTTATAAAGATTGCCTTATTTAATCAAAACACCCCTACGAAGCAAGGTATATTTATTATTTTTACTATTACTATTATTATCATAATTACACTATTTTCATATGAGTTGACTGAAATATGGAGAGGTATAGATACCTTGCCCTAGGTGATAAAATGAATTGACAGCTGGAGCTGGAATAGTCAGTGTAGATCCAGAGTCAATGCTCTCATTCAATATATTGTACAGTTATCTGTTTCCAACTCAGTAATTGCTCCCGAAGTCAATAGAAGTGTAGATCCTTCCTCCAGTTCTAATCCGGCACATGGGGCCGTCTCTTGCTCGTGTTCCCTTCTTATGTTTTCCCCTTGAACCTTCCTGTTTATATGAATATGCTTTTCCTATTTCCATCTCGGAGCTCTCAGAATGCTTTCACTCTTCTCCAGCTCAGTTAAGCACAGCCAAAGAAGATTAGCCGAACCTTTTCCTAAAGCTGTGCTCTTGCTCAAGGCAAATTTTCAATGCCAGCTTCCTTCCTTGGACTTTCTGGCTGATATGTCACATAATTGCAGAGCAGAAATAAGCCTTTCTACTCTTCCAGTTTGGCTTAAACACTTGCACAAGGCTTTGCAAAGAAATTGGGTTATTATTCTTCCCACCTAGAGAGAAATCAGAAATTACCCTTTTGGTGGGAAAGAAAAGGTTTTTTTTTCCTTTGAGGTTTTATAAATTATAATGATCTGTTGCAATAAGTAAAAATTAAAGACAAAAACAAAGATGTGTAACAGCCTAATGATCCTCTCCACAGTGATATCTGCATTTCCATGTTCCTGAGGAAGCCAGTGTTAATAAGCTCATATATATCCTTCCATTTTTCCCACTGTTCTGATATATGTATATAAAATAACATGTGTTTAGTTAGACTTAAGTTAAACCAAACAGAATCATACTATACACATTACTTTGAAACTTGTTCTTTTTAAAATCTATCATATATAATAGATTTTAAATATTATTATATTTAATAATATAATATATTCATTATATATAATAATATAATATATTAATTTTATTATATATTAATAATATAATATATTCATTATATATAATGAATATATAACATATACCATGGCTATTTTCACCCAGGGTTTAGTTCTTGGAACTCTCCTCCAACCCACTGATCTCTTGAATATATCATTCAGTCCCAAACCATTGAAAATCTCTAGGTTGCTGACTCCCATATTTATACCTCTAGACAAGATCTTTGCTTGAATATCAGACTTGCATATCCTATTGTGTTCCCATCATCAGTCTGCCTGTATTATAAAAGTCACCAAGTCTCACACAGAACTAATGTTTTCTTCAAAATCAACTATACCTGTGCTTTGTCTCATCTTAGTTTATGGAAATTCCATCATTCCATTGACTCAGCTCCCAAAAATCTTGTGTCCTCTCTTTCTTCCCAAGGAGAAATGCCACATCAAATCCTTCAGTAAATCGTTTTGTCTCTTTCAGGGCATATTCAGAGTCAATTACTTTATACTCCTTCATCATCTCCATTCTGGCTTGTCAGAATCTATGTAATGAATAGAAATGCATATATATTCTATTCATTATATATTATGTCATATTCCACAATATTATATAAAATATTATTTTATAGTATATAAAATATTACATATATAATTTATAATATTTTGATCTAAATTAACATTTTATATAACTAGGGTTATTTCATATGTGTTGTTTTACTGTGTCACCTTTTCTCCCATTCTTCTATTTTTATTTTCAATTTCTGCTGTTTTTCTTGCCACACATTTGCCTTATTCACTCTCCCTCAACCCATGCTAACAAAATGTATCTTTTCGAGTATTGTTTCCTCATGCTTTTATAGTGACTTACAAAAATATAGATATATATTCACTTATAAATATAAATATTTACTTTATATAAATAAAGGGATTTGGGAGTTCTTTGTTTGCTTTATAAAAAACTGTATTATATCTCCCATACATGTTTCTACATCTTATTTTTCTGACTTGTCGGTAGTCAATAGAAATCTCAA
The DNA here is from genome assembly GCA_028533885.1 of Nasua narica. Classification (NCBI taxonomy): domain Eukaryota; kingdom Metazoa; phylum Chordata; class Mammalia; order Carnivora; family Procyonidae; genus Nasua; species Nasua narica. The sequence goes on along the minus strand of CM052800.1, from coordinate 8,551,231 downwards.
GTTAACTGTTGTTGCTCAAATTCATTTTAATGACTGCTCAGTATTCCATGAAAAATGTAGATGTGCTAAAATTAATTTAATCTTATTTTCCTGATGGATATGCCTGGTTTCTGACTTTTTTTTGCCCCTGTGAAACAATGCTGGAATAAACACTCTTATATTCAATTCCTTTTATTTCTTTTTTTTTTAAGGATTTTACTTATTTATTTGAGAGAGACACAGAGACAGAAACAGAGAGAGTGAGAGGGAGGAGGGGCAGAGGGAGAAGAAGAAGCAGACTCCTTGCCGAGCAAGAAGCCAACACTGGGCTCCCTTCTAGGGTCCTAGGGTCATGACCTCAGCCAGAGGCAGCTGCTTAACCAGCTGAGCCACCCAGGTACCCCTCAGTTCCTTTTATTTCTATAGGATAGTTTCCTGAGAGTGAGACTTCTGGGTTGAAAGAGATTCCTGAGTCAAAAGTATATCTTTATTTCAAATAGATATTTCCAGGTTTTTTTTCCAAAATGGTTGTAAGTGATGTATGTGAGTACATTTCTCCTACTGTTGCCAGTAATCAGTGTTACTATACTTTTCTACCCTTGGCAGGAAATGGATAAATAATGTAATATTTTGATGTTCCTTGTCCACTAGTGAACTTGAGCATCTTTTTATGTTTGTTGTCCATTTGAATTTTCTCTTCTGCAATTTACATATATGTAGACTTCACTATTTTATTTTTTAAGTATGCATGATAACTTTGTATGTTACACATACTGGTCCTTTATCTGTCAACTGTATTGCTATCCTCTTCCCCCTAGTCTTCCCATTTTATTGACTTTATAGTATTCCCCCCTCCCATTTTTACAGTCAGTTACATCTATATTCTTTTTAATGCTTCTGGGTTTTCTGTGTTTGTTTGGGGTCTCCCCAACCCCTAGGTGATTTTGTGTACATGGTCCTTTGATTTTCTAATTTTTACATTTAAATAGTTTATCCATTTACTTTTTTCTTACATTTAGCATGAGATGGATAGACATCCAATCTTATTTTTCTTTAGAAAGATAACCCACCATTAGAACTACTAAATAATTTATCATTTTTTCCATTGTCTTGAAATACCACCTTTGTCATATATTAAATTTTTTTCTTTTTCTTTTAAATTCAATTAACCAACATATAGTACATCACTAGTTTCAGATGTAGAGTTCAGTAGTTCATCATTTGCACGTAACACTCAGTACTCATCACATCACGTGCCCTCCTTAATGCCCATCACCCAATTACCCTGTCTCCTCACCCAACTCCCCTCCAGTGACCCTCAATTTGTTTCCTAGATTTAAGAGTCTCTCATGGTTAGTCTCCCTTTCTGATTTTTTCTCATTTGGTTTTCCTTCCCTTCCCCTATGATCCTCTGTATGGTTTCTTATATTCCATATTTGAATGAACGTATATGATAATTATCTTTCTCTGATTGGCTTATTTGGCTCAGCATAATACCCTCCAGTTCTATATACATTGATGTAAATGGTAAGATTTCATCCTTTCTGACGACTGAATAATATTCCATTACACACACACACACACACACACACACACACACACACACACCACATCTTCTTTACCCACTCTCTGTCAGTGGACATCTGGGCTCTTTCCACAGTTTGGCTATTGTGGACATTGCTGCTATAAACTATAAACACGGGGTGCAGGTGCCCCTTCAGTTCCTCAAGAAGTTAAAAATAGAGCTACCTCATGACCCAGCATATATTACATTTTTTATATATACTGAGATGGCTCTCTGGAATATTTTTGTAGTTTCTTATTTGTCTATTACTGTTCAATACTATATTAGTATGAGTACAGAAGAGTTGACATTCAGTTCACATTCTATACTAGTTAACTAGTTAGCTACTGTTGCTTAGTGGCTTACAGCAATGGTCTTTTTTTTTTTTTATCACTCACCTGTTTTGTTGTTGGCTGGGTGGCTTTTCTGATCTGAGTCACTTCTGATCTCTTCTGGGCTCACCCATGGACCTGCAGTCAGCTGGTGCATTGGCCAGTAACTGGATGATCTAGCATGGTCACACTCACGATGTCTAACTGTTCTAGGCTGCTCACACTGTGCTTTGGTCTCCTCCACTTGATCTCTCCTACTTCAGCAGACTAATTTGGGCTCAGGTCCATAGTAGTCAGAGAGAGAGAAAATCCTGATGTGCAAGCACTTTCAACCTTGCTTTATACAATGCTTACCAATGTGCTACTGGGCAAAGCAAGCAAAAGGCCAAATTCAGAGTCAAGGCAGGTAGAGGGGAAATATACCCTGCCCCTTGATGAAAGAGGTATGCATGCAAGAACCGGAAGAGTTTGCAGCCACTTTCAGAATCTTCCACACATTAAGAATCTAAATGAGAATTTGCTTTCCAGTGTTAAATAGGATACAGCCACTCTGTAGATTATAAATTTCCCTTGGCATCTTTGATCTTTGGAATAAACTCCAGAACTCTCAGTATGGCATAGTCTGGCCTCTGCCTACCTCAAATCAGCCTACCTCCCATTCATAATACCTTGGGATCCATCTTGCAGAAATATTTTATCTTCATCCCTCCTATGCCTTTGCTCAACTTAAGACAATAGTAAGAGACCTTTATCCTCCTCCCTTCATGTTTTTGCCTTGATTCATATTGGAACCAGATTTATTATGTCATTGCTTATTCCTACCTAAAAAATAAGTGGCTATTTTTTCTTGGAAACATGCTAGCAGCCACTGGGCTTCACATTTGTGCGGTAATCCTGTTCAGTGACCTGAAAGGTCACTGTTCTCTTGTACCTGCAACACTTGGGAGGAGTAGTCCTTCTCTTTCTCCCTCATCTCTTATGGTCTATCCACCAAGACTATTCCTTTCCCTGAGGAGGAAACCAACCTGTGATTAGGCAGTAAGTCACAAGTGAGATGGGAGGTAAAAGACTCTCATATCCTCCAATCAGCAGCTTCACCTTTGCAAAGGTTTGGGCCTATGCTTGCTATACAAAAGCAGATAACCCCACTCTCTCTTAGGTAAGTTATTCTCATTTCTATTAGGTAGACTCTGGACAGACCGAGAATGATATCCTACATCCTGCATACCTGTGTCTGGAATGTTTTTCTTCTCCTTTTCATTAATCTTTCCTTTCAATTGATATTCACTGAATGCCTGCTGAATGCCATTGTGCTAGATGCTGAAGATATAATGATATATTAGGTCAACCCAGTCCCGTTCTGATGGTGTTCGTAAGTCGAAGTGATTTTCTTGTAAAATCTTTCTCCATTTTATTCCCAACCCATCCCTACTTCTTACAGCCAAGAGCATCTTTTAATCTTTGGTGTTACTACAATTTTAGCCCATTTGTCATTTCCCAGGGTAAGGACACACACACACACACACACACACACACACACACACACACACAGGCTTGCTTCTCTAAACCACACCTATCAGGAGAGGGATGATAATGCAACAGTAAGGAAAAGGCACTTCTGAATCAGAGCTCACACACAGAAGAATTATTATGACTCCAATCCCTTAACTTTCTTTTGTTCCCCTCAGGATCCCTGACAGTTTACATATTCTTTTGAGTGAATAGTAAAGTGGTTTCCTGGTAGTTCAAAGACTGATTTCTATTTTCTTTCTCGTGGCTATAGCCAGAGCTGCTGACTGTCTTGGATTCAGCTTTCTGAGACCACAGGACCTAGATTCTAACACTCGCTGCAACTCTGTAGCTCTGGTGGGGTGGGAAGCAGACACTTCTCTGGGGTTAAAGCTGTCTATTTAGCTACTCAATATAGCAGGGCTACACATTCAGTTTCCTTATGGGATTTTTTTTTTAAGAGTTTTGGAACAAGTTAACCTAGATCTAATTCAGACAACATTTTAATGGGTCCATCTTCATTTTGCACTTTAAAGTATATTATTATTATAATTATTATTATTATTATTCAGCACGTACTTACTACATGCCAAATATATTTCCTCTTTTTTTCTGTATGAATTTTATTTTTCAATTGAAACTATGGAATGTTTCTCAAATTGTTGTGTCATCCTTGCACAGGGGCCATGCTAATCTTTTCTGTATTGTTCCAATTTTGGCACAGGTGCTGCTGAATGAGTATTAAACATATTTCCTCTTTAATACTTAGTGATCCTAACAAATCTACCCATTGTAAGGATGAGGGATCAAAGGCCCAGAAAAGAGCTTTGCTCAAAGACAAGTAATCCTCCTCCTGTCCCTCAGTCTTATTCCCAGGGTCCCAGGCTGGGTTTACAGCTTGAGCATTCATCAAGTTCTAGAGCAAAGAGGTTTGCTGGTGGCCTATGGGGCTGTCTGAGGAGCCTCGTCGGCAAAGAGATTAGGTCTCACCTCTTCCTCAACATAGTTCAACATTCCACTGTACTGTCTTCATTTGTTGAGGGGCCTTTGATTGGCTGGATCTGTGGGGAAGCACTCTATCCTTTTCATCTCTGGAGTCTTCGAACCCAGCTCAGGGTCTGGCAGATTATAAATAATTAACTTGTTAGAAAATTATAAGGATGAAAAAACAAAAGAAAATTATAAGAATGAGACATACTCTGGCTTTTTGCTCTAGTCTATGAAAGCAACCTGATAAAAGTCCCTAAGGAGGTGTACCTGAGTAGACCTGTGAATATCATGGGACAAATAATCCCCCTCCTAGCTCCCAAGCCTCTGACTTTACAGTAGAACCACCTTGCCTGCTAATGCATCAGAAATAGAATGTAAATAATAAGAGCTGCTATTGTGTGCCCAATGCAACTGCAAACTAATTACATATATTATCTCATTTAGTCTTAACACCCCTTAAGGAGACATTGCTTTTTTCTCATTTTATAAATGAGGACAAAAAGTACAGGAAAAACTAAGTAACCTGCTAGTGTCACACCTCAAATGAATGAGCTAGGCTTCAAATCAAGGCTCTATGACTCCAGTACTTGAGTCTGTAAAAGAGCGATGACGAAACAATCTTCATGACATTTCAGAAAATGTCTTGAAAACCACATGATGCTTTGCTTTGTTTTAGCATTAACAAGACAGGGCAGTAGGCCTGGGGCTGACCCAGTAGTGAGTCAGGAGTTCCAGATTCTCATCCTGACTCTGACAACTTGTATAGGCTTTTTGGACTGTAACGTCTTCATTTGTAGAATGATAGATGGGGGTAGCTGGTTATGACTAAAACGTCATGGGCTTTGCAGTCAGACAAAATCTAAAGTTTATTTCACCACATACTAACTGTGCATGCTAGGGCGGTGTCTTAATCATTCTAAATGTTTTTTTTTTCTTTTTCACACGTGGAGTGGGATTTAAAACCTTATAATAAAAGCTGTTGGGGAAGATAAATGTGTTATATAAAGAGAGAAGGTTGGGCTTGTGGCAGATGCCCAGATCAATGCTCCAGGCCATGGTCAGGTCCTTCAGTAGGTGAGTCTGGAAACAAGATGTGGTTCCCAGAGCTCCTGTCTCAATCTTTAGCACCTTTATTTTCATTGGCATTTGAGGCCAAGCAACCCTCCTCATCTGTGGCTGTGGGATGTGTGGCTTGAATGTTTAAGAAGCTTGTCTCTCTGGCAGCCATAATATGCCAGGATTCTCCCCCATGGCTCCTTGTTTTAACAACTCACTTTTCTTGGCACATGACCTTTGACTGCTCTAGGTATAAGATTTCTGTGATCTCTCAATATCCTGTTTCTGAAGTCTTTAAGGGAGTCTGAGCAAAGCTATACCCTTTCACTCTTTTCCTGCTGGGGTTCTTTACTAAGAAAATGTTATAATGAGGCAAAAAAAGGGAAAAAATCAGAAAGAAACTGGTTTGTTAATAGCCAAGAATTTATTAGCAGACACTAATACATGAATATCTGATAATTTTGAGTTAGAGTTGATAAATAAAAGAGGAAGTGAGGTATCTTTTCTCTCCCAAGTTTAAGTATTGGGACTCATGGGTTACAGCATACCTGTAGGGGAAGGAGCATATAAAGTTCCCTGAATACATTCACCCAACCAAGGACATACAGTGAGAAGAAAGAGACTAAAAAGGAAGACCAGTCTGCCCTGGAACTGAGGCTCTGCCTTAGAGATTTTCGCCACAGAAGACAAAATGAAAAAAAGATGGGCAATGTGCGTTCCTGCCTTATAAGGTACAGTGGCCTTGTCCTCCAGGAACTGTGGCCCGATGGATACCGTAGGCTCTGATCAGTCAGCTCCACAAATTAGGCCTGGCATGAACAATTTCAACATCTGAAGGAAAAGTTCTAAAAGTCTTCTCCCTTATTAATCAGAAAAGACTCTAATGTATTTCCTTTTCAAACAGCCAGATGATTCACTTAAAGAAATTCATGTTAAATTATTAGATTATCAGGGTGGATAGAATCATTGAGGACATCTAGTCTACCAACCAGTCTTTTTGAAAGCTCTAGAACGGAGTGACTTTCTAAAGTTGAATTCCAGGGTTCTATATTCCTTAAGCAGTATTCTCCCCCTATACTATAGTATTCATTTACTCTTAAAATGTTGTTATATTGTTTATTCTCTTGTCCTCTTATGGTTCCTCCTTCTTGTCCTTTAAAATTTATTTCCAATACTAATGTATATCCTCCCTATATCCAGAAAGGATTTACTCATGTACGTAGGCTACTAAAAGAGCAATTCCAGCTATACACCCATTAGAAATAAGTACATATCTCCATCAGAATAATTATATGCAAATGGGGGCACCTGGGTGGCTCAGTGGGTTAAAGCCTCTGCCTTTGGCTCAGGTCATGATCAGGGTCAGGATCCTGGGATCAAGCTCCACATCAGGGTCTCTGCTCAGCAGAGCCTGCTTCCCCCTCTCTCTCTGCCTCCTCTGCCTGCTTGTGATCTCTCTCTCTGTGTCAAATATATAAATAAAATCTTTTAAAAAATTATATGCAAATGTTCACATTAGCTTTATTCATGATGCTCTCAAGCTAGAAACAACTCATATGCCCATCAACAGAAATATGGATGTAAAAAAATTCGTGATATATTTATACAATGGAATACTACACAGCAACATAAAGGAAAAACTACTGATAAGCACAATAACAAGATGGATTTCAAAGACATTATATTAAATAACATTATATTAAATAAGAGAAGCCAGACACAGAAAATTGTGTACTCTATGATCTTATTTATATGAAGTTCAAGGATGGCTAAAACTAATCAATGTCACAGAAGTCAGATGATGAGTTGGGTTTGGGAGTTATTGATTGGGAAGGGACACAAGCATATGGGAATATGAAAATACTCGATATCTTGTTATGGGTGGTGGTTATAAGAATGTTGAAATATACAAAGAAGCATAAGCATGTGTACTTTTAAAGTACATAAATTATATATATGTTTAAAACAAATCTTTAAAAGAGCAGTAGACTAGGTGTTATACACAATGAATCTTGGAACACTACGTCAAAAACTAATGGCATATTGTATGGTGACTAACATAATATGATACAAAACAAAGAAACAAACAAATAAATAAATCTTAAAATAAATAAAAATAAAAGAGCAGTAGAAAAGCTGGAGCTATGCCAATGGAAAGAACAATCAACATACCCCAAACCCAGGCTAGTAGAATTACTATCATTGAATACCAAATTTAATTTTGAGATATCAGCCAATGAAAAAAAATCCTAGTCATTTTCTCTCCCATTTTTTTAAATAAAAAGAAAATCATTGTAGAGAGAGATTTTAGAAGTGACTGTAAAATTTTCCTGTAAATTTTTTTTTCCCTGTAAAATTAACTTATGTAGTCTTTCAAATGAAAGGCATTGGACAATATAATGGACAAAATCTCTGATAGTAACTCAGCAGAAATATTGAAATATCTTAATATTCCCATTTTTTCTACCAGTCTTTCATAATGATGACATTTATGATGAAATGTAATGAAGAGATTTTCTTAGAGAAGAAGCTAATGAGATCCAGGTGATCATGACTTACCTAATAGCCCAGAGACAGAGTTTTGATCAACATGTCTCACTGTGATATGTGCAGGAAACACCTGGGGATCTTGTAAAGATTTGACAAAGATTCAGCAGTTTGGGTATAAGGCTGAGATTCTGTGTTTTTAGCAAATCCCTGGGCGATGCAGTTGTTGGAATAAGGACCACATTTTGAGTAACAAGGACTTAGACCACTCAGAAAGTGTTAACTCATCATTTGTATTATTTGTATCGGGATGTTTGCTAAAAATCAGATTTCTGGGTTTCCTCTCCATAGGAGGTGGGACCAATGATGCTTTTTCTTCTTTAATAAACCTAAAGAATATGTCACAGACTAAAATTGTATAGCCACTGACTTAGAGAAATAGACTCGTGACATGTACCTTGCAGTTTTCCATTAATTATAACTGTTGCATCTGGTTTCACATATCAAGGGAAAGGGAGAGAAAGGGAAAGAACATATTTTAAATATTTTATATACATCAGTCACTTAGTGGATGTGCAATTAACCCTGGTCAATTTAATCCTAATGAATATCCTATGAGATGGGAATTATTTTCAATAGAGATAAAGGTAGCAATTGATCATTATTTAGTACCTACTATGTCCTAAACACTGTAATAAATGCTTTAAAAGTACCATCTCAAAGAGAACACAATGAAGTAGGTTCTCTTGATTCATTTCCGTTTTATAGTTTGAATAATTACACTCCTTTAGAGTGTGTTTGACTTTCTAGAGCTCAAGCCTCAACCCCCGCAGGGCCTCTCTCAATTGACATGATATAGGAAGGCCAGGTTGCAACCCAGATTGACTGACTGATTGATTGATTGATTTTGCTTCAACTATAAGAATTTAATCAATTGGCACATCTTATTTTCCTTTCATTTTGCTGTTATTAGTCCTTCTTTCAATTATTTTGCTCTTAAGAGTATCAGTGAAAAGACGTAGGGTATTAGACTATAATTGTTAACATCTGTGTAGTATTTTACAGTTTACATATAAATTGTGTACAAAATAGTTTAGCTGACTTGATTCTCTAAACCACATGTATCTGAAGGAGCAAAGCAGGGCGGGTTCCTTTTGCTTACACCCGCCTTCTTGTGTGTGGCCCC
>CM052800.1:8515639-8542028 GCA_028533885.1 Nasua narica | reverse complement strand
TGTGTTACAATTTCATTGGCCACTGACCCCTCTAAAACTGTTGTGCTCTTTGAAACTCGCTCTCTTTCTCTACACCACGCCGCTGTGTCGGTGAGTGTGAGGGAGAGCTCAAGCTAGCTTGAATAAAGGGCTCTTTTGCTTTTGCATCGGACTTGGCTCCCTGGTGGTATTTGGGGATCTCAAAATCTGGGCATAACAGTATCCTCATCTTATGAGTGAAGAAAACAAGTATCAGGAAAATGGAATTAATTTTCTGTTTCAGATGTCAAACTTCTCACTCCAAATCTGTGAGCTTTCCCTAGGTCAGTCAGCCAAGGGAAGAGAGAGAAGAATGTGGGAAGTGAGAAAAGCAATTGCTTGGGAATCAGCAGTATTGCACTTTGGTCCTGGTCCTGCCAATAGTTGGATGCAACCTGGGGCTGTCTGGTTTCTCTCTTTGAGCCATAACTTTTTCAATCTTAAAACAAGGGGTTAGAGTAGATTTGTAAATTTAAATAGTGTTGACTCATTTTTTTTAAAAAAAAGATCTGATTTATTTATTTGATGGAGAGATCACAAGTAGGCAGAGAAGCAGGCAGAGAGAGAGGGGGAAGCAGGCTCCCTGCTAGGCAAAGAGTCAGATGCAGGGCCTCATCCCAGAACCCTGAGATCATGACCTGAGCCAAAGGCAGAGTCTTTAACCTATTGAACCACCCAGGCACCCCATGTATTGACCCATTTTTATCAAAACTTTTTCTTTAAAAAAAATCTTACAATGGACTGCTAACTCAAAAAGCAAATCTTATGATAAACAGTTAACAACTGAACACAAAGAACCCATCATTTTCCACTGTAGGGCAGGGCAAAAATTTCACATGTTTTCTTCACTAAGTTCCTAGATCATTGTCTGATACACACTAGGTACTCATTAAATACTTTTGAATGAACAAGGCTCCTTAAGGGTTTCCTTGGAGCTCCCTGGGGCACAGTGTAGAGATAGCTGGATCAACAGGTGTCAAGCTTCTTTGGGGTCCTAAGAGGCCACATTTCTTAGAAACTAAAACTTCTCATAAGAGTTCAAAAAGCAGAGATTTTTCTGAATAACTCTTCTATACAAGGACCTCAGGTGTTTCCAGGTAAATTCATTTCCCCCAAAACAGAATTCTGCTGTGCTATTTTTCACATTATGTTACATGATATGCTTCAGGATTGAACAATTTGTTCTACATTCTTTCTCAAGAAAATATCAACCAAATAACAAAGCAAAACAGACAAAAATTGAATTTACTTAGTGACTTCGTTTTTATTTTTTTTTCTTTGTTATGAATACTGTGGACAAATCTTTTCCTCTCCAACTCTTCTGCAAAATTCCTGGGTCTTCATGGACACTAGTTTTACTGGTATGTTGTCTACATATCTGACTATGACACAACTGAGACGTTATTCTTTTATTTTTAGATTTGTAAAGAACTTTTCTTATGAAAAACATCAAAAATACCAAAAAGTGGGATGAATTACTAGCACAATATTTAGAATTATTTAGAATCATTTAGAATTATGAATGAAATACATTCTCATACACTCTTAGATTCTACATTGCTGGGAGTTTGTCTCTTTTACTTTACCTAACCTCATTTTCCTTTGTGAAGAATTTCAAAGCAGATTCAGACATCATATCATTTCAGTCCAGCTTTGACATACTGTCAAGATTTTGTTTTCTTTTATTTTGGGCAGGAAGGAAATTTAAACTTTGGGAAGGAGAGCGCACATAGCTCACTTTCACTTATATTTTAAATGGACTCAGTTATATAATTGGATAAATTGGTAAGAGTGATTGCTTATACTCATTGAAATGTTTATGTATACTGTGCTTATATATATTTATATATACATATATAATATATTGCACAGATATGCATATATATTATACATACAATATATAATACATAATAAATATGTAAAACTTATTATTGTGTAGAAGTCACTATATTTCCTTATTTAATCACTATGACTACTTCCTAAGGTAAAAACTACTGCTCTATTTTATAGATGAGAGAACAGAGACTAGAAAATAAGTGGATATAGGCTTGACCTCAGAGCTTATGTTGTGCACAGCCTGCCATATTGCAGTTGAGATTTGGTTTTGGCTTGGAATGCACAGTTTTCCTTTCTTTTCCTTTAAAGTTGCAACAAGTGCTATAACGACCCTAGATACTATCTGAGGCAATAAAGTTTAGCCCTGGATCATCATTAGAATGACCCCATGCCCAGGTGCTTTCTCAGACCAATCAATTAAATAAGAATTTCTTGAGGAGGTACCAACTCTGGAATTTTTAGAAGCATCCCAGGTAATAGTCAGGATGGAGGACCATTGATGTGTCTTAAAAAAAAACTCTTTATATTGAGGTGAGGAGTTTAAGGTCCACTAAAATGAAAGGATTTCTTCAATATTTTATAGTTCATTCCTGGTAGATCTGAGTCTAGTCCAGGTATAGGTGTTCTCCTTTGAGGTCTATCTTTTTGTTGCATAGACAAGGTATTCAGATAATATTTTTAATACAATTTTTGAGAACATGCCTTTTATCTAATTTCAGAGACTTAATATTTCAAATTACTATGATCCCTGAATTTTGGTTGGTCACAGTGCTTATTTTGTTCCCTGCCAAATGTCCATCCCACACCTGGCATTTTGTCCTGATGATCATTGTAGTTAGAAACCTCATGTGCTTTAGAATTTTGTCACATGAGATTACCTTATTTTTGATTATGGATGCATTAATGGACTCTTTAGTATCTGAATCTACATGGTTAAGAAAGAGTTCATCTCAGAGTGTTGCTCAAAATGCTGGGTGCTACACATTAGCAGGTTATGAAATAAATTTGTGAGTCATGACCAGCATCTGAAAAACACATAGACTAAACTAGAATGGAAAACATGAGAATTCATTGCAGATAATAACTTATGTGTGTGTGTGTATGTGTTTAGGTGTGCATGTGTGTGTGAGCACACCCAAGTACTGGTCCATAATGTGAATGCATTTGTTTTTCATAGAATGATGATGTAAGAAGTTTGAGAACCATTGACCTAGAAGATGTGACTGAGAAATATAGGATCTTGAAAGGGTCTTACATAAGAAACCTACATAACAAAGTGAAATCAGTACTGATTTCTCTCAGAATCAGTACTTATTTTCATCTGTCTTCCTTGTATCTTGAGATCTCTTCTTCTCTTGTCTTCTTATGCAAAAAGCACACAGACATTTACACACATATATATATAATTATGCCTAAATAGAAACATTAATTCAAAAACTATATGAGAGTTGACTTTCAATATTGGATGATACAGCATTGTGTACAAAAGAATTAGATTTTTTTCTAAGTAACTCCAGAAGGCAGAACTGAGAGTTTAGGGGACCAGTGTGAGTAAATGAAAATCATGGGACACTAGATTTTGGTGCATGTGACCATATTTATAACTTTTGCTGACAACTGGTGTGCCTGATAAGAGAATCACTTGGGCAATGATTTGTCCTGTCTTGTGCAAAAGTATCTTAAGATGATCATTTGCCAATGTTGTTATGTCAGGTTGAAGCTTTGGAGCTACAGCCAAGTTGTCTTCCAGTTCTCTGGGGTCTATTTGTAGAGAGGCAGAGGTAAGAAAGAGTGTTGTACATTGATAAGATGATTAGATGCAAATGGTTCAGTGTGTCCGAATGTGGATTGTGAGGTGAAGGTGCTATAGAATCAAGTAGGGAGATGCCCATGTAAGGCCTTCTAAAACCAATATAAAAATGCTTGATTTTATCGTGAGGTCAGTGGCATATACATTAGACTTCTAAGTCTTAGCAATGGTCTAATTAGATTTGTCTTTGGTGGTTTTCGTTGTCATTGTTGTTGTTGTTTTGGAGAAGGATGGTTACGTGGTGGTCGTTATGGTTCAAAAGAACCGGATGACAGTATTTAATGATGAATAAAATATAAACAGATTCAAGGGCTATCTTTAGGGTTTAACTGGAAATGGAGGGCAATGAAGAACAAAACACACATATGGAGTCAGAGTTAAGGGCCCAGGCTCTGAAGCTGTAGAAAAACACATACTTCCAGACTCGGAGAAAAGTCTGAGAAATTCCACATCCTTGAACTATTTCTGAGTTTTGTGCCTGTAGACAAGTAAAGATTCAGAAACTTCATCTATAAAATATGAGTAATAGTGCACTTATTTCATAGAACTAATATAAGAATTTAGTAGAGGAAGGCATGTAAGTTTTTGACAGCAATTTTTTCTAAAGACTTTATTTTTTAGAGCGGTTTTAGGTTTATAACAAAACCAAGAGGAAGATACAGAGATTTTCTATATACTCCCTTCCCTCACTCACACATGTAAAGCCTCCTTAAGGATCAATATCATTCACCAGAGATACATTTTTTACTGAGGATGAACCTACATTGACAAAGCATAACCTCCCAGAGTCCATAGTTCACCTAAGGGTTTACTCTTAGTGTTGTAGAGTCAATGAACTTTAATGAATGTATAATGGCATAGTTCCACCATACAGAGTATTTTCACTGTTCTAAAAATCCTCTGTGCTTTGACTTTTCTTCTCTCCTACCACCATCCATGGCAACCACTGATTGCTTTTAAAGATTTATTTATTTATTTATTTGAGATAGAGAGAGACTGAGCACTCAGTGGGGAAGGGCAGAGGGAGAGAGAGTCTCAAGCAGACTCAACTCAAGCTGGACCTGGCACTCCATCTTAAGACCCTGGGATCACAACCTGAGGAGAAACCAAGAACTGGATGCTTAACCAACTGTGCCAAATATGTGCCCAGCCACTAATACACTAATTGTGTCCATAGTTTTAACCTTTTCAGCATGTTATAGAGTTGAAATCATATAGTATCAAGCCTTCTCACATTGGCTTCTTATATCTAGTAATGTGCATTTAAGGTTCCTCCCTGTCTTCTCATGGCTTGGTAGCTCGTTGCTTTTTAATACTGAATAATATTTCATTGGATGGAATGACCACAGTTTGTTATCCATTCACCTTCTGAAGGGCTTCTAGGTTGATAAGAGCTATTTTTAATATTGTGGAATAGAAACTGTATAAAATTTTCTTTTCACTTTGTGGGCTCAATCATTCTTAGAAAACCCACCCATCATTTTTTAAAAGTTTTATTAATGTATTTATTTATGTATTTATGTATTTATTTATTTGAGAGAGAGTGTGTGTGTGTGTGTGTGTGTGTGTGTGAGCAGCGGGAGGGGTAAAGTTAGTGGGATAGAAGCAGACTCCCTGCTGAATGTGGAGCCCCACACAGGATTCCAACTCACAACCCCAAGATGACGAGCTGAGCCAATATCAAAAGTCAGATGCTTAACTGAGTGAGCCACACAGGTGCCCATCCCTTCATTTTTATAATATTCTAAGTTATAGTATATGGCCATTAAAAAAGAAGTAAGCCATAGTGCCTGGAGAGGATACAATCATATAAGAAGTTTCCTTTAAGAATATTGTCTTAACAAGGTTTGACTTTTTCTGGGTATGCCAAACATTATGCAAAAATCGAATACAGAAATCAATTAGTATGTCAGCTATTTGGATTTATCTCACTCTTTGATTTCATTTATTTCTTGTTGTGACACAGATTTAAATCTCAAATGTTAAGAAAAACTAATTCTAAACTTTTAAAACTGAGAAGCATTTTTTAACTTGAAGTCACAACAAATCCTTCATTTGGAAACAAGATTTTCTTCCCTGTTGTTCTCTAAACCAAAGGCATAAATAATTGAAACAAAATATAGGTTCCTCCAAATGTTATTTGGTAAAAACCGTAAATAGAATTTTAATTATAATGTAGGTTCACAGACAGTGACCCAAAGGAAAAAGAAAAAAAAAAAGATTTATAGATTTATTTTTTTTTGTTTAACCAATTATTGGTTAACCAATTATCATTATTTGTTTAACCAATTTTTGTTGGTAGAAAGTTGGTCTTCTCTCTCTTTTTTAAGACTTTATTTATTTATTTGAGAGATAGAGACAGCAAGCAGGGTGGGGGAGGGACACAGGGAGAGGGAAAAGTAGACTCCCCAGTGAACAGGGAGCCCTATGCTGGACTCCATCCCAGGACCCTGAGATCATGAACTTGAGCCAAAGGCAGATGTGTAACCGACTCAGCCACCCAGGTGCCCCTGATCTTCTCTTTCAAAATTCACCATCTTTGTATCATCCCAACGATCTGATAAGAATTCACAAGTCTACATCTGCATAGAGGAACAATGTGGTAGGAGCACCTTAAATTTTGGCCTTCCTCTTACATCTCCACTGGCTTGGTCATTTTTTTTGTTTGTTTGTTTGTTTGTTTTAAGATCATATTTATTAATTTGACAGATAGAGAGAGTACACTAGCAGGGGGAAAGGCAGAGGGAGAGGAAGACTCAGACTCCCAGCTGAGCAGGGAGCCCCATGTGGGGCTGGATGGCAGTACCCTGGAATCATGACCTAAGCCAAAGATGCTTAACCGACTGAGCTACCCAGGCACCTCTGGCATGGCCCTAATTATCTGTTTCTGAACAATTTCATACCCTTTGAACAGGTCTTTGTGTTCTCAGATTCTTACTCTTGCAACCATCTTCCATATTAATGAAAGGTCCTTTTAAGATGCAAGTCTTCTCTGATTACTCTCCAGGTTAATGTTCTTTATGGAGAACCAGATATAAACAGGTGAGTGGGCATACTACGTAGGACAATCACCAAACCCTTCTCATTTAAACCCAGTCCACAGCCTTCACTTCCCTGTCTTCCCCAAGAAGATCATGCTCCATCTACCTACACCATGGGCCATGCTGAGTCAGCTATCAGTAGGATCCTTCTCTGAAATGTCCTTATCTCCCTTTCATAACTGAGAAAGTTCTCAGTCATTTTCAAGACCCAGCATCAATGTCTCATTTTCTGGATTAGATAGATTATATTTCCTTATTGATAAAATACTCTATAAACAAAGGCATAGTAAACTTAACAAGGCTTTTAGTTTAGTATATTATAAATCATAAAAATATGTAATTACTTATGAAATTTTATAGTTTATTTGTATAGGAAAGGCATCCATTTATTCTATAGATAGATTCTAGGTGCGTGTTTATGCTTGGCTGGATCCCTTATAATGTCTCTCAGGACGCTCCCATCTCCACCTGTGGTCCTGTGTCAGAAACTGATGCATACACTCATTGGCACAACAGAGCATTGGGCCCAAATTGCTGCCTGTCATCTCTAAATAAATCTTAGCTTATTGCACAGATATGCTGGAGCTAGAGTGTATCTGACTATTTCACATGGCTGATTGTGCACCTCTATTCCCAATTCCTCTTTGTTGACATCACATTGTTGTTTAACATAAAACACAGTGGAAGTATTTACACTATGGAAATGGGCAAACATGACACATCATGATTTGTCTCCTAAAAAGTCAGTTGCTAAACCTTTAACAGAATTGCAGTGCTTATTTGTCGCTTCCTGATCGCTCAAATTAAGACCTCCTATTACCTGCTGTCATAACCATGCTCTTTTTCTTTGTAGTACCTGAATTGTAAACTGATGTTCACTTCCATTGGGAAGATTAATTGAGATTGTATATATTAAATACTGATTATAGGCCTTGGAACAACCTACTGAAATTATTAAGTTTAATTATTATTCTGTAATTATCTGATAATTTCCCCCTCCACAAGACTGTAAGTTCCATGAAAAGAGGGCACTATTTGTTTTCTATACCCAGGATCTAGCAAAGTACCTGGCCCATGGTAGATGAGCATTTACATTATGATGAATGAATAAATGAAATCACCCCCTCTTTTTTTTTTATTTGCTGCTGACAACAGCCCTCTGATCTACCATACACTTAACTTTCTTTGTGTTTGCTTCTCAGAGTAAGAGGGTTGGATTTTGCATATTACCTGTGTAGGGGGTGTGGATGAGTATCCTACCTATGATTCTGTCACATTGGTCATGAGCATTTGTGTCTGTCCTTGTCTTTCAGTGAATTATTAATATGAGGACAGGTTTCCTGAGAGACTAAGTAACCTTTGAAAAATATTTAGTGAGTAGGAACAACAAATGTATCTTGGGGATTCATGTCTAGAAAATAGATTTAATTAGGTACTTAACCATTCACTTTTATCCTCTCCCTTCTATGTAATAATGTGGCTTTGACTTGGTTACTATGGCTGTCCCCAAGATGTCCTTATTTTAAGAAAATCAATTTTTTTTCCAATTTTCAGTTCTGAGGATGTTACAAAAAATTATGAAGTATTTTTAGCCTTCTTTTTTTCTCAGTTGATTCATTAGTGGGAATGTAGCTAAAATGTGGCTTCATTAAGTCTTTTCATTGATAGGAGTACATTCACATTATAAAAAAATTGGCCTTCCAATGCTGACTTCCATCCATGACAGGCATTCAGGGTCGCTTTAACAATTGCATCTTTAACAAGAACATTGACGTGCTTAGCAGCTAGGGCTGCATAGTCGAGGCAGCATGTATGAATTTAAAGGTCAATCAAGGAAAATTAAATTGTTTTATTTTTCAGTGCTTTGTTTTGCAAACAGGTGATTTGGAACATCTCAGATCTTATAGCATCAGGAATATAGTGTGTAAGTGAGCATAATTCTGGTGGCTATGATGCTGTATTTTTAGCATAAATGTATTGCTAACATGAGAGGTCCGTTGGGATTCTGGAAAGAACATTTGGTTTGTGGTCAGGAGACTTGCACCCCCAGTCTGTCCCTGATATTAATAATGATAATAAAATTAGTTCAGACCCCTTGAATTCTTATTTATGCCAGACAAAATTTTAAGAGATTTATAAGTATGGGGAGGTTGAAAGGATTGAAGCACTAACTCACTTGATAATTCGGATATGCAGACAGAATGTAATTCTTTTCTTTGTTGTATGTTCTCTCTAGTCTTCCTGCTAAATCCCATCCACTGTTGTCTAGGAAAGAAACCAAACATTTAGTCAAATCTAAATTTAGTCATAATGAACACTTTTAACCTAATGGTGTCCAAAATGGTAACCATCATCCACATATTCCTATTTGAGCATGAACTTTGACTAATTCAGATTGACATAAAAATTGTATAAAATATGCATCAGATTTTAATACTTTGAGAAAAAGAATGTAATTCTATTTCACGATTTTCATACTTATTGCATGTTGAAGTGTGTTAAATAGTTGGATTAAAAGGCATTGTTAAAAATAATTTCTTTACTTGTTTTTACTTTAATTTGATGTGACTACTGCAAAGTTTAAAACAACATATGTGCCCACTATTAATGTATTCCTCCCGGCAGAGGAATAGCATGTGTTAAGGATCTGAATCTTCAATGACCCAGTGTTTTTGAAGAAATGGAAGGCAGCACAGTATCTTGAAGCACAGTGAACATTTCAGAGAGTGTGTAAAAGGCAGGGAGTGGGACAAAAGTAGAGAGGAAGTGAGGGATCATATCATGCAGAAACTTGTAGTCTCTGGTAAAGAGCTTGAATTATTCTAAAAACAATGAGAAACTGTTGAAGGGTTTAGGCAGTGGAGGTAAGGTATCATACATGTTTGACATCACCTCTCTAAATTCCCATTTCCTTGTCTTTAAAATAGGTATAATGATCTTAATATATTCAAAATATCATTAAATAAGATAATGCATGGATAATTACTCCGGAAGCTGTACAATGCTATAGAGATATAAACTAATCTCATCACTTAATTTCATCACTATGACTACTGCTCAGAAATCTTCAATGATTCCCTGACATCAGTGGCATAAGATATTCCACTGATGTGTTTTAAAATCTTTCATCTGTTAACCCTATCTGACCGACAGAAACATTTATCTTATGTCCTGTCCCAATATATCACCTCATCTTCTTCCCATTGCACCTCTGCTTTTACACCTGCCCTTTGCTCTTGATGGACAGTGGTTCATTTGGAATGCCCTCACCACTTGTCTCCACCTATCCTAATCCAATTCATATCTGTGCTTTTATTAGTCAGGACTCTTTTGTTTACAAGGAATAGAAACAGCTCAAATTGGCTTGAGCTATGAAAGGAATTTGTGAATGATATAAATGAAAAGTCCATGAGGATATCTAGTTCTTTCAGGAATGAATGGGTCTGAGAAATCATGAAAGCTTGCTTGGCATATGTATTTTGGGTCTCCATCTCTAAGTTTCTCCCATAATTTGTCGAGATGATCATTTGGAGCTCTACTTCATTCTACCAACTTAGTAACTTCAGAAGAAAGAGAATTTTTTTTCTAGTAGATTCTAGCAAGAGCCTCATGTTTCACTCTATTGACCTAAATATATTAAATACCTGAAGAAACCTATGTAATACTTATTGGCCAAACCCTAGGCTAGAGACCACCCATGGATTGATGGTACCAAGTGGGGTTAGTCCCAATTCAAATCAAATGGGTAAAGCACAGTTGAAGAAAGTTCCTAAAAGGAAAAGAATTAAGAAATGGATACTGTACAGGCAAAAAGAAAAAAGAAAATCTCACCCCGATATCCACCATAATGATATGGTTCATGTCCCATGTCCTCCATGAGGTCTGCCTTTATGACTTCAGGCAATAATTATCTTTTTCCTTCCTGACTTTTCTTCATACTTGGTCTCTGGAGCATACATTTTTGGCTCTTGATATTCCATTCTGCACTTTATTACAACCATAAAATTTTTATTGCTTGATTAGACCTTGGTGGTAATCTTATCCTAGAGATGTGAAAGCCCAGAAGGAAAAATAATAAATTTTGGATTATTTTGAAAATATTTCTTAAGGACTTTTAGGTTATATCTGGGAGGGAAAGGATACAAAAATTCTTTTAAAAACTCTTAGCCTCATTCCCAGAAACATTCCCTTATTTTTCTCATTCTTAAAAGTTTGAAATATGTCAATAATGACAATTTCATGAACAAACTAAGTAATGCATGGTATAATTTTAAATATCTAACCAATTGTGTCTTTTGATCTGTAAAGAATTAATGTTTCTCCTTCCAGTGAATATATCTATGTATGTGTGTGTGTGTGTGTGTGTGTGTGTGTGTGTGTGTGTGTGTGTGTGTATTTATTTTATTCCTTTGTTTGCTTTTGTCTTGACTTTTCAAATTCTTCTACTTTTTTTTTTTAAACATTCCTTTGGGTCTAAATGTGTTTGAGTCTGCCTGTCTGTCATTCCTATTATATTCTTGTTTGTGTGTTATAGTTGTCTCCGAGTTGAGAGGTGTCTACCTAAGGGCAATTGAATATCTGTGTTTGTTATGGGTCTAGGAGCTGCTCAGTACCTAAATATGTCTGTTTCTCCCCAGCTTCACTGAGATTTAATTGACCAATAACATTGTGTAACTCAAGGTATACAATGTGATGATTTAATACACTTATATATTGGGAAATGTTTCCCACAATAAGGTTAGTTAATACATTCTTCACCTCACATAATTAACATTTTATTGTTATTTTTTATGGTGAGAACATTAAAGCTATACTCTCATAGTAACTTTTGAGTAAACAATATGGTATTGTTAATTATAGTCACTGTGTTGTACATTAGATCCTTGAAATTTATTGCTCTTATAACTAAAAGTTTGCACCCTTTGACCAACATTTGGCTTTTTTCCCTTACCCCATGTCCCTGACAGCCACTATCCTACTCTCTTTCTATGAATTCAATGTTTTCCTTTACACCTATAGTTATATCATGAAGTATTTGTCTTTCTTTGTCTGATTTATTTCACTTAGCAAAATGTCCTCAAAGTCCCTCCATGTGGTAAATGGCAGGATTTCTCTTTTATGACTGAGTAATATTCCACTCTAAGAATATGTGTGTGTGTGTGTGTGTGTGTGTGTGAGAGAGAGAGAGAGAGAGAAATAGAAATAGAAATAGAAATAGAGAGAGAGATTACATCTTCTTTGCCCATTCATCTGTTGATGTACTTGGGTTGTATCTATGTCTTGACTATTATGAATATTACCGTAATAAACTTGGAAGTGCAGATATTTTTTTGCCATAGTGATCTCCTCTCTTTCAGATATACACCCATAAATGGGATTTCTAGATTATATTAAATTTTTCAACTTCTGATTTCACAGATAAGAAAAGAATAAGACCTTTTAGGTTGAACATACCTAGGTGTTAACATTTGCTCTAACATTGAATAATCCCAAGTATTCCAGCAGCTTCTTTACCCTCTACACTATGATGTTCTCATTTTCAAAATATAGCAAATAAGACCTGTTTTGTATCATAGTCATAACATGATGATGGGTATTGAGGAGGGCATGTATTGCATGGAGCACTGGGGGTGGTGCATGAAAAATGAATCTTGGAACACTGAAAAAATAAAATAAAATTTAAAAATATTTAAATGCAGTAAAGCATATAAGGCACCAAGAACAATTCCTAGAATATATTAATCCTTTTTAAAAGTATATTTACTAAATATTTCCTTGAGAGCTTACTGCGCAATTGGATATTATTCTAGGTATTATGGATGCATAGATTAATAGTATAAAAACCTCATAAAGCTCACTTTATAGTGATAAATTGACCAATGAATGATACTTCTCTTCCTAACACACCTTTTTACAACACTTCATGCTTTATGAGTAACACTCCTAGGACTACAACCTAACATGAGGACCCACTTGTCCTGAATTCCAGGCAAATGCTTGAATCACTGAATTTTCTTATTTTATACTGACAAATACAAGTCATAATTGTGTTTTTTAAATTAAGTTTCTTGAAGGGTAGCATCATACTTTGGGGGAGTGGGAAGGTTTAGAGTTATAGAGAAAAATCAGCTGAGTAGAAAGGGCCATACTAGGATTTAGATCACCCACACTCCAACTTCTCTGCTTCTCTGCTCCCAGCAAACTGTGAGAGTCTTTTCTCATTAGACTCTGCCATTCTGGACCTCCATTTGCCTCAGTTTTAAATGAGAGTTTTTGGATTAGATGCACATGAATCAAACACTGATGTTTCTAATTACAAAAGATTTCCTTTGGTATCCATGCGTTCATATAATCCTTTATTTAATAGTTACTGAATTGTCTCTTTATGCCGTGCAAGTTGGTAGACATTAAGAGTAGCAAAGAGGATAAAATAGATGACTCCAACATCCTCAGAGAGTACATTTTAATTAAGGAGGTTAATAGGTATGCAATGAGTGATAACATAATGCGGAGAAAGCTACAGTACAGGTGTAAGAAAGGGCTGTTGTACTGAAAGCAAGAATGAGGTTATCTCTATTTGTAAGAATGGTGGGAGAGCCTTGACAGAGGAGATGTCATTCAACTGTGGCACATGATGAATACTGATGGATACAATCTGGGCAGGTAAGGAATTGAGGAAAGAAAGTCCAGACAAAGACAAATCTGAAAGTCTATGTTACCTTCTGACAATGGCTAGTAGTTTGGTTTGGTCAGATAATATTGTACTTTAAGAGGAGTGACCAACATCATTAGAGATGTAAGGTGAAGTCTTACTGGAGAATATATAGACTATCAGATTTAGGATTCTGAACTTCATCTACTAGATAATGGTTAAGCGTTGAAGTATTTTTTTGGTAGAGAAGTAACATGATTAATTTATTTTGAAAAAAAATAGAATTCTGGTGGTAAAGTTGTAGATAAATTGGAGAGCAACGAAGTGGAAGTTCAATTAGGAGGCAATAAAGATTCCAAGTAGGGCAATGCGAATTGAAATTAGAGACACAAGTAAGAAAAATATTGATAAGCTTTAGTAATCAATTGGGTACGGGGCAGTGGACAGGAGAAGCTGGAGATGAATATGTTATGTCTCACTTAGGCAGCTAGACAGTCTTAGTTACATAGGAGACAGAAAGGTAAACTTTGAGGAACCTGGGTGACTCAGTCATTAAGTGTCCGACTTTGGCTCAGGTCATGATCCCAGGATTCTGGGGTCGAGCCCCACACTGGGCACCCTGATCAGTGGAAAGTATGCTTCTCCCTCTCACACTCCCCCTGCTTGTGTTCCCTCTCTCATTGTATCTCTCTCTGTCAAATAAATGAATAAAATCTTAAAAAAAAGAAGGGCAAATTTTGAGAGAAGGATGAAGGGTTGTGGTTTGGAACTGAGGAGTCAGAACTATCGAGATGTCTCAGTGTATCGTCTAGCTGGATGAATCTCATATATGTTTGGACATTGGAGTCTGGAGCTAGGAAGAGATATAGATCTCTCTTTGATGGAGATACATATTTGGAAATCACTGCTATATAGGAGATAGTTGAAGAAATAAAACATGGTGAGAGTAGAGCTCAAGAAACTAAGAAGTTCCGGAATAGAATCTATTGAAGATCGTTAGAAATTTGGACCATAAATGTTATACTCACTGTTGCTTCTAAATCAGCTTTAGTACTGCTTTGAGGAAAGAAAAAGGCAGTTTCTGCTGTCAATATATCCATCCACGAAAATAAGTTATAATATAGGTAAGAAAGTAAGAGTTTATTCAGCATGAAGGAGTTAAAAGATAGTCCTGACCCTCCTCAAACTATATATTTGGATCCTCTGAAATCCTTGATATTGTGTCTTTCTCTGATAAAATTGTGTAATTGCAACTCCTTTATCCTAGAATGTAATGAACTGTCTTCATGTTGCTACAGAGAATAAGGCAAGTTGATGACTCCAAAATATGGAATTGACCCATTGATTTGCATCTAGAGTGACTAGGACAGTACCCTATATGCAGCAGGTGCTCAATCAGTTTTTGACAAATGGACAGTTACTGTACCCAAGGGGGATTTCTCAGTGTCATCTCAAAGAGGCAAGCCCAAGTGAGTTGCTACAGGTAAAGATTCCTTGGGTATTAAATTCTCTGGTTGATAAGAAGATCAAATTAGACAGGGGGTGTACAGGAGGTAGAACAAAGAATAGCAGTATGGAAAGCTTGGTTAAGCAAAGTCTGCCAAGTGTCCAGAGGTGGTGTAAAGTCCTGAGGCTAAGATATTCTGAATCACTCCTGGTATGTCTTCATCAGCAGGTTGGTTCACTTAAAGGTGTATGATGAATGATATAATGGCTTTTACTTATGCTACGAAGGACAAACAAATATTCAAAACAATTAAACCATAAAGGGATTTTTTGAGATCAAATAACTGAAAAGTACAGAGGCATGACTTCACCTGGGTAGTTCAAGTTTAGGTCATTAGCATTTATTTGATTATATCTGTCCCCTTTTAATTACATATTTATTTTTTAAGAGCCATTATTGACTATTTTAATTTTTATAATAAATAGGAAAACACATCATTTAATGAAAAACAGCAAAGAAATGATTTTCCTGTTCTATGCATAGTGGATTATTAGTGACTTCAAGAGCTGCCATTCTTGTTGAATACAGCCAATGTATCTTTTTTTAAAAACAATTTTTATTTGAGTAAAGTTGACACATTGTTCATATTGGCTTCATCACCAGCCTAGTTCTTCTAATGGTAGAAAAATGGCTCTAAGCCTTATGTCTTTTCACCACTAGAAAAAGGGAGGTGAAATCTACTTCATTGCAGAAGCCACAGCATGTCAGAGGCTCTAAACTGGTTATGCACCAGTGTCTGAGCCCATCATTGTGGTCAGAGGCATGGCCAGATGATGTGCTTTCAGGTCAATGGGGCCTCACTTCTAGAAGTAGGTTAACCTACCTTAAACATATTGTCTAAGGTTGAGGGGCATGCATTCCCAAAAGTAAAACAATATTAAGGACACAAGCAAGATGACCACTCTAATTTATCAATGTGATTCTTTGTTATTTTGAAAGAATGCTATTTATAGGCAGGAATTAGTTTTATTTCTCTCTCTCCCCTCCCCCATCTCTCTCTCTCTTTTCCTAGTAGAAGGTAAAGGCAAAGATGTAAAGCTGCAGGAGGAACCAAGGCAAAATGCATAGGTAAAACAAGTTTAAGACACCAGGAAAACAGTATCAATGTCACCTGAGATGGCCAATAACTTTAAATGCTAGAGAGTTTATTGTGATTTCTTATTGGCTACCCAAGGCTCTATGACCACTACTGGCTTGTACCCAAGAGTTTATTCCATTGTTCCAGATTTATTTTAGCTTCCAGGAAAGAATCATTGGCCTGAATACTTCATTTTCCAACCAATCTCAATAGCAATGATATTTGGCATAATTTTGCAGGTTGGCTTTGTTTCAAAACATCAGCTTTCCATCAACACATTTTGTCTCTGAAGGCAAAATCACAGTTTTTGCCCTCTACATTTTTATGAAGGTTCTCATCTCTGGGGATGTTATATTCAAAGTTACCAGATGTGCAAATACAGCTTCAGGCTGAATCTGTGGCCCCATTATAATCGGACTTCCTGTTTTGACAACTCTCCGCTCATACAAAGAGGAACAGGTAGCATCTTGAAGTGAATTCACTGCAACCATTTGGAATGAAATCTTCCAGGTGCAACAACTGACAACTACCTCAACAGAGAAAATGACAGCATTTGCAGCTTGGAGAGTCACCTCATAAATCTGCTGTCCCACTTTTGGTATACAGATTTTAATTTAGACTTGATTTATTAGAAATTTTCCAAGCTACTGCGAAATTAAGCATGGACTGAAATGCCTTTCATCAGAGAATTAATGTCAGGATCACTGGTGATGTAACATAGAGAAGAAATTATAGCTTAAATATAATGAAAAAAAAAACCCTTATTTAAAATCAAAAGAATTGAGTTCTAATTCACGAGCTGGCCCTAAGCAGCTGTGTAACCTTGGGCAATGTCCTTGTAGGGTCTCGTTTTCTTTACTTGTAAATAAAGGACTGCGGTTGGAGAGCCTTCAGTCCTACTAATCTCTTCTGTTTCTGCTTTTGTTACTCACAAACTAAGAGAAAAAGGAGATAGAAAAGAATAATGAAACACATCAGCACTGAATTTACTCAACATTCACTGCCATAATGGAATACATAAAAAAGTTGCAACAAAAAGGAGAAAAAAATCCACTATACTTTATTTTTGACTCAGTTACCTAATTTCACAAACAATCTCTAGTTACACTTACTTTGACCTCACTAGTTAAATTGTGTGGAACTTAATTTCGGAGGATCTCAAAACTTTTATTTTACATCAGCACATCTGTAGGGTAGCATCCACTAACACTGTTTAACCTGGGAAGTGTGTCTTTGGTGGCTGGGCCACCCTATCAGGTTACAGCTTCTCACAGAGTAGAGACTGTGGTGGACATAGAGATGTGCCGCCTGTAGTCACCTAACTTACAAGGTCCCATGCACAAACATGCAGGGATCCATTTTTTAATTATCAAGAATTTCAGGACAGCAACAGCAGAGCACTGACCCAAACAAAGGGCCCTGATGGGCCCTGAGCGAATGCAAAGATCATATACTTGTAAAGCAGGCCCTGGTACTACCCAGATGTCCCTTCAAGGAAGGACTTGGTGCCTCAGCTGTGAGGAATGCCGAGGATAGGCTCAGCTACAGGGAGCTGCCCTGCTCTAGATCACGTGGCTCCCTGGGGTGGACGATACCCAACTGTGGCAGGGATAAAAAGGACCGGTCACTTCAGCTCCACATGAGACGACTTGGATGTGCCATTTCTACACCTTCTCAAGGGTCTGCTGAGGCTCTGGTCTGCATCACAGTTTACTTGCTTACTCTACGTAGTTCTGCCTTCCCTGTTTGGTCCTCAGGTATTGTTTTCGACAGTACTTTCTGTACCCTGAACAATCTCAGAGTCTGCTTCTGATGACCGACATTATTACTTATTTTAATTTATTTATAACAACTTTGAAAATAATGCATTTTTAATTAAAAACATACAAAAAGAAACTACACAGAGAAAATAAGAATAAAATCACACAAATGTTCGCACCCAATAGGGATCAGCATTTGTTAAGTGTTAAACCTTATCTCAGGTTTTGCTCTGGGCTTGTATAGAGATGGAGGGTGTGATGGTTTCGTAGAGGGATAGATGCAGAGAGATATAACTAGAAATAAAGTAAAGGTGAGAACTAAATAATATTACGTATTGAGTCCACACAAGGATTCAAAACAGTGCTGGGCACATAAGTGATAATCCCTCCAAATCCCTCCCTGTCTGTCTGGTCTTTTCTGGCATGTGTATTTCAATTGCAATTCTATTATATCCCTGGTTCCCCATTGCAAATATCACTGGATGTTCACATACAAATGAGGTTCCTGGGAGAAGTTCACAACAGTAAAAGAGAAGTATAAGAGGCACTAAACTCTCATATGGATGTTGCTTAGTTGGTAATTCCTTTACAGTAAGGTGTGATAACTCCCATGTGTTAATTGTAATAACAATTGATCTTTCAAGGTCAAAACTCAGGAGGAGGAAAACCTTTCAAATTAGCAGCCAATGTAAGTTAAAATTGTCATCAGTGCCATTGGCCTGAATAATATGTTTTTGCAAGCTGAGAAGCCTTAATCACCAGCAATACCATAATAGAAACAGAAATATAATTCAGAATTCTCTTCCTGGAAGTTTTCCTTGCTGAGCTGCACCATAAAAAAATCAGGTAAGATATTTTGTTGCAGGGATTGGTGTTACCCCAACAGTGCAGGTTTCTTTGACAGCTATTAAATTGCAGGGAGTACTGGGAGTCTTGCCTACTGAAGCACATCCTCCTCTAAAATCTGAGGGTTTGATCCAGTGTAGTGGTGGGAACAAGACTCAGAGACTTTGGGGGTCCTTGCAATTTATGACATCGCAGAAACCTTTGGAGGTCCATATGACAATTTATGATTATTGCAGAAACTTAACACATAACAAAAGAATACTAGACATCAAATCTCAATTAGAATAAAAATAAGCTAGTCAAAAGAAATGTGTGTTTATCTGAAATAAAAACAGCACTTTGAAGCAAAGCAAATACGAAACACCTTCTTCTGCCCAGATGATGTCCTAGAAGAATGCTTTGCCAGATATATGTTTCAAGTTAGAAGAATGTTCCTAGAGCCTCAAATTAAAACTGTCTTGGTGAAAAGACAGAAGTATTGCAGGAATCATCTGCAAACAAACTTGACAGCCCCTGAGTAAATCCTTGGAAAGTCTAAAACCACCAGTATTTGAAGTCCCAGTGAGTCATAAGTGGGCCATGTGCTGTGCCAGCTGAAGCTCTCTGCAATGTGGAGCCAGGTGGCGTGGGTGTGAATCCTAGCCCAGCCATACTTCATCTATAAGCGTGGGCCAGTCACTTAACCTCATTATACGCCAAGTTCCTTAACTGCAAGGCTTGATGTAGACAACCACATCGAGTGTCATTGTGAAAGGTGTTTCAGATCACATTAGGCACTAAGGCAGAGCTGGCACACAACACATGACAGCTATTACCCTTCATGGTATGATCTTTCAGAATTCTGCCACATATGGGAAAGAAGCAGAAAAAAATGGAAACAGACAGCCTAAGAAACATGAAGTTGGAAGCTTTCGAGGCATTTTAAGGTCCAAAGAACAGTGTGAAACAAAGTGATCCAGGGGGGAAATGAGACACATAAACCTGGATGCTTAAAATATAGGAGAAAGCTTTTTTTAAAGATTTTTTTTAAGATTTTTTATTTATTTATTTGACAGAGGGAGAGAGATCACAAATAGGCAGAGAGGCAGGCAGAAAGAGAGGGGGAGGCAGGCTCCTACTGAGCAGAGAGCCCGATGCGGGGCTGGATTCCAGGACCCTGAGATCATGACCTGAGCCAAAGGCAGAGGCTTTAACCCACTGAGCCCCTCAGGCGCCCCTAAGAGAAGGCTTTTAATACAAATAAAAATATGTGTAGGGAAATCTTCTATAAAGGGCACAGCCCTGCAGAATTATTACCAAGAGTATTGTATTGGAGTTCAATTACACAGAGAGCATCACAACAATAGCAACCCTGGCTGGACATTGACAGCTTATTATTCATGAAAACATACTAAATGCTCACCATGGGTGTCTTGTTTTGTATTTTTATATTTTAAATTTTATCTTAATTTATATTTGTATTTATATTTATAGATAATCTTATTTATTTTATATTTGTTTCATTTAGATTAAATTTATTTATTATTTAACTTTTTTCTTTTCTTATTTTAAAAGATTTTATTTATTTATTTGAAAGAGAGCGAGAGAGACAGAGTGAGAGAGAGCATGAGAGGGGAGAAGGTCAGAGGGAGAAGCAGGCTCCCCATGGAGCTGGGAGCCCGATGTGGGACTCCATCTCAGGACTCCAGGATCATGACCTGAACTGAAAGCAGTCGCTTAACCAACTGAGCCACCCAGGTCCCCATCATTTTTGATTTTCATACTGGAAAACTCCCAAGACATTGTTTTTTTTTTTTTTCCTTAAGGTTTACAAACTGATGTTTTGCTACAAATATACATTGTGAAATGATTACCACAACCAAACTAATTAACATATCTACCACTTTATATAGTTCCCATTTTGAAACATGGGGTAAGAACATTTAAGAACTGTGGAGCTTGGGTAGCTCAATCCATTAAGTGTCTGGCTTCGGCTCAGGCCATGATCCCAGGGTACTGGGATCGGGCCCCACATCGGGCTCCCTGCTTATCTGGGAGCCTCCTTCTTCCTCTTCTTCTATCCCTCCCCCCTTCTTGTGCTCTCTCTCTCTCTCTCTCTCCAATAAATAAATAAATAAATAAAATCTTTTTAAAAAAGCACTTAAGAACTACTCTCCTAGAAAATTTCAACTATCCAACCCAGTATTAACTATAGTCACCAGGCTTTGCACTGTATCTCCAGAGCTTATTCTTCCATAACTGAAACTTTCTCCTCATTTTATTATTATTAACCCTATATTACAAGTAAGGAAACCAAGGCACATGTTCAACAACATGCTCAAAATCCTGCAAGAAGAAAATGGTAACTTTCAGTTGTGTCCTGCCTATCCATGTCTCATCCGGCATCTTCTGCCACAGCTTGTAGAATGCCATGGTCTTAACGGTTATCAGGAACTACTCAGAATCTTAGAACTACTACATGTTAGTTGGGTAGTTCTTGGCCACACAGTTATTCAGTTTTTCTGAATTGTTTATTTATTAAATAAGGAAAATGCTAGTTCCTTCCTTGCAGTGTTGTTGTAAAGTAGCTGTTATTATTAGTGTTTTTATTAATGTAGAGAATATTTACTCATTTCATTGTTGATTTTCTTATCTTTTAAAGGGGAAAAAAACACTTTTCAAAGAGAAATCACTCCTCTGGTCCAGTGTTTTCCATTTTATTCCTCACTTCTCAGAATTTTACATTTACATATGCTTATAGTATTATCATTTAGTTTTTG
Organism: Nasua narica; assembly: GCA_028533885.1. Lineage (NCBI taxonomy): Eukaryota > Metazoa > Chordata > Mammalia > Carnivora > Procyonidae > Nasua > Nasua narica. The sequence goes on along the minus strand of CM052800.1, from coordinate 8,520,721 downwards.
CTCTGTAAGTTGACTAATATATAAGTTCACAGCAATTTAAATATCTACTGTAGTCTCATCCAAAGCCATAAAATCTGTGAAATCTCAAAGCAGACAAGATAGTTTGCTTCTTGGTTGTACTAAAACAACTAAATGACTATCACAATTTAAAATTCCAAATCTGTCCTGACAGGCCAGCTTGTGTACCCTCAGTGGTATGGGGGCCACACTTCAGAAAATGGCATTCAATCAACCTTCAAAAGAGAGTGCTGAGACCCAGAGATGCAATATGCTGCTGGATACACGGATAACTCATAGCCAAGCTTGAAACTCACACCTCCCAATGGCTCACCAGCTATACAAGATGGCAATCCTGTTCCTCAAAGACGGGTTGCAGGTCCATGGACTGAGCCTGCTGAGAAAATAAGTGTGGGATTGTTGAATCAGTCTATCCAAGGGGAAGAGTTGAGTCCCCTGTGTTGTGAAATGTGTCTCTGAAACTTAACACAGATCACACATTTTCATTCTTATTAAAAATCTTGTCAGCATTTCCTCAAACTGCGCTTTGAACTGTTGGTTAAGTTTAAATTACATACGCTTTGGCACTGTTTAGAAGGAAGTGTTCTGGATAATGTTCCTCTAGTAATAGAGGGAGACTTTCAACACTCTCATTGAAATGACACTGAATTGGAATCCTTTTCTGTTCATTGTGTTTAGCAAGAAAGACACTGTTTTCTTCTTGATGTAGACATAGCAAATAAATACTACTGCTACTACTGTGTATGTCAGGGTTATACTCATTCTGGTGAAACGTCCAAGTGTGATGCTACTTTCCACACCCAGATGGATGTTCAGCATACTGATTCCCTGGGCCATTCTGGATATGATCTTTCAAAGTCTGGCGGACCAGAGAGATGAAAGAGGTCAGGGTTTGGAACTGGAAAACCAGCTCTGACACTAAGTAATTATATGACCTTGGATGATCATATGACCTTAGATGATGAACTTAATTCATTTGAACTTTACATCCTTCCTTTGGAAAATGAAGAGAATAATAATGCCTAGTCAACGAAAGTCACACAAATGTTATGAGGGTGAAAAAAAATATGTATAAGAGAGTCATTCATTAAAGGCATAGCACCACGAAACATTACCAAGGATTCTATTTTAGATTCAATTATAAAATTGGCATGCACTTTGGCACACTTTTGAAGTGTAAAAATTGTTGGTTGAAAAAAGGGGATATGTGCACTTACACTTTCACTCATTTTTTTCTTCTATAAACTATGTATTGACTCTTCTAATTTTTATTTTTTAATTTTCTCAATTTACTGGGCAGAGATGATAAAGAGAGGTTCCTGGTGAATTGTTTTGTTGCTTATTTCAGAATAATAACAAAGTTGGCAAATTTTTTAAACTGCATTTTAGATTTATACAGTATAATTTCCACTGTGCTTGGAAAAAAAATGGAAACTACTCTTTTTGAGATTAATTTTTATTTTTGCCAAGAAATTCATGTGCATGGTGAAAATAATTAAATATTATGAAAACATTTCTAAGTGCAATATGGCAGGAGTTTTGTCCATTTCTTCCTACCCACAAATCCTTTCCTCCAAGGTACCTACTTTTAGCTCTTAAAGCCATTATTTCTGGTAGTTATCTCCCAAACTCTAAGTAACATGTTTATACATTTCTTTCTTAATTGATTAATTGTGAATGTTATCTACTGACTCTGTATCATGGTAGTTGATGAGTATTTAGTTCTCTTACATCCAGATCTCCATTGTCCCCCTATTGTCTCTTAAATACTTGTGGTAGATTAGAGCTGACAACAAAATCAGTGTCACCCTTTCCATTTGAGAGGTAGGATCTATTTCCTTCCCCTTGAATATTAACTACCCTGTAACTGCTTTGATCACTGGAATGTAGCAGAAGTGATGCTATGCTAGTTCTGAACCTAGCCTTTAGGAAGACTGGCCTTAATCATTTGGATTACTTGTAGACTCTTTTTGCTAGGTGGGAGAACTCTGAAGAATTTTAGACCTATTGTCCTACAGCAACCTCACAGTCAGGCAAAAGTATGGGAGAGCCTTTGTAAGAAAGATTTATAAATATGAATATCATCTAATGTAGTGGGCCCTAATAAGATTCAAAAGAAACCCATGAAGTTTTAAAAATAATTTAAATGGTGTATATATCACCAACTTAGTGTGAAAAGAGTAAGAAAGAGCTCAGGATAAGAGCTGTCAGAATCTCCAATCTCTCAGCAGGCATCAGACTAGAACATATGCTATCTAGTTTCTTTCTTATGGAAAAAGAAAGATAATTCATGATGGAACTCAAAACTCAGAAGGCAGAGTCAAGAGCCATGAAGAATTTTCCCAAGAAGCAGGACTAGGATGGAATGTAAGAACTAGCAACATGTGTCTGTTTAAGTTTCAAAATTTCTCTGGAGTAGTGACAGCAACATGAGTCTTAATCCCTTCTTTTTAAATAGGAGCATCTGTGATAGTTATTTTCTCTCTGTTCCAACACCGTATATGGGGTGTCTAGGGGTAATGTAATTTTGTGTTTGGTTTCTAGACCTTTAAATCTAAAATCTAAAGGACTGTACTCAAACAGCCATGCCTGAAGAGTCTTGCCATTTTCCTTATTCATTCATTTTGTTCTCTTGTACCAGAGTTGACCTGTGACTTTGATTGATGGAGCATGGGAGAAGTGATGCTTTGACAGTCTACACCTCTCATTTAAGAGCACTATAAGCTTCTGCTTTAGTTTCTTGGATCCCTGAATATATGCCATGAATAGACCACATAGAGAGGCACTGAGACTACATAGAGAGAGAGAATGGTCCAGCTAACATAAGGAAGGTCCACCCATATGAGTAAAACTATCTTATATTCTCTATTTTGTTGGTGTTAGGAAATAAAGAATGGCACTTGGGTTTTCCCTATTCGCTATGTAGAATTCTATGTAATCTGCATTTTCAATGTCTCACCCTCAACTTCTACCAGACATGGTGACTCTGCTTTCAAGGTCTCTTTGGTTATCATTTCTTGAAAGTTAGCTAGTTACTTCTTCATGGGTTAGGAGAAGGAATATAGGATCAAACCTATATTTCAGCTTATCTAAGTTTTCCATAGTACATAGTACACCAATTTTGAACATTTTTGAGATTCTTTGTGTTTAACTGAATTACTTTTCACAGTTATTCCCCTCCCAGGTGTTTAGGTTCAGATTTATAGTGTTATTTTGATATATAAACAACATAATATATGCATGCTACTTATATAGAGAATTGGTTAAGAATTCAACAAATTGCAGCTTTGCTTATATTGTTGTCCATCTGTATGGTAAAGAAATTAACTATAAGGTAGAAACTATACTGTCTGACAGGTTCAAATCTTCATTCTGCTATTTCATAGTTATGAGACACTGAGCAAGTTACTTTTCTCTTTGCATTTTTTGCACCAGTAACTATATGTAACAATGAGACCTATTTAACTATCCCATAGGGTTGTTTTGAGGACTCTATATGACAATCAATATAAATTGCCAAGCTCTTAGATAATATTGAATGAATATTAGCTACTCTTATTAATAACATCTCTAGGTCCTCTCCAACTCAATGATTCTCAAATGAAGTATCTCTATAATGACATATATTTGATCAAAATAAAGTATTGAATGTGATGGCAGAGTTACTGTTTATTCATCTCCTTGACAGCTCATTCATCATTTCTGTGGGTTGTCTGAGTGGCTGGTTTTTGAGGCTTCAGCTTCTAGATCTTTCCTCCTCCCTACCCCCCTAGAGGCTACTGTGTACAGGAGGACCATAAGCTAGTTGCATTTCTAGTGTCTTTGTTACTAAGCTGGGATATAGAATTTCCTTCCAGAAATCTGATAAGACTTTTTCACATTGTTATGGTACCGTGGGTTTTATAAGTCATTTGCTATTGTAATGGAATGGAACCTGATCATTGTCTCCTTCAGGCAGAACCTTACTTGCAAACAAAGCGTACTCTTAAGCCACAAAAAAAATGTTGCCTTTTAAAAGTAGTTGAACCTTGGAAACAAAACAAAACAAAACAAACAAACAAACAAACAAAAAATGACTCATTCAACCTTAAACAGACCCCAGTTTGAGGAAACTGTATTATTTACCAAAGGGGCTACACCAATTACATTCCCACCAGCAGTGCGTGAGGATTCTCTTTTTCCACCTCCTCACCAGCACTTGTTATATCTGATTTTTTGGTAATAGCCATTCTGATGGGTGTGGGGTGATGTCTCATTGTGGTTTTGATTTGCATTTCCCTGATGATGAGTGATTTTGAGCATCTTTTCCTGTGTCTGTTGGCCATCTCTTTATCTTCTTTGGAAAATGTCTATGCAGGCACTCTGTCCATTTTTAAATCAGATTGTTTTTACTTATATAGAGTTTTATTAGTTCTTTATATATTTTAGATGTTAACCCCTTGTCAGATATATCATCTACAAATATCTTCTCTTATGCAGTAGAAAAAAACCACTTTAAATTGTTGTCTGACTTTAGGTAATTTCTTTAATTGCTCCATACTTCCATTTTCTCCTCTGCAAAATGAACATAATAACAGTACTGGAACCTTCCTTATAAAGTTGTTACAGAGATTAAGTGAGGCAATAATCTAAAAACACAACTGCCCTTATCACATAGGCAAAGGCTCAATATGTTTCATCTACCCTCACTTTAACTGCAGTATCATTATCATGAAAGCCTCTTTCAAAATCCATAAAAACACATTTGAGAAAGCTGAGACTCACTAGAGCAACTTTTGAAAGTCTCAGAGTTCATGGAAGAGACAGGGTGTCCTTGAAGATTTTTGAGTCAGTGGTTAGAAAGGTGAATGATGATAACCTGGGAAAGACTCATCTAACTTCACTATGGAAAATTGATTAGTGAGGATGGAAAGAGAGAAAGTCAAAGACATGTCCTGAAAGAAGTTTCTGTGGCTAATGTCATAGAGGTTACTGCCTATGTTCTCCTCTAGGGTTTTGATAGATCTCTGCCTCACGTTGAGGTCTTTTATCCATTTTGAGTTTATCTTCGTGTATGGTGTAAGA
>CM052800.1:8427380-8515139 GCA_028533885.1 Nasua narica | reverse complement strand
AACAATCAATCTTGTAACACTGAAAAATTAAAATAAACAAATTTGGGGAGAAAAAAAAGAGAGATAGTCAGAATGAAAGATAACATATATATCTGCTCTAAGAGAAGATATCACAGAACTAATAAATAAATTAGAAACATCAAAAAGTAAAATGGAAAGGTTGAAAATTGAATGTCTGTCACAGGACGAAGTCTTGGGATGATCATGATGAACAGAAGAATCAGATAAAGACACTAAGCAAATAGAAAGGAGATGATAGATGTGGAAGGCAGAAAATGTGACCTTAACAAATGATAGAAAAAACACTTAAAGATATAATGCAACCAAACTTCTTGAAAGCAATAAAAAAGTGAATCTGTAGCTAGTAAATTAAATTCCAATTGACTAATATTGAGGCACATTCTAATGGAGTTATTGGTTGGTTGTCAGAGATAGAGAAAGAATGCTTCTGATAGCCTGGCCAGAAAAAAAAATAGAGCCATCTACTAGGGAAATAAGTAGTCAGGACTTCTGCCCCTTGACAGTAATATTCAATGCCAAAGGATAATAAATAAATACCTACCTGGTTCTAGTGGCATTAATAGAGATTATAGTGTGGTTAAGTGTAAATATTATGGTAATACAGTAACTGTGGGCCTTCCTTGCAACAAAACAAACAAAGTAGATAATTAGCATAGAACACACAGAATTTAAAAATGAAAAATCTGTGTTAAAAGGCCTGGGATGAATATTAAATTTACTTAATAAATAACTAAAACTTAGGCAATTACATATGCAAAACAATGTGAATATTATAAACCTTAATAATATAAAAGTAATAATATAGCTTACAAAGATTAGAAATGAAGAAAGGCTAGGGTGGAGAAATTATCGGCAGGGTAGACTCACCACCTGATCTGACATGTTTCATAGTAAGAAGGAATTTAAACTTCCTGAAATTAAAGCACGTAGCCAAGCAAACTAATGAATCCAACCTTATAGTAGCTTTTTTCAAACCATTTTTCTTAACTATAGAGGAATGTTTTAAAGTAAATGACATTTTTTTTTTTAAGATTTTATTTATTTGACAGAGACAAAGAAATAACAAGTAGACAAAGAGGCAGGCAGAGAGAGGAGGAAGCAGGCTCCCTGTCGAGCAGAGAGCCCAATGCAGGGCTTGATCCCAGGACCCTGAGATCATGACCTGAGCCGAAGGCAGAGGCTTAACCCACTGAGCCATCCAGGCATCCCAATGACATTTATTTCTGTGAAGGAATTCTTTTGTGAATTAAACAGTCTCCTTAATTTTACTTGGTTATTAAAACTAAGTTCAGTATAAAATTTTTAAAATTAATAAATAGCACTTGTCAGAATTATTCCTTTCTCTAGAAATTATTTTCATTTATTCATATGTTTATCCTTTTCACTGTATGTATACATAAACTGATGTCTAGAATTATGCTAATAATAACGATAATAGTAAGAGCAGCTAGCTCTACTTACTGAGTGCTTACTCAATACAGGAATTTTACTGAGCACTGTACATATAATACTTCATTTAATCTCACAACAATATTAAGAGGCAAGCACCATTATTATCATACCCATTCTAGAGATGAGATAATTGAGGCATAGTAGGGGTTTGGTAAATTAGGCAAACCGACATAGGTATTGATGATAAATCCAGGATTCTAACCCAGGTAGTTTTTAATCACTAATATTAAAGTTTATAGGTACTGAGATTTTAGGATGACTTGTTTCTTTTTTTGTAATTGAAATATAATTGGCATACAATGTTGTATTAGCTCAAGTGTCCAATATAGTGATTCAACAATTTTATACATTACTCAGTGCTCACAAGTGGTAAGTATAGTCACCATCTGTCACTACACAATGTTATTACAAAATTACTAACTATATTCTTTATGCTGTACTTTTAATCTCTGTGACTTACTTATTTTATAACTGGAAATTTGTACCTCTTAATCTCCTTCACTTATTTTGCCTATCCCTCATCCACCTCCTCTCTGGCAACTACCAGTCCATTCTCAGCACTTAAGAGTCTGCTTATTTTTAGATTCTACATATAAGTGAAATCATATGATATTTGTCTTTGACTTACCTCACTTCAAATAATACACTCTATGCCCATCCATATTGTCACAAATGACAATATTCCATTCTATTATATGTATATAATATATATATTATATTATGTACATAATATATGTGCTTATGTTTCTTTCATATTTTAGCTGTTGTAAACAATGTCACAATAACCATAGGAGTACATATGTCTTCAAATTACTGTTTCTGTTTTTTTTGGGTAAATAGCCAGTAGTGGAGTTCCTGGATCATATGATATTTCTGTTTTTAACTGAAAAACAAAGGAGAAAGGAGTTTGAGGGAGATAAGAAAAGGACAGAGAGCTGGGAAACATCTTTACGCTAAATCTGACTTGCCAGAAATTTTAAAAAAGCCTTAAAATATTAGAGAAATTTAATATTCAATATAAATGCATTTTCTATACGATATTGCAGTGTGAAGCTACTAAGGAATAATAATCTACTAGAACTAGCTGAGAAATGAATGAGAAGTACATATGTCCGAATTCTGATTTACACTGGAACAGAAAGAAATAAATAACAAACCACAAGATGCAGGGTAATGATTGAGCATTTAGTAAAAGGTAGCAATTAAACTGAAGGTAACTGGGAAAGATGGAAAATCTCAGGAGTTCCCAGAACTCTTGTGAGGGAGTTTTCACAAGATGTGGGATTAGTTATGGTGAAGTCCAGTTATTCAAAGGATTCTGTAGACACTGGTATATGAGTCACATATCCATTTTCACACCAACACTGTCTGGTACTTTATTATCCCCATTCTGACATAGAGGAAAGCCAATGAGTCTTGGCGAAGGAAAAAGTCTTGTGCAAGAGTACCGCAGCCAGTTTGGTGACAGAGGATGAATTCACATCCATGTCTTACCATCTGCAGAGCCTAGAATCTTTCATTATTTCTTCTTCTGAGCAGTGGAATATATTTCGTTATCTCACCTCAAGAGATAGAGAAAACATCAAAAGTGATATAAACTGTGGCTGCTACTCTATTAGCGGCCAATTCAGTCTCATCACATCAGGGAAACTCTCAAATAAATCCAGTTATTCTTTAAGTCATGTGGGCCTATAACTCAATAACTTGCCAGCATAAAATTTACTTTTGAGGCAAATTCCCAGGAGGCATCATACTGCATTGCCTACTATGTGATTAAAAAGGAAAAATATGATCTTAAAAAAAGAAGAAAATATCACTTGAATAGAATTTTCAAATCAGTATGTTGTATATCTGAAACTAATATAGCATTGTATGTCTACTACATTTCAGTAATAAAATTAAAAAAAAAGGTTATGAATACAGCAGCACAGATTATGAATGAGAAATGTCCATTAAATAACATAATGCTGCACATTGACATCATGATGTTACATAGCATCCCATAATGCTTCCTGGAGAATTCAGCTCTTTTCCTTTGTTGACTCTATGTACATCCCTTATATGGCTGGAGCTACTGCTGTTCTGAGATTTATCTACTGCTACCAATTGATGCTTGGCTTGGACGATCTCTCCCTCTCTTCCCTTTCTCTGGTACCTCTAGCAAATGAGCACAATAATATGACAATAATATGAGGCATATTTTATAAATATATAGATAATGTCTGTAATATAATGATATATTATACTAATCACTTTATTATTATTATTAATATTACTATTGAATGAGCCAAATCAGCTCTTGTGCTTAGCCATCCTCACCCTTAGAACATGGCCCATGGAAACTACTCATATTTCCTCCATGCTTTTAGGGAGACCCAGGAAAGGATGATGGAAGCTGCCTCAAGAAATTCTTGTGCCCAATCAGGTTATGATCCCATGCCTACCATCTTGTTGTTGGTATGCAGAATGGAACCATCAATGATACTGCCACTATCAATGGTCCCAGGAAGGAATGGGAGTAATTGTTTCTTTAATTTTCAAATTTCTAGCCTTCAAAGGAGGGTTTCCTCAACTCCCTATGCACTCAAAACATCACACTCCCTTCTATTTCTCTCCCTGTCATGGGATTAGTTGCTAAAAAAAAAGGGATATGTACTTTTATTTAAGTATTTTATTTGGATGATTCTATTATTTTTGAGCTCTTAGGGTGAAGTTGGACAAAATTCTCTAAAAATAAGGCTGATGGAACTATATGACAGACCTCTAATTCTTCATGATTTCTGAGTTCATACATTTTAAGAAGTCCACTGGTCCCTATCAAATATCAAAATGGTGGGAAAACCCATAAAAAATGTTAGCTTCTAAAGAAATTTGGTATCTGAAAAATGAAACTAAGAAAAAATACTATGTGAATTTAGTGATTTAATTGTGCCTGGATTAATTAATTAGGTAATTAACATAAGAATGTGTTTTTCATATTAGCTCTCTGTATATTAATAATGGAACTGTTCACGAGGTGACCAAACCAGACATTACGAAGTGCTAATTAACTTCAGAAATGTAACCTTCTAATTTCTAAAGTACTTTCTCCTTGTCTCCTTTAGAGAAGTGACATAGCACACCATTTCATTTGCAGAACCATCTTTTGCCTTGCTGATTGCACTGTTTTTCAACATTTGTTTTTACTTTTCGCATTCTTTTAAAAGCAAATATAAATATAATCAAATATTTTCCCACAGACCTGCCATGAAATAAAATACATAATTGCTTCCTTGGCTTTCTACACAGAATTCTGGCAATTCTTTGCACCTCTATCAAGTTGTATTTCTCACTGAAAAATAATTCAATTCATGGGTACATTTGTTAGTACCAACAAATGGCTTCTAATATATAAAGTCCCCAAAATCCAGTGGTTTAAATAAATAAAAAATTATTTTTTTAATGTAACAGTGCATTCAGTTTCACTTCCACTTTCTTTTTTTTTATATACTTTTTTTTTTGTGTTAGTCACTATACAGTATATCATTGGTTTTTGATGTAGTGTTCAATGATTCATTGTTAGTATATAACACCCAGTCCTCCATGTGATATGTGCCCTCCTTAATATCCATGACTAGGTTCACCATCCCCTCACCCTCATCCCCTCTAAAACCCTCAGTTAGATTCCTGGAGTCCATAGCCTCTCATGGTTCATCTCCCCCTCTGAATTCCCTCCCCTTCATTTTCCCCTTCCTTTTCCTCCTTTGCCAGAAGCTTGGCAAACTGGCTTTTCCCAACCCAACTGGATACAATTGTCTCCTTAAGAAAGAATAGCATTGAAAGAATGCCTTCTTTTATTAAAGAATGACTTCCTTTACTGTTTTTATGGTTGGAGCGCTGGTTGAGGATTCAAGAATACTCAGTAAACAACATCTCTCCCATATTCAATTTCCGAAACTATTAAAAATAAAACAAAAATATCACTTTTATTACTGATAAAGGTGACATTGGAGATAGTGGCTTATATGCATGAGCAAGTGGGATTTATTACACTGAACTAAAAAAATCATACAGACTTTTCTACTCAATTATTCAAATATGAGAAAATATAAGAAGCAATGAAGAAGAGTTTGCTCCCCAACATAGAGAAATCAAAGAACTGAAAAAGACTCATATTTTTGACCAAGAAAAATTAAAAAGGGCTAGATGTTTATAAGTGAACACTTTTATATACCTTAAGTATATAAAAGATCTTTTTTTTCTTCCACATCTCATAAGGATGTCAAATTCTACAGATCTAGAACTGTGACGAGAAGTTTAAAGTTTTTGATACTGTTGACTAGTGTGCCATTTTTGAGCTCTTTTCCTTTTAAGGATTTTCAGAAATTTCTATTTTCTAGGAAAAATTTCTAAATGCAAATTTAATGCAAAGTCATTAGATTTGTATTGTAAGAACATAAGAATTGTAAGAACAATTCTTCAAGATTTAGATGAGAACTTTTGCACAATTATTAGTATCAGTTTGCTTTTTCATGTTACATAATTTAAAAATATTATATGCACCCCTATTTTACTGTAACATTTATAACACCCAATATATGGAAGCAACTCAGGTGATCATTGATAGATGAATGGATAAAAAAGGGTGGAATACTGCTCAATTATAAAAATGAATAAAATCTTGCCATTTTCAAGATAAATACCATATAATCTCATGTATATGTGGAATCTAAGAAAAACAAAACAAATGAATAAACCAACAAAGACAAAGCAGAACATACTTATAAATACAGACAACAAACTGGTTTTTACCAGAGAGGAAGGTTTTGGGGGTTGGGAAAATGAATGAAGGGGAGTGGGAGATAGAGGGTTCCAGGTATGGAATAAATAAGTCATGGGGATAAAAGGTACAGTAAAGGAAATATAATCAATGGTATTATAATAGTATTATATAGTGACAGATGGTAGCTACACCCTAGCATAGCATAACATATAAACTTGAGGAATCGCTGTTGTATACACTGACATTAATGTAATATTGTTTGTCAACTATATTTAAAAAATATATTGATAGAAAGCTGACAGAAAGCTCTTTGCCTATCTCTTTAGTTCTTATTTAGTGTTTTTTATTCCATTGGTCTCTTTCTCTCTTTCTTTTTCTTTCTATCGCTATCTCTCTTTGACACTTCAAAAATTCAACTCACAGTATTATCATCTCTCATTTTCTTTTTTATTTTATTGTTTTCTATTTTAACAGTGTATTCTTTTGCCTTCATGTTTCCATTTCTGTTATTTGCTTTTTTATTCTTTTATTGTATTGAATTGAAAGCTTGGTCATTTATTCTTTCTTGTTTCCTATAAATGCATTTAAGTCTATCTCAACAATTTAGCATTTAGTGTTATCTTTTTATTTGATCCCATGTTCTATAATTTCAGTTTTGATTTATTATCAAAATAATTTAGCTTATTATTTGATACCTTGTTGAACTATCAAATTAGAACAGATTGTATATGTGATAATTCTGAAAATTTTTCTTTAAAGATTTTATTTATTTATCAGAGAAAGAGCAACACAAGCAGGGGGAACAGCAGGCAGAAGGAGAAGCAGGCTCCTCAGTGAGCAGTGAGCCCAATGTGGGACTCGATCCCAGGACCCTGGGATCATGACCTGAGCTGAAGGCAGGTGCCCAACCATCTGAGCCACCTAGGTGCCCAATTCTGAAAGTTTTTATTTTGGCTATCTTTCCTTAGAAATAGCTCAATAAAGGAGTTGATGTGGAATCTTAGAGACAGAGGCCCCCAAGTTATTAGTGGAGTAAATGGAAAATCTCAGAATGGCCACTGTACAACTTCTCTAGAAGCCAATGATCCAGGGGAAACAGGTTAATGATGAGAAATTTAGTGTTCACTGGGCGTTATATGCAACTGACAAATTATTGAACACTACATCTGCAACTAATGATGGCTAATTGAATTTAAATAAAAAAAGAAATTTAGTGTTTGTGCCTTTTGCAGGAAAATCACATAAATCTTATATATTTAGGATTGTCTATGCTCTTTCCATGTTCTTTTAATGTTAACATCATTTCAAAAATAAATCTATATTCTTTAACATGGCTCACAAAGTCGCCACATGTCAAACTGTTTCAAGACTCATAATTTTCCTACTAATACGCTGTTACTTTTTCACTCTTGTAGGTATAGGAGAGACTCTGATAAAGAACTCTTACAATGTCACTTCTCCCAAAGAGATTATTATATTCTAGAAGGTGAAAGAGATAACAAATTATTAAAAACAAAGTGATCAAGATTGTTTCAATTCTTTCAGAGAATACTGAAACATATCTAAAACTTATATGTGGAACATAAGGGATAGCATGGAGGACAGTAAAAGAAGGAAGGGGAAAATGAAGTGGGGGGGAATCAGGAGGGGAGATGAACCATGAGAGTCTATGGACTCTGGAAATCAAACTGAGGGTTTCAAAGGGGAAGGGATGAGGTGGGTGAGCCTGGTGATGAGTATTAAGGAGGGCATGTATTGCATGGAGTACTGGGTGTTATATGCAAACAATGAATCATGGAACACTACATCAAAAACTAATGATGTACTATAATGTGACTAACACAACATAATAAAATAAAATAAGATAAAATCCTAAAAAAATTAATAGTGATATGAAGATAGTCAGAAAAAGCTGTCTGAGGAGGTAAGGTGAGACCAGAAGGACAAGAAAAGTATAATCTTTAACTGTCTGATGGCAAACTATTTCAAGAAGAAAGGTTAAGTGGAAGGAACAAGTACAAAGGCCCTAAGAAAAGAAACCTGTAGGTTTGGACAAGGAGATGAAAGAAAGAGTGTAATCAGTAATGAGAGAGAGTGGCAGGGAATGAGATTGAAGAGGCCAACAGAAGCAACTACCAAATGTTTGAAACAATCCTTATAATGAGGGTAATGAAAAAGTAAACAATAAGATACTGATTCCCATCTTCAAACTGGAAAAGATTTAAAAGCTTGATAGTATCACATATGGAAAAAGAAGATTGCTCACAACTATTTGTTGTGGTACAAATTGGCAGAACTACTTTGGAGAGTGAATTTCAGAAAGTCCATTCCCCAGAGAAATGATCTCATGCATGCACCAGATGGTTCATTGCATTGCTGTTGTGAAGAGTAAAACAAAAACAAGCACAATATAGACTGGAAATAACCTAAATGTACATAATTGGGAAGATAAATAATAAATTATGGAATAGTATACAGTGAAAATACTATAGTAGTGGAAATGAATAAATAAGAGTTATAAGTAGTCAGTCCCCTGGATGAAGCTCACAAACAATGTTGACGTACAAAAGAGTTACAGGAGAACATATATAGTGCAATTCCATTTATGTACATTCTTTAGCTCTTATTTTGAAATAATTATAGGCTCTGAAGAAGTTTCAAAAGAGTACAGTGAGATCCAATGTACCCATTACTTAGACAAATATAGTGTATTATTAAAATTAGAAAGTTGACAATAGCCTAACACAATTAGACTACAAACCATGCTCAGATTTCATCAGTTTTTATATGCACTCACTTTTTACGTCTATAGTTGACATGTGTAAGTTCCATACCATTTTATTACCCATATAGATTTGTATAACCACCTTCACAGTCAAGATACAGGACTATTTTTTTCACTACATAGGAAATCCTTCCCGCTATCCCTTTATAGTCACAATCTTCTTTTAAATTCTGACTTACACTAATTTATTCTCCACTTCTATAATTTTGTAATTTTAAGGATGATATATAATTGGAGTCATAGGATATGCAATCTTTTGAAACTGACTTTTTTTTTTAATTGAACATGATGTTCTTGAGATCCACCTATCCAACAATTTGTTTCTTTTTATTGCTGAGTATTATTCCCTTTTGTCATGTACCAGAGTTTGTTTAACCATTTATTCCTTGATGGATATTTGTATTATTTCCAGCTAGGGGCTATTATAAATAAAGCTGCTATGAATACTTGTGTTTAGGTTTTAGTGTGAATATCTATTTTCAATTGTCTTGGGTGAATGCTCTAGAAGGGCATTGCTGGATCATGTAGTGAATGCATGTTTAACTTTTTTTTTTAATTTAATTTAATTTTTTCAGTGTTCCAAGATTCATTGTTCATGCACTACACCCAGTGCTCCATGCAATACTTGCCCCTTTATTACCCACCACCAGGCTCATCCATCCCCCCATCCCTCTTCCTTCCAAAACTCTGTTTGTTTCTCAGAGTCCATGGTCTCTCATGGTTTTAGAAAAGTTAATTTACATTAAAAATTAACTTGGAATGTATTCTCACACAAATGAAAAATAAACAACAGATGTCTTAGAGTGAAAAACAAATGTAACTATTAGAACAAAAGTATTAGAAGAACAGAAGGTAACATTTTGTTTTAATTTGGGGATTGGAAAGCCTTCTTCACAAAGACATAAAACTCAGAAGACATAAAGGAAAGGCTTGATAATTGTAACCTCTCGAAAATTAAAAATTTCCATTTTTAAAAAAGCCATCAAATGAAAAGGAAAGAATAAATGACATTCTGAGAAAAAATATTTAAAATAACACTCATTTCATATACATAATATATAAATAATGCTTATAAGCTAGGACTGAAAAGACAAACAACCCAATTTAAAATTGGAAAAGATATATGAACAACTTATCAGAAACACTTACAATGAACAAAATAAATCTTTTTTAGTAATCAATAAAAATATTTCTTTTCTATCAGTGTCTCAAAAAATTTAGAGAACTGCCACTTCCTGTTATGATGTTAGGGAAAGGATAAAGGTATTCTTAAAAGGTACTATGGGAAAGTAAATTGACACAGCCCAAATATATATATTTGACATATATAGCTTATTTGACCCAGCCCATTTATATATTCTATAATATATATCAAACATAAATTTGTATATATAAATATATATATTTGACACAGCCCATTTGTGTTTGTGTATATATATAATTCTATATTTATATGCATATAAAGGGAGAAGAGAAAAGACAAGAATATGATTAGCTTAAAAAATCAGGAAACATTAAAAAACAAAATTATAATGACAGAAATAAAATAAAACACATATGATTGTAATAAAATTCAATGGGTTAAATTAATATTTTAAAGGACAGAGGCTCTCTTTTAAGTGTGTTTTCAGTTAAAGAAAGGAAAATTAAAGCCAATTGCTTCACAGTTTTTTGGTACTTGGTGTTGATGCTGAAAAGAGTCACCAGGTGATAGTCTGGTTTTGGTTCTTCCGTGTGTGATTTATGTTTTGTCTTTAGAAAATTAATCATTTATATGCATTTAATGAAGATGTGTTAATATGTGGTCCCTTTTGGTTTGATTAATTATACTGATCTTTTCGTTAGCCCTTTCAATTTTAAGCATCATTCACTAATTTTGAGGTTATTCTGAATTATGTTTATTTTTCTGTCTTAATTTCTTTCCTCCTTTTATCATTCTAGGGCCTCACCTAAGGTGTTGTGTAATGATTCCTTATATTTGTTTTCTAATACCTTAATTTTATTTTTATTGGTGTTTTTGTTCCATGTTCTGTAAAGAATTTCTTTATTCTATTTTCCAGATGTTCTACTTTCTTTTTTTAACTCATAGTTTTATTCTCTAAGAGATAATCTTTGTCCTCTTGTAATTTAATTATTTGGTCCCTTATATGTAGATATAATGTATTCTTCAATCTCCCTGAAGATACAAGTTAAAGATTTTTAAAAGTTCTTTACTGTTCCCCAAGTTATGTCTGTTTCCTCCCACTGCAGAATTCTCTTTATTTATTCAAATCTTTCTTTTTCAGGATGTTGTTTCTTTATACATACAAAGTAATCTTTGAGTTTATGTTTACATTTAAGAAGGAAACCTGAGCAACTACTAGGGTTTTCTCTTCATTTTTTTTTTTCCTGTAAGTTTTCACATCTGTGTAGAAACTTTGATGGAAAGGAGACCTCAATGCAAGGTTTTGTTTTAGGACCATTTGATAGGAAAAGGGCTTTAGGTTTATTGGGTTCCCAATGAAGGTTGATGAAGTGATTAGTTTTAGCCAGTATCCACATAAGAAGCTTTAGCTATTCCCATATGGTTCATTCAATTTTTTCAGACAACAGATCCTACTTCATGACTATGGGTAAATGTCAGTCCACCTCTGTGTTGTGCAAAGGGAGAAGCAGAGTTAAGTAGCTCTGGAATTATTCCCTATTTTCAGGTCCACTTCTCATTCTAATCTTCCATTGTGCTTGTTGACCTTGACTGAGCCAGTGGATTTTTTGGGTCCCTATGAGCAGTGGGGGCCTCATCTCCTCTATAGTCTCCTATAGCATATTCTATATTGCTACTTTATCTGAATCATTCATGAACTTGTTTCTATTTTCTTCTACTTGGTAATTTGCTGAAATCCCTCCACTGTCATAATTAGTGACTTCTCCAGTCCTTTGCTTTCTGCTATAAATGTGTTCCTTTTGTACTTCTTGAATTTCATTTCAGTGAAGTCTCAGGGCAGATAGAAGTTAAATGTAGAAATTGAGTTCCCCATCTTGAAACTGACAGCATTTTTCTATTGAATGAATGCACAGTTGTTCAGATTATCAAAAAGAAAGAAAAAGAAAGAAAGAAAGAAAGAAAGAAAGAAAGAAAGAAAGAAAGAAATAGAAAGAAAGAAAATTGTTGAGTAAATGAGAATTAAATAGAATTTGGAAACAAAGCACATATCCCAATATATAGTATAATCAATTTAGGTAACAAAATCAAGAAAGATTTTTCATGTTATGATAAATTTAATTCAAGAAGTATTTTTCAAAATTTTTGATGTATTTTATTCTTTACTGTGAACAGGTACTTGGTCCATGAGGTGGAATTAAATTTACATTCTGCTTTTGCTGTACGGTGATCACAGAGTAATTTTTGTCCCAATATTTCAGTAACAACCACAGCAGATCCCACAGAATTAATTTCTTTGCAATAATCTGTCTAAATGTTACTTGTTCCTTTCTGATCTCACCTCTTACTCACTCTTCATCCAAGGGATCTTGAAGGCATTGTTGGAATAGATTCTGATTCTGGCTTTCATCTTCTGTCCTTCTCCTTCACAGACCCTGCAATCTGGCCATGCTTCACACAGTTCTCTATTTTTGAGTTTTCTGACCTCCATGCTACTGCTTATTGGGTCCCTCTCCCTGGAATTCATTTCTTCATTCTAATCCATAACCAACACAAATTGGGGTGGTTGCCCTGCTTACAAAGGTGTCCCTAATGTTATACCCTCTCCCTGGTCATTTTTGACTAATATGCACTGTACCAATTGGACTCTCTCCTTAGAATTTGAGCACAACAACAGAGATGTCAAGATGTAAAATGCAGCTAAAAGCTGATTATTTCTTGCTGTATCCTAGAAAGAAGAGTTATGTGCCTCTGTTGCTAACATGTCCGGACAAATATCTCCTGGTTCTTAGCCTTCCTCAAGCTTGGTATTTCAATTCGTCTTTTTTTTTATTTTAGGCAGTTTTTTAAAATTATTATTATTATTCTTTTTATTAATATATAATGTATTATTTGCCTCATGGGTCTGTGAATCATCAGGCTTACACATTTCACAGCATTTGCCATAGCACATACCCTCCCCAATGTCCATAACCCTTCCCCCCCCCACCTCCCAGCCACCCTCAGTTTGTTTCATGAGTTTAGGAGTCTCTTATGGTTTGTCTCCTTCCCCATCCCATCTTGTTTCATTTCCCTCCTTCACCCCCCATGACCCGCCATCCTGCCTCTCAAATTCTTCATATCAGAGAGATCGTGTGATAATTGTCTTTCTCTGACTGACTTATTTAGCTTAGCCTAATACCCTCTAGTTCCATCCATGTCATTGCAAATGGCAAGATTTTGTTTCTCTTGATGGCTGCATAGTATTCCATTGTATATATATACCACATCTTCTTTATCCATTCATCTGTTGATGGACATCTAGGCTATTTCAATAGTTTGGCTATTATGGACATTGCTGCTATAAACATTCGGGTGCATGTGCCCCTTCAGATCACTACATTTGTATCTTTAGGGCAAATACCCAGTAGTGCGATTGCTGGGTCATAGGGTATCTCTATTTTCAACTTTTTGAGGAACCTCCATACTGTTTTTCAGAGTGCCTGTACTGGCTTGCATTCCCACCAACAGTGTAGGAGGGCTCTCCTTTCTCTGCATCCTCGCCAACATCTTCAGTTCCACCTTAATTCATCTTTCCAACAAAGCTTTTCTTTCCTTTAAGAGAACTATTAATTTTTTTCCCTTTGCTTTCTGGTGTATAAAACCAAGGAGCTTTAACTTACCTTAAACCTTATCTCCTCAGATCTACCCTTGCCTGCCATTTAAGGCCATGTTCAAGGTCTTTTTTTCTCAGTAGGGAATCTTCATGGCCTTACATTAAGTAGAAGCCTTCTCCATCCTCTGGAATTTCGCAGTCCTTTGCCATCCCCTGTCTCAGGACAATCACCACTTATAACTTGTCAGAAGCATATTAATGTATGATATCACCCACATGAAAAGAGTAGTTCATTGACAGCATGGTTTGAATTTTTTTTTTTCTCCATAGTGCCTTATAGGATATTTGTACACAGCAAATTTTCAATAAACTATATATATATATATATATATATATATATATATATTTTTTTTTTTTTTTAACTTACACAATGGAAAAGAGCTTCCTTATGTAGACATAAGACATTTGGCTGGTGGGGAAAGAGGAGCAGAAGGAGAGGGAGAGAGAGAATCATAAGCACTCCATGTTCAATGCATGAGCTACTGACATGAGTCGACCCTGAGATCATGACCTGAGCTGAAATCAAGAGTTAGATACTTAACTGACTGAGCCACCCAGGCACCCCCTGAAGCCATTTTATTAATAGCAGCTACGTTCTTCTTAAGTGTAGCTTTGTGCTATTTCATACTACTCTCTTAACTTTGCTGCAAAGTAGATGATATTGTGCCTACTTTCCAGATAAGTAAAAAGAAGTTTCAGAGAAGTGGAATATATTTTCCAAGGTATCAGAGTGATTCTGAAGTGGACCTGGGCTTGAATCTTAGTTCTGAATTGTGTTCCGCTTTGATACGGTTCACAAGCTCCCTTTTGAGAGACTGCTTCTGTCCCAGCAGTACCTACAATCCCTTGGTACTTAAAGGAGAAGGAGTGCTGGAAGCAATTGGAAGGGGATAATTTCTTGTCTGATCTGCAATCACCCATTCCTTGAGCTCTGAAAGAAACAATACACAGGCCCAGTGATCTATTTGCAGTGAAAGAATAAGTACAATCAGATTTGTTAGCCCTCATTATTCCATAATGAAGCAAGCCATTACTGCAAGATTGAAGATGTTTTGAAAGATGTCACTGACAAAATGTCTCAGAGGGATTAAACGAGTGATGGAGGAAAATATTCTAAGTTATTCAACACCTGGATGTAAGAAGAAGCAGTGTTTATTTTTAGGCCTGGCCCTGTATCAGTGTCAGTATGAGCATCCCCAGGTATTTGTATGTTTGTGGTCCTATTAGATTCCAGGTATTGAGAGTGAGTGAATTACATTTTTAAAACTATTCATTAGATGAAGGAATTTTTATATCTACTTTAGAGATTAACTAACTGAGACTCAGAGAAAAAGAAATGTCTGGCCCCTCTTCATACAGAGTAGCAGAGTCAGAATTCACATTTAAATACTATCTCAAGGTATTGCACTGTGTTATCAAAAATCATGTAATTCAAAAGCAATAATGGAAATCACAGTCAAAAATGGTAGCTCAACCCTACACAGAGTAGGCTGATAAATAATTCTGTGTGATCTCCAAGTCAGCCCTCTCCTGGGGCACCAGAGTGTAACCAGAGCACAGGGGTGCAAGAGCACCTGGTTTCAAGGATCCCAAACAGATCAGGCTTGGCTACCAGCCACTGACAAAATCCAAAAGCAGAGAGATAAGTAGTGGTGAAACAGGAAATGAATTGATTTCAATGAGGCACACACCAGGAAGGCAGTGGAATAATATCTCAAAGATGGTCTCCAAAGTGCTGAAAATACCTCTAAGTTTATATAGGGAAAATGTGGAATAAAGGTTAGTGGATCTGTGCTGGTGGGTAGTGAAGGTCAAGCCAATCCTTGTCTTGGGGTCAATCACGTGAGTTTTGCTGATGTCAGGGTCTGAGGGGGTAATTTTGGTTACTGTCATGGGATGCTTTGCCCATGGGGTCTTTTGCCTAAGTCAAGACATAAGCTGGAAAGAATTTAATCAATTAGAAAGCATAGACTGAGGTCAGAATGGAGGTAGTCAAAGTCCTCTTTCCACAGCGCTCTCCTGATCCCACCCTAGACAAGATTTTTTTATAAAGGATATACATAGACATGGAGACAAGCTTGCTAAAAGGATCAGAGAAGAAGGGATTGGCAATTTATATGCCTAAACAAAAAAGGATGAGATTTAAATAATTGCCAGAGGCACAAATGCTCTGAAAAATAGTAAAAGTGAAAAAAAATAAAGGTGAAATTGCTCATGAGAAAAGACTTAAAGAGAAATTTCATAACTTCAGAAAGGAAAAGAACTGACCAGAGAGCAGCTCATTGGAAAATAACTGAGGATTTACTTGATTGCTAGCCTTATGTACGCCCGCAGAAGAGTGATGAATTGAATAAGTAGGGCCTTACTGCTATAGCCCCTCATTTCTGCACTCCAGTGGAATACTCCATTCTTATGCTTTTGAAGGAATATAGACAAACCAGAGACAGAGAGATTTTGTGCTTATTCATTTGCACATTCTAGTCCCTCTGCTTAGAATGCCTTTTAACCTGGTACCACCAAGGAAAGCCAGCTGGCTCTTCCAGATTCCCTTCAGATGTTTCCTCCGCTATGGCGTCTTCCTTGTCATCTCCAGGCAAAAGGCACCTCCATAAAAGGAATGACCATAAGCTGAATTTGTGGGGATGTCTCTCTCTCCACAGGGTGGGGAGTCCTGCAGGAGAGATTTCCCAAACCACATGTTATGTCACGTGACCCTGTGAGGTATGAAGCATTATAAGTTATTGTTATTTTTTTGTGCCAGCTCATGAACCAAGTAGTACACTTTTTAAAGATTTAATTAACACCCAGTATGTCAATGAGCCAGCAATGAAAGCTCAAGATTTTGTTTACGCCTTGAGCCTTCAGACCTCTTTTTATCCATGTAACATAATAAAAGGGAATGTTTTCAGAGCGTGCTACAATGCTCCAATTCAGATCAATGCAATCTGAGCTGTGTCAAATAGTATATTGTGAAATATTGGATTTCACAGAAAGACAGAGGTTCAATTTATTTTTCTGCTGCCGTGCCCATCTAATCAGAAGAATAGACCCATTGCAGATTTTTTTCTAGACATGATACCTAAGGAAGATGAAAGTGCAATTACATTCTGCTGTTGCATGGCAGTTCGAAAGGAGTTAGAGCAGGTGTTTGAGAGAGAGAGCACCTGGAGACAATGGATGCCCCCCACACCGTGAATTGTGGGACACGGAGCCAGTGAGAGGGGCAGGCAATGTTTAGATGATGACAAGCAGTGATGGGCTTGGGAGTCATTTCACGTGTGTCCCAGGCATCAATCAAACAATAATTCTCTGTCTGTTAGTTTGTTTGTTGGGAGTCCGTGAACTTACCAAGAAAACACTGTCAACTCGACTGAACATAATTGCTTCCTGAGAATAGATTCTGGCAAGTGAATTGAGACTACTCCCTTCTAGTCTTTTAGGGTTTTACAATTTACAAAGCATTCTCCCACACACTGTATCAAGGCCTGTTTTGAGCACCCTGCCAGGCACTGGCCATGTTAGCTACGTTGAGCAGAATCAGACATGGTGTATGTCCTTGGGAAGGTACGAGTACAGTGGGACAAGTAGATATTAAGCAAATAATCATGCAAGGAAGTGTGCTGTTGAGATTCATTTTATTACACTGTTATTTAAAAACATTAAGTCCATTAGAAGTGCTTCTGCAGCAGCTCTGGGGATAAGGAGGTTTAAAGGACAAGTTATGGTTCCCATCTCTGTTTCAGTTAATCATATGCAGATTTTGTTTGACATACCAGTATTTGTAATAAACTTTTGCTTGAAAAAATTTTCATTTTATGCAAAATACCAAAGTCTTCTGAACTCTACATTTAGGAGAATGGGTAATGTGCTAAATGCTAGAATAACTGTATTTTTCCTAGTGTGCGGTTGTTTCTAGGCATACCACTTATGTGTTTATCTCCTTGAACCCCACTTCATTCAAGTGGTAAAGGTCTGTTCTCTAAGAATTCCGAATGTGACTCCAGCAGGGTGTCAGTGGAGGGAGGCCACCTGGCTCACCAAGGCCAAAGGGACCACTGTCGGTACCCCTGCAGGCTTCACTTAACATTAATTGACCAGAATGCCACTTCTCCTCATAAGAAGTAGCTGAACTTTACAAGACAAGCCCACCCTTATTACAAATCTCTGTGCAGTCTCAACACCCTTGCAAAGGTCAACCATGTTGTTTTGGCCTTTGGTTGATCTGAACTTTGACTTTCCCTGGGGCTTTTTTCAGGGTCAGGTACAGGGGTTACTTAACAGTCAGGGAGGATAAGTTTCTCTGCCTTCACTCACATCCTGATCAGCTTCTGCTGATCCCACAAACTATTGAAGGACCCTATTTGAGAAAATCAAAGGCTTATCTGGTGTGTCAATCATCTGAGGAGTCACTTGCAACAGCAAACAGGTATTTGGGCAAGGTTGGGCAACCAGTGAGATCTCTCTGGACATTTTTCCTTTGTCTATAAATGGATGAATGGGCCAGGTGGTCCTGAGCAAGCTATACCGGCAATACGATTCAGTGGTTCTTTGGCATAATCTTTAACAATCATGGTTCTTGTATCTTCAGCTCAATCCATTGAATATATCGTACTGACACTCTTTTAATATTGGCCTCTTTATATATTAGATGGTTACAGTCTAGGTTTCACAGAATTGGGAAAATCAATTAAGATGATAGGTATGAGTTTGTCCTCCTCTTTGTCATCAGCCTTGTTCTGGTTCTCCTTGTTTTTGATCTCTTTCCACCTGTCCTTGTTAGTTTTCTCCTCCATCATTAGTTACTGTGTTCCTTCTCTTTGTTTTCAATAGCCCTGAAATCCTTCCATCTTATCTGTCTCTGATAATGTTGCATTTAGAAACTGCATCATATGATTCATTAAGTGACTTACAGGTCATTCATACTCACTATCATTATAGGTCATTTATGTATTTTTGAAAAAGATTTATTTATTTATTTGAGCACGGAAGGGGCAGAGGGAGAGGGAGAGAGAGAATCTCAAAAAGACTCTCCACTGAGCATGGAGCCTGACGCAGGGCTCAAGCTCACCACTCCGAGACCATGATGTGCACCAAAACCAAGAGGCAAATGTTTAGCCTACTGAGCCACCCAGGTACTCCTGGTCATTTGTGTATAGAAATCGGAGGGGGAGATGAACCATGAGAGACTGTGGACTCTGAGCAATAAACTGAGGGGTTTGGAGGGGAGGAGGTGGGGGGTTGGGCAAGCCTGGTGGTGGGTATTGAGTAGGGCACGTATTACATGGAGCACTGGGTGTGGTGCATGAACAATCAATCTTGTAACACTGAAAAAATAAAATAAACATATTTGGGGGAAAAAAAAGAACACCTTCTAAATACAAAGCCCAGAACAAAGCCTGGGATAGGGCAGAAATTAACACTGCCCTCAAAGAGTTTAGTCTTCCAGGAAGGCCAATTTCAAACATGTAATTTCAGTAAGGAGTGAAAAATATTTGATAGGACATTTAGCAAAGGAAATCTATTATTGTTTATGGGTTGAGATCTGAATGGTTCATTCCACATTAATTCAACACATACTGACTTAGTCCTAACTGTGTACCAGTTCCTATTTTAGGCACTGGTAATGCAGCAGTTAACGAAACAGACAAAATTTCCTGCCCTCTTAATGGTTATATTCTATTGTCCACATGCCCCGAAGGCATGGAGAGGGAAAGGAAGAGTGGAAGAGAAGAGACAGAGCTTGACCTGAGTTCATAATGTGCTGAATTCCATTTAGAGCCACCAGATGAGTACATAGGTCATATGAGTTCCTCCCAGGATTCCTTTCAATTAGTTAGCCTTTAAGATTGAAAACTATTTCTGCATTTGCTCTGAAATTATCATGGAGGATGATGCTTCCCACACAAATGAGTAGCCCCAGTGAATGACCCATATGGAGATCAATTTTGAAGTTTGAGATGGGAAACTACTATTTCCTCCAGGAAACTGAGACCTTCTCTCCTGTACTAATGTTTCTTTGGTTAGTCTATCTCCCAAATATGGGCTCTGGTTAGAAAAGTGTCCAGAATTACGACTCTGAATTTTCTGTTATTTTCACCTAGTTCTACTATATCTCCAGTAGCATGTAATATGGTGATAATGTCAGGGGCCAATAGGGAATAGACCACTCTTCTCTCTCACATGAAGATTTGGCATTTCTTTTTATTTATATCTTCACTTATATCTGTCTACCAGCTGAGTGTCTTTGACTGTTCATGCTTGCCTTGCCCTACTAACTTTGTCTTCCTTATGGCTTTGTCTTCCAATCTCTCTCCTCTGATTCTTGCTTCTGATAATTCTAGATACCTCCTTTTGGCTTTTGCTCATATTACATACTACTTTGGTCCCTCTGTTCTCCTATTTTAAGTGAATGAATGAGATATCTGATTGAAGCATCTTTTCATATTACATGAAAGATTTATGGCCATGGTAAGTGTAGATGTCACTGATTATTCTGCCCATGGACCAGGTGCCCAACCTGGTCTAATTGGCTTTCACTAGCTAAGGCCAGGTTATGTGGAGCAAAATAACTCTGGATATTCCTTACCACAAATGGAGGTATCCTTAGAAGGACTAAGAGTGGAGCAGGAACAATGACATCTCCAGGTAAGTGGCTTTCTTGATGCAGCCTAGGAACAGGGATAGAGAAATTTGATCAATTCACTCAATACTACAATGGTCTTGCATGGGATGTGCTCTCTGCCTAGAACTTGGAGTTCTCTTTCTTCCTATAGTTCCTTTTTTCAGTTTTCTCCTCTGCTCATCTTATGCTCATCCTTTGAGTTTCGGTCCACTCATTGCAGGTCAAGAAAGGTGTCCTCAATTTCTGTCCCTGAATAGGTCTTTCCATTCTGATCTCAGAGTACCCTATTCTTGCCTCTATTATAATCTTTCTCCATGTTATTAGTTGTCTTTTTCCTTATTTGGTTCCCCTGTTAAGTCTCAACAACACTAACAGGATTAGTTTCTCATTTCTGTATGTCTAGCCTCTGAAACAGCATCTGACCCTCACTAGGACTCACTATGAGATGGAACAGGGAACCAAGACTCTCCTTTGTCTCAGGTCAAGATCAAAGCCCATTTTCTAGAGCAGATATTAATTGGATAATCACATCTGCATAACAACATTCCAGGATAAGAATTAAAAGTTCTAGCCTACACACTGAGACCACAACCAAGTATTTCTTTCCATGGACTTCCTGGAAATTTCTTCTTTTACCATTTTCTTATCCCTTTTCTAGACCCACACTCTGTGTCAACTTGTCCCACACTTATCACATTCTTATGAATTCACTATCCCTTCCCTTCTAGGTCTTTACAAATAACCCCTACTTGCCTCTTTTGAAATATAAGTCTCTATTGAGTTCCTCTATTGAGGAAGTTTTTTTTTTTTTTTTTGGAAGACTTGGGGTGTTAGACCCAGCTCCACATCTCTGCAAGTATGTGACTGCAAACAAGTCACTTGATTTCTTCCCATCTAAAGTGAGAATCACAATTCCTTTTCTGCCCATTTCAAGAACTGCTGAGACTACCAAGTGATATAAGAACAGAAGTTTTGCAGAGGGCACGTATTGCATGGAGCACTGGGTGTGGTGCATGAACAATGAATCTTGGAACACTGAAAAAATAAAATAAAATTAATTTAAGAAAAGAAGAAGGTTTTTAAATCATTTGCCAATATTAGTGACAACTATTATTCAGCTTCCTTTTCTACTCCCATTCCATCTCCCATCTTTTTGCTTTTTTACAATCTCTGACTTCTAGAAAGGATTTGATGCAATTGTCTCAGCAATATACCTTTCTAAAACTGTGTGAATTCAATTTAATAAATATTGATCTCCTGTTATATTAACTTTATTGAGCACTTGCTATGCCCTGAGAGCTGCATAAATCGTATCACTGAAACCACACACAAAACACTTGAGGGAAATATTTTTATTTACCTTTGCTTGCTGATGATTGCGTTGAGACTTATGGGTGTTAAATAACTTGGTCTAGCTTGCACTTAGAAGTTATGGAGTCTAAATTTAACTCAGATCTCAATGAGTCCAAATTCTATGCACTTAAATATTGCTCTATACCACCCTTCATGTCCTGTGGCCCCAAATGAATCACTTTTTTGATGTCCAACTAATGTTTCACAGTATTTTCCAAATATTATTCTGGAAGCTGTCCTGAAATTTTGTTGAATTAGTGAATGGGGTTTGTGTTCATAGATACATACCACTCAAGGAGCCTGCCTGTAGGCCCTATGTTCCTTAGTAGGTGACTCATTTTCTCCCTGTAATTTTTTGTCTCACCTGCCAGTCTATCTGATTAAATTCTAAGTTCTTTAGAAAAGATTAGAAGTGATATCTATGTACTGTATTCCCTGCCTAGTTCATTTTTTTTTACACAAGTTAATGTAAAAAGGTAATTATGTTGTAATATGAGGGTTGGAAGTTTATTATGTCATATATCACAGTGTTTAATTTTAAAATTCAGATTCTTACATTATTTTCCTTGAGCAGTAGAAACCACTAACTCAGAAAATGGAAACTGGAACTTCTGAATTGTGAGGGGATGGAGAAAGTCCCTTAATCCAGAGTTTTTGTTTTTGGAGGTAAGAAGAGAGAAGCTGGATCAGGGACATAACTTGGTTTTAAAGAGACAGATTTTGAATGGTTCAAATTCTTATCTTTCATACAATTCATCATTGTGCATTTAATAATAGCAATGAAAAAGAGTGAAAACAGGAGTAGATTAGAATAGGGAGAATGAATACTTGTCTTACTGTCCCCACCTGCTTCTTGATGCCGGCTAAGCCACTTCATGCCTCTGCACTCATGTAGTTCTGCTGGAAAATGGAGATCAATGTCTAGTGTTAAGGCCCATCAGACTTGAATATTCTGCTGGTTGAGATTGCCATTGTGTTCCAGAAGGTGGAGAAAACCAAAGAGAAAATTCGATAGTCTCCACTTTGAAGGAGTTTCATAGGAGGTTCCATGTTGAACATGCACAGACACAGCAACACTCACTTCATGAAGCCAAGAACAACAAACTAGTTTTATGCTGAAAGGCATGAAAATGATAATTCATGTTGTACAAATTGAGAGGCATAAAGGTCATTAGAGATGGCATTATCAGGTCAGTTCCTATGATAAAAGCAAATCACTAAATTAGCCCTTGAAGGACCACATAAGAGAAAAGTGAGGCCTATGGTCCAAACAGAAAGACAAGAACAAGCAAATGTGAAGAAGTAGGAATGAGCACAGGCAAGAAAGGGATGGATAGGGGATCATGTAATGAGCATGAAAGCCAATTTTGAAAATGGTGATGAAAATTTTTAGATTGGTGTTTATATTCAACAAACAGTTATGGAGTTCTTACTATGTGCAGGGCCTTGTGCTAAGCTATGAAATATGGCATTGAGCAAGACAGATATTGTCCTTTTCTGTCAGGCCCTTCTTTGTAGGGGGGTGGATCATAAGAATCATTGAAATTTAGATGTGATGAGAGTTGTGGAGGGAAAGTCCCAAGGACTGGGGGTAAAAACAGGAGACCCCATTAAGAAACTGTTCTTTGTAATACCGGCCACGTCATCCACTCTCTCCTTTGCCTCCGTTTCTTTAAGGCTCAGAGATGACAACTGTCCTGCAGTCCCGTGTACTCTTGGTATATAGCTATTTAATTACATATTTTCCTGGCACGCCTGGGTGGCTCAGTTGGCTAAATGTCTGCCTTCAGCTCAGGTCATGATTTCGGAGTCCTGGAATTGAACCCTACATCAGGCCCTCTGCTCAGTGGGGAGTCTTCTCACCCCTCTCCCTCTGCCCTTCTCCCCTACTTGTGCACTCTCTCTCTCTCTCAAATGAGTAAATAAAAACTTTAGAAAATAAAATAAGCAGAATTCCATCTTTTCCCTCTGTTGTATTGTGAACATAGAGACCAGGGACAATGCTCTGTTTATGCTTAAATCTCCAGCACCTAACTCAGAACTTGTCATATACTAAGTGGAACAAGAGAGGGAAATATCTTTTCTCTTCTATGAAAAACACATCAGTATCCTCAGCTTTTCTCTAGATGGACTCTACCATGATAGTTCCAATGCTTTTGTGAGCTATCAAGTTAGCATGCATTCACATAGGGGCCAGCCTTCTGTGTCTCAACACTATATGTATATGGTTGCTTAGCAATTCAGTGTAAGAAATATGAATTGATCAGCAGGCAAACACAAGCTTAATTTGAAGGAAAAGTAATAGTTTAATGCATGCATGGATGTTTGGAACTGCTTATGCAGTAACATCATTAGCTGCAAAGAGGTACGGAGAAGCAAGAGATATCCAGGAGTTTTTGATTATTGTTTTGGAATTTTGCATGCCCTTCCTCCTTTCTTGACTTGAATCTTAAGTTTGCAATGAGGAGTGGATGGGATTTCAGTGGAGGATTAAGTAAATAAGTCATATTAAAATGACAAAATGGTAAATAGAATATAACATGGAATGAAATGTAAATTGGATTTAGGCAAACACTTTTATACAGCCTTACCATCCAACCTTATCCGACTGCTTCAGATTCCTACAGTGGCTTCCGCACACAGTTCTATTACATGTTGCCACTCAAGGGCATTTGATGTTTTCTCTCTCTGGAAATTCATTTGCATTTAAATGATTTGAAATAATCATAAAAGCCAAGTGCTATGAAGTTTGAAATTAGTTACTGTCTATAAATTGCGATGCCATTAAAAGATGATTGTGGAGAGCTTTGCTGTCTCAAATGTAGGCAGATTAAAATCTAACAAAGTACACCTTGTTACAAACCTGTAAAGAATGATGGGATATAGAGTTAAATTGATTTATTCCCCTACTAGTGCCTGTAAACTCAATGCACTTGAGTTTATTCTTGGGGTAACAAACTTTTTCATCTGGCCTGTATCGTCCTATTTAAATCTATGGATGTTTTATAGAACTTAGAAGATTTCACTCTTATCCTTTATGAAAAAGTGAAAGGAAGGGGAATTGGGTTGCATTTTCTTTTTAAACCTGAAGATCTGGGCAACATGCTTTGGAAGAGAAGCTTGGACTCCAGCAGGTACATGTTTGAAAGCCTCAGATCAAAGTTATCTCCAATAGAAACTCCTATTCTAACCATCCTAGGCCCATGTAACAGTATGGAAAAGGCTAAAAGTGCAGGGCCAGGGGTCAGAAATTTAGTTTTAAAGACAGTTCTGACTTCTACTATCTATATGATCCTGGTAAGATACTTGATCTTTTTTATTTCAAACTGGGAATAATAATATCTATATTATAGGATAATGGGTAGAGTAGAAAGAAATAAAGCACATAAACATTTAGTACAATGCCTACAGCATGAACTCCACAGATGTTAGTTGTTATTTTTTACAAGGCATGACAAAGATGCTCCATCCTTGACTTTGTTTCCCAGTCTCAATTCTTAAGATGTTTTCACACATGGCCTCAGTACTATTTGATGCTTTATTCAACAAGAAGTGAGGTAACATTTATGTTCCCTCCCTTTGAATCTGGCTTCTTAATTTTTGACCGATAGGATATAGAGGGAAAATGGCACCACGCCAGTTTCTGTGTCCAAGCTGGAAAAGACTGGCAGTTTCTGCTTCCTTGTTCTTGCCATGTTCATTTTTGGAACCCAGCCAGCATGCCACACGGAAGCTCAAGTCACTCCAGGGAAAAGCCCATGTGCAGAGAAACTAATAGCTAGCTAGATTGCTTTCTTAGGGCTGCTGTTAAAAAGTACCACAAACTGTATGGCTTAAACCACAGAAATGTATTGTGTGACAGTTCTAGAGACCAAAAATCTGAGATCAAGTTGTCAACAGGTTTGGCTCCTTCTAGGGGCAATGAGGAAGCATTTGTTCCAGGACTCTCTTCCTGTCTAGGAGATGGCCATCTTCTATATATGTCCGTGTCCAAATTTCCCTTTTTTTTTTTCCTTGCCAAATTTCCCTTTTTTATAAGGAAATTAGTCATATTGGAACAGGGGCCACATTAATGACAGCATTTTAACTTGATTACCTCTGTAAAAATCCTATTTCAAAATAAGATCACCTTCTGATGTACCAAGGGTTAGAATCTCAACATATGAATTTTGGGGTGATACAATCTAATCCATAATACTTACATTAACTTACCAGTTGCAGGAGTGTGTTATCTTCAAAGTCTATCCTTCAGCCTCCATAGTACCAAATGAATCTGGTACATATTACTAATTCACATGGGAAATAAATGATTGTTGTTACTTTTAAGACACTAAGTTTGGTTTGAGTTTGAGTTTGAAGTACTATTATGTAGCAATAGATAACTCAAACATGCTTTTCTTTGGACTGGACACTTATCATTGATTTTCATTACATAATCTAAGAGCTTTGTCTTCAACTGATCCTTCGTTCAATTGACCCATTCCTGGCTACCTTAGGTAGGGTTTATATTCCAGTGCTGGCCCCCAAGAATGAAACATCAACTCTGTATAGAGTTAAACTATACAATCTTCTCCCCATACCCAATCAGTCCAAAATGTAGAGTTTGGACACCTGGTCACCCACCCAAAGCACCCCTAAGGTCTCTTACAGACACAGTTTGCCTTGTGACAAGGAGAGCTAATGAAAGAACTTTTGAAGAAGACAAGCTAGTGTATCAGAGAAGAAGTAAGATTAATGTTAATTTTGCAGAGTGCCTGGGTGGCTCAGCCAGTTAAGGATTTGCCTTTGGCTCAAGTCATGCTCTCAGGATCCTGGGGTGGAGCCCCACATCTGGCTCCCTGTTCAACAGGGGAGTCTGCTTCTCCCTCTTGCTGCCCTCCCCCCACTCATGCTCTCTCTCTCTTTTAAATAAATACAATCTTTAAAAGAAAGATTAATTTTGCAAAATGAGTCACTGCTTCCTCTGATCTTTGCTATTCTTCATTTATTTATTTATTTATTAAAGATTTTATTTATTTATTTGACAGAGAGAGAGAGCACGAGAAATCACAAGTAGGCAGAGAGGCAGGCAGAGAGGCAGACAGAGAGAGGGGGGAAGCAGGCTCTCCGCTGAGCAGAGAGCCCGATGTGGGGCTCGATCCCAGGACCCTGAGATCATGACCTGAGCCGAAGGCACAGGCTTTAACCCACTGAGCCACCCAGGCGCCCCTGATCTTTGCTATTCTAATGTCTAGAAAGTAAAATAAAATAAAATAAAATAAAATAATAATAAAATAATAATAAAATAGCCTATTCACATAACTATTCTTACTAATATACTCCCATGGAAATGACCTCCAATGGCATCAACGTGAGACTTCAACTTCCTTCTTGTCAATTGTTCATCGCCCTTCTGGATTGTTTCTTCTAGCTCTCTCTTTCTCTCTTTTTTTAAATTTATTTATATTTTATTAATTAACATATAGTACGTATTAGTTTCAGAGGTAGGGTTCAGGTATTCATCAGTTGCATATAACACCCAGTGCTCATTATACCATGCGCCCTCCTTAATGCCCATCACCTAGCTCTCTATTTAAATATCTTGGGGGGACCAGTTTTTGTTTTCTGTTCTTTTGGGTTTTTTTTTTTTTTTTTTTTGGTCCCTAGCAGGAGTAAAGATAATCTCTTCTACCTGAGACAACCAGGCATGAGAACATCAAGTGACACATCTGGCCAGAGTCTTAGAAAGTACCAGGGTGGGAGCTGAGGAGACCCAGATCATATATTAAGTTCAAAAGATAAAGCTAAGGTCAAACTAGAAGAAAAAAGTCTAGAGGCTGGTTGTTCCTCCACTTGCTCTTGGATTTTCACTGTCTTCTCACCAATTTTCTTTCCTGGAATAGACACTGAAGGAAGATGGGAAAATCCCAGCTTGGAGAGCCTGGGCCTAGGACTACAGGCAGAGGAAATCCTGGCACCTCCAGATACAGGGACTTTGATCATTGATCCTCTGTGGCCTCTGAATGCTGGTGCAGTTGCCAGAAGTGCCACAGACTCTGTAAGATTGAAGACTGTGGACAGGATTAACACATTTTGAAGAATTGCTCAAACTACAGTTACTGATTAGAAGATGTACCTTTGTACTTAAGGAATTTTTTTTTTCAATAAGCATTATATTCTTAAGCTCAAAGACTGGAGTTATTGTGGGAGCAAAATAATTAAGTGACTCACAAGGATAGGGCTATATATGATTATCAGCTCCACAGAAATTAAAGGAGAACGTGGTGGGGTTTTTGTTTGTTTGTTTGTTTGTTTTTATGTTGATCACCTTAGGACAACCAACCAGATGTCCAAACCTAAAAACTTTCTCTTTACAATAAGTAGGTTGAGGGGCGCCTGGGTGGCTCAGTGGGTTAAAGCCTCTGCTTTCAGCTCGGGTCATGATCTCAGGGTTGTGGGATCGAGCCCCACATCAGGCTCTCCGCTCAGCGGGGAGCCTGCTTCCCCCCTCTGTCTCTCTGCCTGCCTCTCTGCCTGCTTGTGATCTCTCTCTCTCCGTCAAATAAATAAATAAAATCTTTAAAAAAAATAAGTAGGTTGATTGTCTAAAGGTCTAAAGCAAAAATCACCAAATTGATTTTGGTTTAAAAGATCTTCTCTTAGTTCAAACCATCATTTATTTCCGTGTAGAATGTTTGCATAGTTTTTTTTGTTTTGTTTTGTTTTTTGTTTTTTTGCCTTAGGGTTTATTTCATGTAGGAAACCTCCCAATTTAAGATGTAGAAATTCTTCTGTACCTGAAAAACAATGAAGTTCTCCATTTTAATTTTATAGTTTTGGGCTTCACATTTCATTGTGAGAACCAAACTCAAGGGTTTATGTATTGACAGATGGCATGATTACACTCATTAAATGTGTTTCACTTATATAAATTTTCCTTAAATTTAGACTTCTCAACATGTATGTGATGGAATAAGCCCAGGGATAAAACAGAAGGGAGCCAGTGAGTGTATGTCCTTTTTTTTTTTTTTTTTTTTTTTTTAAGAACTCAACAGAATAGGGGCGCCTTGGTGGCTCAATTGGTTGAGCGACTGCCTTTAGCTCAGGTCATGATCCTTGAGTTCCAGGATCGAGTCCCACATCAGGCTCCCAGCTCCACAGGGAGTCTGCTTCTTCCTCTAATCTTCCCTCCTCTCATGCTCACTCTCACTTTCTCTGTCTCTCAAATAAATAAAATCTTTAAAAAAAAAACTCAACAGAATAAAATATATATTTTTGTAATAGACTACATAATGTGTATTCCCATTCACCAAAGAGGTAGTGCCATGTAAACAGGCAGAGGGACAAAGGGGTTTGAAAATGCCCTTGTGGCATTGACCTCAAAAGGGAGTAAAAGGAGACCTGAAGTATCAATTGTTTACTTAGTAGTTAGCCTTTCTTCTCTTAAATATTTACTTATTATATTTGTAGATCTGTGTTCAGGGCCATCAGATTAAATCATCTGACCAGAGTTACAGCCAGGGCTGTATTTATAAGTAGGCTATATGTGATTGTGTGATTTGAATACTTAGCCTCACAATAAAATAAAATAAAATAGAATAAAAACAATACACTACTTCCAGTATAGCTTCATCCTTCTCCTCCAGTGGAGGGAATATATATTCACTGGCAAGACGAGGCAGACTAGAATAAGCACAAATAAAAGAGGTGTTAAAAATTAAAAAAATGAACTCAATCTGAGTCGGCCTTTTCAGACTCACAGGAATTTGACAACAGCCTAGAAGGATGGGATTAATTTTAACACAGCACCAAGATGGTGAACTCTTCCAACAGATAACAAGTTCCTAGAGGACAAGACTTATGTCAACTTTACTACAGTTTGTAACTCACCACGCTGTGTCTGGTTCTTGGTAATCGTTTGTTTTTGTAATAGTGCTTTTCCAACTAACAGAAGACTCAATACCTGACTTAAACAAAAGGGACAAATATATTAGCTCATGTCTGTGGCTCCAGATTTGATCACTCATGTGGCTCCAGAGTTGATCATTCAGTGTCTCAGCAATCCAAGAACAATCCAACAATTGTAGCACATCTTTCACTTTACCATCTTCATTAATTTGACTATGTCCTTGGCTACAACCCTGCATTATCACTTTCAGTGGAAGAAAAGGGACTATTTATTCTCACTCTTTATGTGTCAGTGTTATGGAATTTTCATGAAAGACCACCAGCAAGCTTGTTCCTCACAACTCATTGATTAAAATTGGGCCACAGACGTCCCTCAAACCAATCATTTTTAATGGGGAAGGGATTGCCATATTTGGGTGAAATAAATCAGGATTTGCCTCTGAGCTGTATGGTGAAGAAGTGAAGCAAAATCAGGTGTTCTTATGAGGTAGGCAACCAAGAGTGCTTGACCTTTTGTCCAACATATATTAAACTTAAACTGAGGTGGAATAGTGTATCTAGACAGAAAGGGCAGCATTAGCGAAGATAAAGGGAGCCCCTGTGTTATCCTTGCTGGACTATTTCCACTTCCTCACTGTCTTCAATCTCTTCTTCTCCAATCTCACTTCCAAATGACTTTTTGAGTGATCTTTTTATAATCCTCAAAAAGTTGTTCTCTTGCTCTCAATAATATAAAAAATACTGTAAAAGGGCTTAAACTTAGGTTTTCATTTCTAGTCTAATATTCTTTTCTACAAACTATGATGTTTCTTTTAATGATGTTTTCTTTTTATGATGTTTCTATTAATTTTACATTTTTATAGTAAAATTGTAGCATGCTGTTTTAGTCTATCCTGGTTGCTATAACAAAAATATCATAGACTGGGTAGCTTATAACGGCAAACATTTATTTCTCATAGTTCTGGAAGTTGGAAAGTCCAGTACCAAGGTGCTGGCAGATTTGGTGCTGGTGAGAGACCACTTCATGTTTCATAGATGACCATCTTCTCCCTGTGTCCTTACGTGGCATAAAGAGTTAGGGGCCTCTCTGGGGCCTCTTTTATAAGGGCACTAATCTCATTCATGAGGGCTCTGCCTTCATGACCTAGTGACCTCCCAAAGTCCCTACTTTCTAATGCCATCATACTGGATATTAGGTTTTTGACATAAGAATTCTAGGGGACACATATGTGGAGACCATAATGCATTCCAAACCACAAGAGGAAAAAACAAACAAACAAGAGTTTAATAAGCAAACTGTAGTGTAATCTATACAGAATTAGATCTGATATATTTAACACTGTGCATCACTTCCAAGTGGGTCCTCTAATGGTGTGACATAGGAAAGGGCATACATTGAAAAGATGTCATATTTGTTTTTGGTTTGAAGCCCAAACATAAAAAGATTCTACTCTCCAAAGGGATTTTAGAACCAATCCCATCATGACAGTAGGAAGGTGGTATGTGTGGTAGAGAAAAGGGCTGATGTTCCCACAGCAAAGACAGAGAGCAGGTTCCTGGAAGGAGATGATAGTTGCAGAATCAGACACCCAGCCATTCCTACGACTAACGAGTCAAGATTCAAAAATAATTTTCTTATAAGCTCTTTATTTTGAAATAATTATATATTCATAAGAAGTTGTGAAGATAGTACAGAAAGGGCTTGGGTATGTTTCATCCAAATTCCTTGTGGTTACATTATATATAATTGTAGCACAATATCAAAACAATAATTTTACATGTGCATGTAGCTTTACATCATTTTATCATATGTGCAGGTTTGTATAACTACCACAGAAAAGAGATAGAGAATTATTGCACCACCACAAAGATTTCCATTAGGCTTCTCCTGTTAAGTTACATTCACCCTCTCCCTTCCTCCAAGATCACTAAGCCACTAGTGGCAACTACTAATTTGCTTTCCACTGGTGTATTATATTATGTCAAGAAGGTTATATAAAAGAAATAATACATGATGCTACCTTTGCTCCTTGCTCTTTTTTTTTTTTTCCACTCAGCATAATGACCTTGAGGTCCATCCAAGCTGGTTCATCTATCAATAGTTCTTTCATTTTTAAAACTGAGTAGTATTCCATGGTGTCTTAATCTGCTCAGTCTGCTGTAATGGATGGAATACTATAGACTGTGTGGCTTAAATAACAGAAGTTTATTTCTCAGAGTTCCAGAGGCCGGGAAGTCCAAAAGTAATATGTTAGGCTATTTGGTATCACATTAGAACTCTCTTCCTGGCTTGCAGATGGATGTCTTCATCCTGAATCCTCAAAAGACAAAGAGGAAACAAGTTCTGGTCTCTTCTTTTTCTTCTCCTTCTTCTTTTTTAATCAATTAATTAACATATAGTATATTATTAGTTTCAGAAGTAGAATTTAGTGATTCATCAGTTGCATACAACACCCAATGCTCATTACATCAAGTGTCCTTCTTAATATTCATCACCCAGTTACCACAAGCCCCCATCCATGTTCCCTCCAGCAACCCTGCTGGTTTCCTAGAGTTAAGAGTCTCTTTTATGGTTTGGCTCTGGTCTTTTCTTAAAAGGGTATTAATCCCATTAATCCCATAATAACTCTGCCCTCATTACCTAATTGTTTCCCAAAGGCCCCATATCCAAGTACCATTACCACGGGTATTAAGATTTCAACGTATGAATTTTAGGATGGATGCGAGTATTCAGTCCATAGCACATGGGATAGATATACAACATTCAACCACTCAGCTATTAAAGAAAATTTTGGTTGTTTCCAGTTTGGGGCTATTATAAATAAAAGACGCTATAAACTATCATGTAAACGTTTTTGTTTAGAAAAAAAAAAAGTTTTCATTTCTCTAAGATAAATGCCCAGAAACACAACTGCTGGATCATAAGTGTACATTTAGGTTTTTTAGAAACTGTAAAGTGTTTTCGAGAGTGGCTGTGCCATTTTACATCCACACCAGAAACTTATAAAAGGTCGACATTTTTTGCATGCTCATCAGTACTTGGTATTGTCATTATTATTTTTTTAATTGTAGTTGTTCTAATAGGTGTGTAGTGATATCTCATTATGGTCTTAATTTACATTTCCCTAATGAGTAGTGATGTTGAACATCTTTATGTGCTTAATTACATTGTATATCTTCTTTGGTGAAGATATGTCTTTTGCCCATTTTCTAATTGGATAGTTTTATTACTGTTGAGTTTTGAGAGCTATTTATATATTCTACATATAAGTCCTTTGTCAATACTTATATGTATGTAGTTTGCAAATATTTTCTCAAATATGTAGCTTGTCTTTTTATTCTCTTAAACGGATTTCACAGAGCAAACATTTCTAATTTTGAAGTTCAATTTTCAGTTTTTTAAATGGAATCGTTTTTTGGTGTCATGTCTAAGAACACTTCCTCAGACCCTATGTCTAAGATTTTCCCAATATTATCTTCTAAATTTTTTATAGTTTTATGTTTTACATTCTATTGTCCCTCTTGAGTTGATTCATGCAAAAGAAAGACATGAGATTTAGGTCAAAGTTTTTTTTTTTTCTTTGTTTTTGTTTCACTCTGTTTTGTTTTGCCTATGAATGCTCAATTGTTCCTTCTGTTAAAGAGGGCTATCTCTCCATCACTGAGTTTCTTTTACATGTCGCATTTGTAAGTACTCCTTATATCTTAAGGATATTAGTAGTCTTGTACAGATTGAGTTTTAAAAATCAGTTGACTGTACTTGTGTGCAGTTATTTCTAGGTTTTCTGTTTTGTTCTATTGATCTATGTGTCTATTTCTCCACAGATACCACACAATCTCAATTACTGTAGCTACATAATAAGGTTTAAAACTCAGTAGAGTAATTCATTCTGCCTTTTTTTCCCTTAAAATTGTACCAATTCTAGTTTCTTTGTCATCCTATATAAGTGGAAGAATAGTTTTGTCTATATCTATATCAAAATCTTGTTGGTATTTTGATAAAAATTATGTTAAACCCATTCACCAGTTTGAGACAACTGGAATCTTTACTATTTCTCTTTTGATCTATGTGTACACTTTGCTTCTCTGTTTATTTAGAACCTCTTTGATTTCTTTCATCAGCATTTTTTTAGTTTTCCCCATACAATTCTTGCACACATTTTGTTAGATTTACACACAAGTATTTTATTGTTGATTGTACTTAGCAGGAGGAATAGGGAAGTTTACATCTAGTACATCCTCTCAGAAGTGAAAGTTCCAAATACTATTCTTTGAGAAACATGTAAGCAATATTTAAGATGGAAAAACCAATGAGTAAAAGCAATATGTGGACATCCAGCATGGATGACACCAAACTGTATGGGAAAACAGCAGCATGGGATCTTTCAGAATAATCTCAGTTGTTCAAACCTATGTAACAACATAATATTTTCAGTGTGTGTGTGTGCACAAAAAACCTGACATATTGTCTTTTTCACATTACAATGTATTTTGAAAACATTTCCATATCAGTAGTAGAATTGCCCCACTTCTTTTTAGCTGGTTTCACAGTATTCCATAGCATAGATCCAGAATATTTACCTTT
This sequence comes from Nasua narica, assembly GCA_028533885.1. Taxonomy (NCBI): domain Eukaryota; kingdom Metazoa; phylum Chordata; class Mammalia; order Carnivora; family Procyonidae; genus Nasua; species Nasua narica. The sequence continues at coordinate 8,480,876 of CM052800.1, read as the reverse complement.
GATTTTCAAATCCCAAAGCCCCCAAACTTAATTTTACTCCAAATGTTGACACCCAAACCAACTAACAGCAAAACTCACTTGAGCTGGTATAAGATACTTATTGGTTTGGTAATCTCACTTAGTTACATTGGGTATGCTTCAGAAGTATGACTATATTTTATTGCTAGATTCTCCTCAGAGTCTGTTGGAAATAAGAGTATATACCATACTTGTGTTGTATAACTTTATTAAAATAAAAAAGGAGAATCTGTGTTGTTTTTTTTTTTGATAGACTGTGGATCCCACCATGCAGCTTGAACTCACAACTCTGAGATTAAGATCTGAGCTGAAATCAAAAGTCGGATGCTTAACCAACTAAGCCACCTAGGCTTCCCAAAAAAGAAAATATGCATTCTGAATCAAAACTGGCCCTAAGAGTTCTGGATAAGAGAGTGTGAACATTTATCATGTTTTATTTAACCTGCTCCTATTGATGAACATTTTAATTGTTTCCAATATTTGTTCTTAAAAACAAAGCTAATACATATATGATTCCATGCCCGTGTGGGTTATCTATAAGGCAAATTCTTGAAAGAGGAATTCCATAGGTCAAAGTGTTTGAATATTTACAATTTTGCTCAGTTTCACCAATCTGTTCTTGCACTCCCACCAGCACTAAGAGTATCAGCTTTCTTTGTCTGTGGGCTTTTGATGTCTAAAGAGTGCAATCAGCTCTCAGCCAGCCAATGCTTCATTAGGAGGAACTCTCCATCAGCCAGGGTCATATCTCCTGAATTGATGAGACTTGGTGATAGTGAGACCCACAGGGGTTTAATGACAAGAAGAGTAAATGGTGCTGAGTATCAGGTGGAGTTGACTGCAGCCTCACTCTTGGAAAACAGGCAGCTGGGTATACTAGATGAGGCTTCATGATGAAGTCATGTGACTGATCTTTTAACCAACAAACCAGTTGCTAGGCAGTGATAACATTGTGGGTCACACTTCACTTGTCTGAAGTGAAATGATTGCCTCATGTATTGTTTCAGCAACTGCAAGGTTACCCTTGGTCATTAAGTCAGAATACAAGTCATTACTCATCTAGACAATAAAGTTTATTGTTGAAGGAACATAGTGTCAGGAAAGGATCTGGATTCAAATCCTGCTTTTGCTGCCTAGTATCTGTGTTAATTTAGACAAGTCACTTGACTCTCCAGAGATTTGGTTTCTCACTTGTTTAATTAGAATAATAATACATTATGATTGTGATTATGATTATGATTAAGTAAGATGAATGCATTTTAGATATCTGACATGTAGTAGGTACTCAATAAATGGCTAGTTTTAATTTTGAAATTCTGAGCTAAGAGGTTCTAGATGCCTGTTAATTTTTAAAATCTTACAGTTTTTAAAATCTTACAGGTAAGCCCTTCATTAAATCTTTTAAAAAGATTGATTTGAATAAGCTTCAGTATAAATGAGTGAATTTTAAGGAGAGGCTTCCAGGTTGTGTTATAAATAAACTCATTATTTTTAAAGATTATTCAGGATAGGAAACAAATATATAGCATCAGAAATTTAAAAGTGGTAAATAATATATATGGACAGGAAATTTACAAATTATAAGAGATATATAGTTAAATTTTAAGCTAATAAATTTGAGTAGCTCAACACAATGAATACTTTTCTAGGAAAATATATTTGACAAAATTTAATCATAAAGAAGTAAAATATTTGAATAGCACAATACTCACAAAGATAAGAATGAATTGAACCTATTGATATGTTAAAGGTATAATATAATATGTCCCAGGATTTTTCCCAGACTCAAGGATGGTTCAACATTAAGAAATTATTAACCAACATTTACTGCAATAAGAAAGAAAAGGGAAAAATAGGTTTAAACTATTTGATAGGTTGCTATAAGTCTATTGATAAAATTAAATATTCCTTATTTTAAAAAATTAGTATATTAATAATGGAGAATAATACTTCTGTAGGATGATAAAGTATGTGTCAGAATCTAACAGTAAATATCATGCCTACTAATCACTATGATAATAGCGCTGTCCTTTGAACTCAAGCAAACTGGCTTCCAAGAGGCTTTACCATGCAATAAGCTTTTATGAGTATTACAAGCAACTTCCACTAAAATCCAGTACAAGAAAGTTATTAGATGCTTGTCATGAATACTAATATTCAATATTTTGGGAAGATTAGAGAAAAATACAATAAGATCATGTATGTGTATCTGTACCTTCATTCTTATAATTCATATATAATATATATATCTCTATGTCATTCAAAATAGCAATAAAATCTTATTTTTTTCTTTTTTAAAAATTTATTTATTGAAAGAATTGAGGTGGAAGCTTCCAAGACACACCATTTCTGATTGTCTCAGTAATAAAATATTAGGTGGTCTTACATACTGGCCTTTTACACATCCCTGTTACCTGATTGGCTCCTGAAGGCATTTGATTTTGTGTGACTCTGTTTCTAATCATAAAGGAATAGATGTAACTATTTTAGTTCAAACAATGTGTGTATGTAAATATGAAATAAAATGATAAAGTTAAAAGACAAATAGCACTCAGTAAAATCTTTTTTTAAATTTAATTTTATTTTTTCAGTGTTACAAGATTCATTGTTCGCATACCACACCCAGTGCTCCATGCAATATGCGCCCTCCTCAATACCCACCACCAGGCTCGCCCAGCCCCCCACCCCCTCCCCTCCAAAACCCTCAGTTTGTTGCTCAGAGTCCATTCAGTAAAATCTTTAACATGAGTGACAAACCGAGTGGTAATAGTCTTAATATATGAAAAGTACTTATAAATCAATTTGCAAAAGATAAAAAACTCAGTACAGTAATGGGTAAAGAATATAAGCAGATACAAAGATATATGGAGAACAAATAATAAAAGCAAAGAAGTTTCACAGCACAAGGGATCTAAGAGATGAGTATATGATTATTTGGCAAAAGTTGAAATATTAGTGATGTTTCATACTAGCAAGTGAAAGGTAGAAACAGGCATCTCCAGATATTATTGATGGGGTTATACATTTGTATATTTTTTTCTATTTACAACTTGAAAATGTATGTTAAAATATAAAATATGCATACCTTCTGACTCAATAATTCCACTTCACGACAAATTCACTTAATCAACAAATAGATATTGAGACTGCATTACATGATAGATACTGTAGTTAGATACTGGGAATAAAAAGATAGACAAGTTCTTTAAGTCTCCCTTCTTTTCATATGGAGTGACCATTTACATGGGAATATATCTTTAGCAGATGACTGAACAAATATACAAATATATAAATGCAAGGATATTTTTCCCCATATACTTGATGTAGCTAAACTTAGAACTAAAATGCCATCAGTAACATGGACTGGAAAAATTAATTATTTCACATTCCAGAAATGGCCACTATGCAGCCATTTATAAGGTGATAGCAGAGCCAAATGATTTGACATAGAAAATGTTCATGATGTATTACTAAGCAAAAATGCAGATTATTGGACTGTACACCATGGTCTATCTACCACTTGAAATGAATTATGCCTAAATATTATAGCTAGTGACCTCTAGATGGTAGAATTATAGGCAGTTTCATATTTTTTACATATGTGCATTTTCTATAATAAAGATAATTATATGTGTTAAATATCAAAGTGAAAACTTCATTCCACTAAAATTACTGTCATATAATAAATCACCCACTTTTTTCCTGTCACAGAATGTCTTCCTTTTAGAAATATGTTAGGTACTCAGCTGCCTGTCTCCAGTTTGGTGGAACAGAGAGAAGTAGTGTGTTTTTCCCCCAGACCAGGGGTAGGCCAGGGCGATGAGGACAGATCATGCTTGAGCTAGGTGTCTAGGCTAGTATTGCTCTACTCCATCAGAGCATGCAGAATGGAGTAGAGCAAAATTTCAAGGCTGATGGAAAAATCTATCACCCAAGGAGATAGGGAGTCCTAGTTCTTTGAATTACAATGCCAAATATCAGCAGTCCAGAAGCCTGAAGTTTCCAGGAGAGCCTCATAACAGTCCAGATTTTTTTAGGCTGGAAAGGATTTTGGAAAGGAATTAGCTCAACAACTTGACTTCATCATTAAGGAACCTGAGGTTCAGTGAAGGTGGAGGGTGGAAAGGGCATGGGAATAACAGTTACCAGGAATTAGTATCATGAACTTTATGTGAATTACTATATTCCCTGTTCCCTTCAAAATTGTCAGGCTGTTACTATTTTCAACCTACCCAGAAAACAAAACAGAATAGGATGAGGGTTGTTTGAGGCCACAGAGTTAGCAAGAGACAGGTAGCCCCAGCTGGATCCACAACTGCTGCCCTTTAATCCACTCCCCCAACCACATGGGTCACTAGGGATAGAGGAAGGATATGGCCCATATGACTCCCAAACCAGGGCTCATCTGAGGGCTCAGTGCTCTGCCCAGAGGGTCTTCAGACCTATGCAGTGGGCTCTGCTTTCTCTTGGACATTCTCTGGGAGCATCCAGTCCCAGCACAAATTGGATTGGAGGGCCAGAGTCTCTGACACATCCGATCCTGTAGGGGAACATATCCTCTGGAGCTGGGGAAAGGCCCTTGTTCTCAGTGTCCTTCCTTTTCCCCTTCTCTGGAGAGGCTGCCTAAGACAGTCAGGGCGTGGACTCAGCCAGAAGTAGAACTCCCATGGGGTCATCCAGTCACTATTGTGGTTTTATCAGTTCAAGTCAGAGGTTCTCAAATTTAGCACTATTGACATTTTGGGCCAGATGATTCCTATTGTTGGGGGGTTTCCTACGCATTGTGCGGGTGTTCAGAAACATTGCTAGTCTCTATCCATTAGATGCCAGTAGCTCCCTCTTCCAAATCCAAGTCATGACTATTAAAATGTCTCCAGACATTTGTCCCAAGGGAAAATCTCTCTGGAGCAGGAACACTGGTTTAGGGAAATGTCCACACTCTTTCTCTTCCCCACTCTTTAAAAAACTAAATGAAAAACCTAGGAAGGAGAATCACACAGTTTTTCTAGAGGTTAATTAGACCTTTATCTGCCTCTTGTGTGCATATGGAGATGCGGAAATGGTGAAAGTTTTGCCTAAATTCAGTGAGATAATCCTCCCTCCTTTCCACTTTTTAGGTTGTCTTTGCGTATTTCCTTACCATTCATCTGCCTCTTAATGTTTTTACTTTCTGAGCTTTTACATGGAGAAGACCCTTGTTTAGCATTTTTTAATTCTGCCAGCCCTTGCTTCCTAGATCCTTTTAAATATTTTCTTTCTTTTTTTTTAAAGATTTATTTATTTATTTATTTGACAGAGAGAGAGAGATCACAGTAAGCAGAGAGGCAGGCAGAGAGAGGGGGAAGCAGGCTCCCCACTGAGCAGAGAGCCCAATGCGGGGCTCGATCCCAGTACCCTGAGATCAGGACCAGAGCCGAAGTTAGTGGCCTAACCAACTGAGCCACCCAGGCGCCCCCCTTTAAATATTTTCTGTACCTCTCCTGTTACCCGCCTTCCCTTTGTTTTCCCACCCAGTTTTATTATTCTTCTTTGTGAAGACAGGAGGCTGACTGAGGTAGAGTTCGGGGACCTGCATCAGGTCTGTGCCCATTCTTTGTCATCCTTCCATTGTCACATGATCTCAAACAACACACCCCCTCTGAGGCTCAGATCCTCATCTGCAAATAGGAGGAGTTTTGCTTGGCTTTCTTACCTCCCTAGATTGTATTAAGCCTCAAATGACAGAATAGATGTGAAAGTGCTTTGCAAAGAATAAAGGGACATGATTTATTAAAATTATCATTATTATGACCAATTGCCCACATTATTTAAATTATAGATGGGACAGACAAGCTTTTCATCATATGGCCTCAGCCTATCTCTTCAACCTTGCTTGGCACAGGGAAGACACACTGGCCTGGAGTCGGGGAACTGGCTCTATGACCTAGACTTGCCCTGTGTTTGTCATTGCCTTTCTTTGAACCCCAGGTTTCTTGTTTAGCTCAAGCAGAGGATTTGGCTGGATGCCCTGATGTCCCCCTCTTTCTTCCTTGCAAACTAATCCGTGGGAAGGAGGTGTTGCCTCCAGGGCAGTGTTTAGAGTAACTGGCCTCTTCCCATTTCCTCGATTTTATTCTTCTAAACTATATTTGGGATGCTGACATCTGGAACAACATTGACCATTGTTCTAGGAGATCCTTAAAGAGGAGAAAGATCACATCATAATTCCCTCAGGAGAATTTTTCAAATTATCCAATTCCATATTCACTTTTGACCTCTTGGATGGCAACATAGTTTGGGTTCCACTAAACTAGAATCATGTTCTGTGGTATGGAAGCAAGATAAAAAGACCATCCCCCAGGAGTTTCTACAGGATTATGTAGGAAGTAATTAGAATCCCACCAGGACAGTAGGTGGGAAGTGTACCCTCTATAAGCTCACTAATGCCCTTAGGATGTAAAAACAGGAGCTAGGGGCTGGCTGAGCTGAGGTCAAGGGGTTGGTGGAAGGTCGGACCCAATCCTCTAGCCCAATGCTGCTCAAAAGACCTTTCTGAGATGATAGAAATGTTCTGATCTACATTTTCTTTTCTTTATTTTTTTCAGCAGCCTTCTTGAGTTGTAATTGATACACAAAAAACCGTATATGTTTAATGTGTACAGTTTGATGAGTTTGGACATATGCAAATATTTATGATACCATCACCAAAATCCAGGTGTTAAAACATGCAACACCTCCAAAAGTTACCTGGGTCTCTTCTTTCTTTCTTTCTTTCTTTCTTTCTTTCTTTCTTTCTTTCTCTCTTTCTTTCTTTATTTCTTTCTTTCTTCCTTTCTTTCTTCCTTTCTTTCTTCCTTTCTTTCTTTCTTCTTTCATTCGTTCTTTCTTCTTCTTCTTCTTCTTCTTCTTCTTCTTCTTCTTCTTCTTCTTCTTCTTCTTCCCCTTCCTTCATTCCTTCCTCCCTCCCTTCCCTTCCTCTTTTTTCTTTCTTTCTTTCTTTCTTTCTTTCTTTCTTTCTTTCTTTCTTTCTTTCGCTTCTCCTTATTTATTTTTATTATTATTATTTTTGTGGTAAGGACACTCTAAATGAGATCTATTCAACTTTCTGGACACCAGGGGCCAAAGTAGGAGAGATGTAGTGCTCAGAGAATGGGGAGGATGCCAACAATGCTGTCACCAAAGGTTTGGATTCATGTCAGTCAGAGAAAGCAGTGAGATGCCAACTGGCATACAGCTCCTAGAGCACTCATGAGAAAGGAAATTGCTACCAATGAGTATATTTTCCTACTGCAGTGTTGTTTATTTGTATCTCCTTTTATCTAGTTCCTATAATATACCAAATTTGTACAAGAGAAAAGCAAATCCATCAGATCTATCTTACAGATCAGTCTGGAAGGAAGGAAGGAGGGACATTAGGGCCTCTAGCCTAATATTCTGCTTGAGCTAGAAGAGAAAAAAACCTGGAGCTCAAAGAAAGAAAGTGACCAGCAAGTGTAGGTAAAAAATTTACATCTCTAAACTGCCAGCCAGTATGTTTTCCCTCATCTCCAACTTCAAATGCCAATACCAGAACATCATATACACAGATATATGCTGTCTTTGACAGAAACACTGTCAGCTCCCAATATTAAATAAATTGTAGTTCCTTGAGTACAGATCCTTTACCTCTTTGGTTAGGTTTATTCCCAGGTATCTTATCATTCTTAGTGCTACAGTAAATGGAATCAATTCTCTAATTTCCCTTTCCATATTTTCATTGTTAGTCTATAGGAAAGCTACTGATTTCTGTGCATTGATTTTGTATCCTGACACATTACTGAATTTCTGTATGAGTTCTAGTAGTTTTGGGGTGGAGTCTTTTGGGTTTTCCACACTTTATGTATGAGTATAATGAAAATATTATGAAAAATACTTTCATGTCATCTGTGAAGAGAGAGAGTTTGACTTCTTCTTTGCCAATTTGAATACCTTTTATTTCTTTTTGTTGTCTGATTGCTGTCGCTAGGACTTCTAGTACTATGTCGAACAAGAGTGGTGAGAGTGGGCATCCTTGTTGTGTTCCTGATCTCAAAGGGAAGGATGTCAGCTTTTCCCCATTGAGAATGATATTCACTCTGGGCTTTTCATAGATAGATTTTATGAAGTTCAGGAATGTTCCTTCTAGCCCTATACTTTGAAGAGTTTTAATCAGGAACAGATGCTGAATTTTGTCAAATGCTTTTTCTGCATCAGTTGAGAGGACCATGTGGTTCTTCTCTCTTCTCTTATTGATTTGTTCTATCACATTGATTGATTTGCTAATGTTGAACTACCCTTGCATCCCAGGGATAAGTCCCACCTGGTCATGATGAATAATCTTTTTAATGTGCTGTTGGATCTTATTAGCTAGGGTCTTGTTGAGAATCTTGGCATCCATATTCATCAGGGATATCAGTCTGAAATTCTTTTTTGATGGAGTCTTTGCCTGGTTTGGGGATCAGGGTAATTCTGGCTTCATAGAAAGAGTCTAGAAGTTTTCCTTCTGGTTCTATTTTTTTGAAACAGTTTCAGGAGAATAGGTATTATTTCTTCCTTGAATGTTTGGTAGAATTCCCTAGGGAATCCATCAGGTCCTGGACTCTTGTTTTTTGCGAGGTTTTTGATCACTGCTTCAATCTCATCACTGACGCATGGAATGGGAGAAGATATTCACAAATGACACTAAAGACAAAGGTCTGATATCTAAGATCTATAAAGAACTCCTCAAACTGAACACTGAAAAACCAGATAATCACCTCAAAAAATAGGTAGAAGACATGAACAGACACTTCTCCAAAGAAGATATACAAATGACTAACAGATACATGAAAAAATGTTCATCATCATTAGCCATCAGGGAGATTCAAATCAAAACCACATCGAGATACCACCTTACACCAGTTAGAATGGCCAAAATCAACAAGAGAGTAAACAACAGGCGTTGGAGAGGTTGTGGAGAAAGGGGAACCCTCTTACACTGTTGGTGGAAATGCAAGTTGGTACAACCACTTTGGGAAACAGTGTGGAGATTCCTCAAGAAATTAAAAATAGAGCTACCTTATGACCCTGCAATTGCACTGCTGGGTATTTACCCCATAGAAGCAGATGTGGTCCAAAAAGGACCACATGTACCCCAATGTTCATAGTAGCAATGGCCACAATTGCCAAACTGTGGAAAGAGCCAAGATGCCCTTCAACAGATGAATGGATAAAGAAGATATGGTCCATATATACAAGGGGATATTATGCCTCCATCAGAAATGATGAATACTCAACTTTTGTATCAACATGGACAGGACTGGATGAAATTATGCTGAGTAAAAAATAATTCAAGTTGCTGGGAGGTGGGGGGTAGGGATATGGACATGGGGGAGGGTATGTGCTATGGCAAATGCTGTGAAATGTGTAAGCCTGATGATTCACAGACATGTACCCTGGGGCAAATAATACATTATATGTTAATAAAAAAATAATAAATAAAAAATAAAAAAATAATTCAAGCAGAGAGAGTCAATTATCATATGGTCTCACGTGTGGAGCATAAGGAAAAACATGGAGGACATTGTGAGAAGGAAAGGAAGGGTGAATTGGGAGAAATTAAAGGGGAAGATGAACCATGGGAGACTGTGGGCTCTGAGCAACAGACTGAAGGTTTTGGAGGAGCTGGGGTAGGGGGTTGGGTGAGCCTAGTGATGGGTATTGAGGAGGGCTAATATTGCATGGAGCACAGGGTGTGGTGCGTGAACAATGAATCTTGTAACACTGAAAAAATAAAAAAAAATTATTTAAAAAAAACCCAAATACATAAATTGACCTTCTGGAATTTAAGGGTATGAAAAGAGAGAATAAAAGACCTAAAAAAAAGAGGGGGGTAAGAAATTGGATTAAAAAAAAAAGCAAAAATCCAGGACATATATTCAGGATATGTTCATTCATATTTTCACCAAAACTTGAGATGATATCAAATCAGTAAAAAAAAGAAAGGTGATTATGAATCAGAGTGATTTAAAATCAAAATATTTTATAAAGTGGAGAGACATGATTTCAGAATTGAAGAAAAAAGTAATGGAAACATTGGGTAGAATTGGAGTCTATAAGAAAAGTAAATATATCAGGATTTGAGAAGTTGGCTCAAATATACTTCCATTGCTCAAGGAAAATAATAAAAATGACAAAAGAGAAAATAAATGATATGTAGGATCAGATGAGAAATGAATGAAATAATAAAATAAGATTGAATAATTAATGTTCAAATCAGAAAGTCTCACCCATGAAATTAATGTTATGCGATTCCTAACTGGAATACTTGCATATGGCCTTGTGACATTCACAGTGAAGAGGAAAGGAAACAAAATTGTAATTTATGCAGCAAGTAAAATGGGACTATACCTGCAATGGCCAAAAGTTTCCTGTTTTCACTTCACTTCTCCACAGTAGTACATGGGACAAGGCCATTCAGATGATTCAAGCATGACACCATCTATATACACACCTTCTATTTTCTCCCAATGCAGTTAGAATAAATTACAAACTCATTACATATTTTCTTTTTTTTTAAGATTTTATTTATTTATTTTACAGAGAGAGAGAGATCACAAGGAGGCAGAGAGGCAGACAGAAGGAGAGAGAGAAGCAGACTCCCTGTTGAGCAGAGGGCCCTGATGCAGGGCTCCATCCAAGGACCCTGAGATCATGACCTGAGCCGAAGGCAGAGGCTTTAACCCACTGAGCCACCCAGGCGCCCCAAACTCATTACATATTTTCAAAGAAATAAATTCAAAGTCAATATCCCCAGGCATTTTTATAGTGGATTTCCAACTTTTAAGGAATAGGTAAGTCATATGTCGTCTAAATTATTTCAGACCTAAGTGTTTTATGAAGTAAACATAACCTTGTGAACTTGGAAAAGACAGTCTGGAAACAAAAGTCCAGTCCAATCCCACTTATGAACACAGAGTTTATTTATTATTTATTTATTTGTTAAGATTTTATTTATTTATTTGACAGAGAGGAGAGATCACAAGTTGGCAGAGAGGCAGGCAGGCAGAAAAATAGAGGGGGAAGCAGGCTTCCTGGGGAGCAGAGAGCCCCATGCAGAGCTCCATCCCAGGGCCCTGAGATCATGACCCAAGCTGAAGGCAGAAGCTTTAATCCACTGAGCCACCCAGGCGCCCCTGAACACAGGGTTTACATTTACAAGTGCTCACACACAAATTACAAAGGAAATCAATTCCAATATTTTCAGGAATAATACCCATTATATTCTTGAGAAATAGTTTAATATTAGAAATAAATTGGTATTTTTTTTGCAATTAATTGGCACATAATAATAATAGCTCATGCTTAATGAGCACTTACTATATGCCAGGTGCTCTTCTAAATGTTATTAAATCCTCATAACACCCTTTTGAGGTCAGTGTTGTCCTCATTTTATAGAAAATGGTGGAAACACAGAAAGGCAAGGATTTTGTCCAAAGTCACACAGATAGTAGAGTGAGAGGCAGGATATGAATATAGGCAGCCTACCCCTGATCTTAGGGTTCCTAACCCTTGTGCTGTCCAGCAGGTACATGGTAAATGTTTGTTGCCCTAAATTTATTATTTTTATTATTTCTGCTAAGATATCTCTTACTGCATGCCAATCTCCCCATGCCAAATATAATTTCTTAAAATAAAATGCATTATTGTGACTCACTGGTTTCTGTGGGTTGATTGAGCAAGGCTTTCTTGGGGTCCACCAAGAAGCTCCAGTGAGAGCGTAGCTGAAGGTATGGCTGCCCTGGACACCAGGAGGCTTTTTTTCCATGTGTCAGAGGTCCTGATGCTTCTCAGCGTCTACACTAGTCTTGAGCTTCTTATAGTATGGTGGTCTATAGGTAGCTGCACTTATTCAATAGCCATTAGCTTCCTAGAAATGAGAAGTGGAGGCTTCTAGGCCAAATGAGAGAATCCCAAGTAGATACAGCATCATTTCCACCACATTCTATGGGACACGCTGTCACAGGCTCCCTCTGGATTCAAAAGCACATAGAGGACATAGCAAACAGTCTCACCTGTGGGTGAGGAGTGGTGGTAGCCCATGACAGAAGAGCAGGTGTGAACTGCCACAATTACCATTTTTATTTAATAATGCAAAAGCAAAGCACTATGCAATAATTGTGGAAAGGAAGACTCCTTCCTTCCATATTTGCTCTCATCTTTTTGGTTTCCCTCAGCTCTCTCCAACTGGTAACCACTTTCGTTTCTTTGCCTCCCAGGTCCTTTACGGGTGTATATCCTTCTCCTGGTTCTTACACAAAAGGGGGCACATCGTATACATTAGCTATCATCTTATATCTTGGAGAATTGCCTCTATTAATATGTACAAAGAGAGAAAAGGGGATAGAAGGAAAGAAGGGGGGGAGAAGGAAGGGGCAGGAAAGAAAGCTAGAGGATAGAATTTAGATACTACATACCAACAAAAAACCCGAGAGTTTACACTACATTATTAATAGCAGTTATCTCTCTATGGAGCAATTAATGCAATTTTCTCTCTTTCCCGCATTTTCTAAATTTACTGTAATGAACATATGCTACATTTGTGATAAAAATGTTTTCAATACCCAAACCACATGGTTCAATTTTTATTCTGCTCTGTATTCTGTTACTGCCATTGTGTGCCTATTTATGAGAAATTGATATCCTATCATGGAATAGATAGGAAAAAAGGACCGATATGGCTTTCTTGGGGAATTTCTCAGACACATCTGCATGTGTTTAGACAGGTGTATTGTGCTGATTCCCTTTTTCTGCAACCTGATCTTCTATTAAAGCCATGATCTTACCTTATTGTCATGAATGTAATCATTGAGTTATGTACCTACTAAATGCAAGGCAAGGCACTGTGTTCTAATGTTTGGGGTATGGAGATGACAAAGAAGAACACATATACACCTATCTGGGCTATAATCTGGCAAGTGTCATATTAGCGGCCTGATTTGGAATCAAAAAGCAAAGACCTACCAATTTTGCCAAGAGGCATTCAGGGCACAGTTTGCATGGTGGGTGCTATTCGAGCTGGACCGTCAAACCCATTTTCTAAAAAGGTAGGATAAGGCAGTCTGAGCAGTAGCCATGGTCTCTGCTGGGGAACCTGGCGAAGCACCTCTGTGGGTGAAGTGGTAGCAAGTGACACTTTTAATACAGACCAGGATCCAAAGACAGAAGGGCTTGCAGCCAAACTGAGAGGTTGCAATTTCTGCCCTTGAGCACTGGAGGGGTGGCCAAGGAAGGAGGGCGACTACGTGCCAGGCACCAGATCTGTCTTTCCCCTGTTCCAGCTGCCTTTTGCGCAAGCCACAGAGCGTTAATATTTGTTCTTGTAATGGGTACTTTCTGAGTTCAAGGAAATAAATCCTTAAGGTTTGTATTTCGTTTACACTCTCAGCAAACTCAAAAGAAGACATTGTGTCCCCTGAGGTTCAGTGGAGGTGGAAACACAAGGAGTAGACTGGGTTCAAAGCTCTCTTGAGACTCCTCTGAGCATTGCTGATGGATATAATGCCCTTTGCCTCCAAAAAATAAAATAAAAAATAAATAATCACACTGAATTGTAATTCTTTGTGCTCCCTCTTCCCCATGGCTAAGAGCCCTGAGGAACGGTTGTTCTGGTCACCAGCAGGACCAAAGCACACATCCTGAAGGACTAATCTGCAAAAATGGGACTTATACCAGGTTTATGTCCCCATTGGTACTCGTAGGTATCTCTGGGAGGAGGAAAACCAGACAGTAAATGCACAGAGCACAAAGTAGTAAACTATGAGAGCTTGTATAGCATTTAGATGGAGAGGCCAAAATCAGATTCCTACTTTCCTCTGTTCACTGGAAGCCACTTTTCCTTGATGGCCCAGGGGGAGGGAGAGGAGGCTTGCCAAGGCCAGCCATCATGAGACTATCTGGGAAGACTGGCCTGCTGGAGATATATGTTTAATTTCTGTCCTTCAGGACCCACTAGGAAGATAGGGGACTTAGAAACTACTTGAGTTCCTCACAGTTGGACTCCCTCTGAGATTTCACAGGCTCATTCAATGCCTAACCAGCAAGTTACTGCTCAAATCAGAAGCTTCTCTTAATTCTTCAGCTGGGAATGCACTCCTATATTTTCTGAATCAGCACAGTAATTTATGTTTAAGGATCTTAGAACCCTGCAGCAGGACAGAGAGAACACTGGTTTGTAACCCAGGTCACCCTGGTTTTGATATCTTGCTGTGCCACATGCTTACTCTGTGACCTTGGAAATATATTTATTTGTTTGAGTCCATATTGCTTTTATCATTAAACAGAAGGTGATATTGACTGAAGATTGTTGTGAGAATGAGCCAAAGCTCTATGTAAATGACTGCTTAATTATTACTCAGCCAGTTCTAAATTCAAACCCCCATTTGCACCATGTAATCTCTGGGTAAGACTTGAGGACAGTTTCTTAGCCTTCAGATATTGAGGGTTTCCTTCTGAAAAATGACATTCACTTTGTATATTGGTTGTAAGAACTAGTGTAAATGTAGATAATATGCCTAGCACAGTTTCTGGTGTCTGGCAGATATCCAAATATAATCACTTCCATTTTTATTTCTCCAGGATGTTGCCTTGTCTCCCCCACTCTTCATTTGGTGAAAAAACTGTAAAGACTCTTGGAAAGCTAGAAGCATGCTTGCTCCCAGACATCTTCAATTTATTGAATAAATAAAACACAAAGATATGCTGAAAAATTAGCTTGGCAACCCTGGGGAATAAGAGGAATAAATCCGGGCCCCCGGGTGGCGCAGTTGGTTGAGCGACTGCCTTCGGCTCAGGTCATGGTCCCGGAGTCCCGGGATCGAGTCCCACATCGGGCTCCCAGCTCCATGGGGAGTCCGCTTCTCACGCTGACCGTCTCCCTTCTCATGCTCTCTCTCTCTTTCCTAATAAATAAATAAATAAAATCTTTAAAAAAAAAAAAGAGGAATAAATCCATGGGTGGCTTCCCATAATATTAGATTGCAATTAAAATGTTCCGTGTGGCATAATCCCAGCCTCCCAAGAGTCCTTGCATATAACTTATTGACATCTAAATTATAGTGGAGCATATTTTTGAGTTTCGTTGCCCAAAATCTTCTTGGTTCAGGATAATTTGAATTTAGGTTTTGAGAAGCTAGGAGGTTTGGGTGAAGCTGACTTCATCCCAGGCTCCAGGACAGGATTGCATGACATAGAACAAAGCAATCATTAAACTCCAGCCCTCTGCTCATGGTGATGGGTTCAAAGATCTTTCTCATTCTCAAATCAGAATAGTGTAGCCAAGTGAAACTCAATTCTGGGCCATAAAAAGTGATTGGAGAAGTAGCTTCCTCTTTCTTATGGACATAAATCAGGAAAGATAGAGGCCAGAGGAACTAGAATAAAAAAAGAGAAAGGGAAAGAGAACGGGAAATGTGAGTGTGCATGTGCATGTGTCTTTTTATGATTATCATTTAAACACCTGGATCAATCTATACCTGAATTGGACCCACTGACAGAATCTTCAGTTACATACCAAACATATAATTGACCCTTTAACAATGCAGAGGTTAGGGACACGATCCCTGTGTATTAAAAAATCCATGTATAACTTTGACTTCCCCAAAACCTAACTTCTAACAGCCTTCTGTTGATTGGCAACCTTATAATAATATAAACAGTTGATTAGCACTTAGTTTGTATGTGTATTATATACTATATTTTTACATTAAAAAACCAGAGAAAATAAAAATATCAAGAAAATCATAAAGAAGAGAAAATGCATTTATAATATGTATTGTATGTGTCAAAAAAATCTGCATATAAGTGAACCCAAAGATCAAACTCATGTTGTTTAAGAGTTAACTGTCTTTTGATTATCCATTTTGAGCTGAGTTTTTTGGCATGTTACAAAAATCATCAAGATAGGTACACTTGGTTAGTATCTGTCTTTAACGCTAAACTAACGCTTCAGGAGGGAAGGAATTAGGTTTCTTTCTTAGTTGTATCACTCATGTCTAGTATAGTGCTAGTTATAAAATAAGTTCTTAATAAGTCTTTGTTGAATGGATCAATATGGTATAGTGCCAGACTCTCAGGGGGCTTCAGTCTTCTCTAGATGTGGTCTCACTCAGACATTTGGAGTGTTGAAAAGGCCTGGAAGTGGTTGGATTGTGTTTCATAATGGTGACAAGTGTGGAATATCCAGGATGTCAGCATCAGCTTGCAGATTTTTATAAAGATTTTTGTACCTGGGTAGATCTAAATGAAGGCTTCATGTTGAGACAGTTTCTGAGCTCCCGGGGTAGGATAGGCATGTTCAACTTCACTGTAAGTCCTACCTTTTCCTGTTGCTAAAATCACTCTGAGACTGTTGACACTGAGTCTCAGAATCAGAATTTTCAAATTAAAATAAATCCTAGGAATTCTTTAATCTTATTGTACAGATATAGAAACGTGTGTCCATATAGTTGAATAACTGGTCATGCAGCTCACCACATATCACTCCACACTACAATTCTTTATTGCCCCTTCCTCACTTCCTTCCCTCTTTCTTTCATTTCAAATATCTTCACAGATGACTTTTTCCTTCCCTGTCAGCCACATCTATAATGTTGGGGCCATACTTATGCTGGCAAATATAACATGATCTTTGCTCTTAAGCATCTCACGATCTGTTAGAAGATGGAGAAAAGACAAAGGACCTTTGTAACAGCATGCAGTCAATATTGAAGGCTGTTGAAGCCCTTTTGTTGGGCATTATAACCAGTTTGCTGGCTGGATGAGTAAATGCGGTTGGTGGTTGAAAGAAGGTTACGGGGGACTTCAAAAAGGTAAAACATGAATTAAGTCCTGAACTTTGCCTCAGGTAGAGGTTACCAAAACATTAAGACTGGAGTTAAGATGACTTTAATAATTAAACATGGCAGGAGTATGGTTGAAAGATGAGACCGTAGAGGCATGTGGAGGTTGCGTGTAAATGGCCTTGCTGGTCATACAGGGACCTCTAACACCACAGGGACAGCAAGGCTTTGAGAGATTATGAGCAGGGAAGAAGCGTGGTGAAATGGGCATTAGAGAGTGACTGCTTTAACTGCCCAGATTGATGGGTGGATAGGACAGATGACAGGCAGAGAGTTAGGAGGCTGTGTCGGTAATCAGGGTGGGGGTGAGGGGCTGGTGAAGGCGGCGGAGGTGTGACAACACAGACTGCTATGACAAGACACCCTGACACTCTGATGCTTCACTAGCCTCCCTCCTCCCTCCTTCCCTCACCTTTAATGATTTCTAGATGTTCTGAAGTGGAACCTGGCAGATGGCATTTTAAGAAAAAATTACTTTACAGCTCCAGGTTCTGATCTGATTTATATATTTTTCTACCAGAAGGAGATGAGAATGCAGTACCTTCTTAGGTAATTAATGATTCAACATGGTGCCTTTGCAAAATGAAATTGAAGCGGCTGGAAGCCTCATTTGCAGCCATAAGAATTCAAAGGACACAAGAAGGCTGATTTGTGATTGTTGCTTTTCCTCAATAAAAATTAAACTGATTACAAAGAGCTGACAATGAGACAATGTCTTGCGGAAGTAATGTTTCTGACATTTCGCTGAGTGTTTACCACAAATATTCAAATTTATCATTCTTGACATTCTTTAGAAAAATGGAGATAAAATATTATTTTGGTCCTGCAATATTTGCTTGTATGCACATTTATATGCATGCATAATTGATGGAAAATTAAAAGATTTCTGAGCTCCCCTCATATTCATTTTTTGAATTAAGGACTCTGATGAGAGATCATGGAATTAAGCCCATAGAGTTTGTACTTTGGATATAAAAGGCATTTAAAGAATGATAGCTATTTTCTGTAGCAAGACTGTGCTCATCATTAAAATCCTGGGATTCTTTTGTGAACTCAACTTTTGGAGAAGAATTATTAGCAAAAATCATAGATAGATATTCATATGCCCCTTGAAAACTTACAGATATGATCTTATTTAAGTATTTCTATGATCATTTTGATATTATTATTGTCCCATTTCAAAGATGGGACCTGAATTCTACTCTCTGATATCAGACAAGTCCCAACCCTCGTGTCGTGGGGCTGGTGGCAGGATCATGGGACCCAAATAAAACACAGCACAGCCACTCGTTAGTAATGCTCATTGATATTATAATAACAACCACTCTATTTACACTAGGCCATAGTTAAATTCTGACTTTTTACTTCTGTTGTAATAATCCTGCATCATCCTAAATCAAAGCTTCATTCCACTGTTATATAGGCTTTTCTTTCACAATATGCTCTTTTGTTTTGGTTTTACCTTCATTCCATTCCCTCTGCCATTGGTACTGTATACAGTTTTACAAAATTCCTCTAAAACTGCTCACCTGGTCTTCCCTCCAACATCCTTTCCATTCATTTCATCTTCCATGATGACACTTAGTGGATCTTCCAAAACATTAGCTTTGGTTATACTACTTTCCTGATGAACGTTTGCTGTCTACAAAATTGAGAACATATTCCATCCCTGCCATTCAAGGACTCCTGTATCCAGTTACCTTCTAAGTCCTCCCTAAATGTTTTTTTATGAGTGCTAAAACAAGAACAGCTTTCACTGATGTAATGTTTTATAATTTATAAAGTGCCTGTGGATGTCCATGACATTTGATATGAAAACATTAATTTCTTCTGTCATAGCTATCAGAGACAGGTTTAATTGTATTACATTGGAAGTGTTATGCTGTTGCCTAATGGAAAAATGCATTTTTGTCTCATATTCTTACAAAAAAGTGGTTATTTCTAAATAAGGTACACACCTGTTAAGATGGATAAAATTAAATAAAAACACTTGACAATTCCAAGTGTTGTTAAAGATGGAGCTACTTGATTGCTCATAAATTTCTGTTGAGAATGAAAAATGGTACAACTATATTGGAAAACAGCTTGGCGGTGTTTAATAACGTTGATGCACATATTGCATGGAGCACTGGGTGTGTTGCATTAGCAATTAATCTTATAACACTGAAAAAATAAAATAAAAGTATTTGTGGGAAAAATGAAAAAAAAATAAAAGAAATATATAGAGGGACAGGTTGCTGGTTACTGTGAGTTTTTGAAGTAGCAGGTATAATACCTTAGCTGGTCATGAGGAACCCTCAATATCCTGATGAGGAGAGAGAACTGGGGAACCAGCAGAGTTGGTGGTTGGAAACACAATCAACATCAGCGAACTGAGCAGAGAATAAGCATGTAGTCTCAGGAGGCTGGAATCTGGACTGGGAAACTGGCTAGAAGGAAAAGGGTCTTACTTAAGGCTGAGCTTGAAGCCTATAGGTTAATACCAGCTAGTACTCAAGGCTTTCTCAACTTTGAGTAATCCCTCAGCCTGCTGCCTAATTTCTTTAACCTTTTCCTCCGTCTATGGGCAGTGTTTAATCCTAACATGAGGCAAGAAAAGCTTAAGCTGTGTGAGCTCTTTTGGCCAGCTTTTGAAGGTCAGTTTGATAATTGACTACTTCCTTATAAACCTGAAAGGAAACTGGTCCTTCCAGTGTGATCTTGTTTGCCAAGGAATAAAAACAAGTTCCCCAGAGGGTATTAAGTGGCAACACAATGACACTTAAAAATGACCTTCTTGACCAATTCTGAATCACCTTTATTCAGCAAACTGTAGTTTGTCTACTCAGGACACCAAGAACAGGGATCATTAAGATGCCCTCGAAAGCATCTTCATTTTTCTTTCACCAAAGTTCACATCATGTTTTCTTTGCAAAAGTGTGGATGTCCAGATGTCATTGGGAGCTCTGATAGCTGAGAATTACCACGATAAGAATGCAGGTCAAAGTCCACTGCCCCACCATGAACAATGTCATGTGTGATTAAACTAAAATTCAGAGTGATATAAACATAGGGAACACACAGGTTCCAAGAGTGTTGGTGGAGGAAGTTACTGTCAGGTGGGGTGAATAGGGAGAGTTTCAAAGTGAAAGTGGCAAATGAATGAAACATTAAAGGACTGGTAGTGTGGAGGCCATGCAGTTGCATGACTCAGAGCTCCTTTCAAGAGAACCTGCCACAAAAAGCAGGTGGATTGACAGTCTCCAGCCGCCATACCTTATCTTTGAATCCATATAGCACACACCTGAGGCCATGATTTCCAGCCAATGATTGAACATAATGGGGCTACTAGGACGAGGCTATTTTTTCCCAGGGTGGGACTCCTCTAATGAACAACTTTGCTCCCAGACTCCTCTTGACTTGTTGAAACTTTCTCAGAGTTGCAATGTAGTCTCAGGTTTCTTACACCTCATCTTCTTTCCTTCTTTCTTCCCTTGCATGGGTGCAAGAGCTACATCATAATATGAAGGTTCTTTCCCCTTCTGCACACATGGCTCTTTATCCTTCACAGGTGTTTCTGTTGAGGGATTTATTTCCCTAATAAATCTCTTCTACATCTAATCTTGTCTTGATGGCTGCTTCATAAAGGTTCTGATTCAGATAGGGTTTTTGAATGATTGATTTGATTAATGGATGGGTTAATCAACATGATCACAGCTCTGTTTAATTTAATGGACATATCCACACCCAATATCAGTCATGTGTGGGATCTTCCTTTGTTCCTTAAGAACTGAAACCAAAAAACATCTAGACCTATAAGAGCACGCGAGCTGGTCTGAAGGGTTAATGTGCTTTAAGGTAAAACATTCCTTGTCTGTAGATTTAAGGTCCTTGATCTGTAACAGAAATCATTTATTTACGTCCTTGAGATTTGCAGACCACTGGCCCTGGGGAATGAAGGACCAGAACTTTCCCAGGTCACAGACGCCAGAAAGTCTGTTTGAAGCCCCTTAGCTTTCTGATTAGCTCAGCAATCTTTTAGCAAAATGTTTTTCTTTTTTAAGGTCACACAAAGGACTTTACTGACCTCCCTTTGTGCATCTGCAGGTCTTGCCCTTCTTTGCAGAATCCCTGGGTATCAGGGAAACAGACCTTCTTACACACACTCCCAATGCCTCCCCCAGCCCTGCCCCAATCCCAGGCACCACGGAACTAGAACTTTTTGCACAGCCTCTGAGTACCAAGATAACTCTATTGCTGACATCATAGAGTCTGCATGTAAGCAAGTAATGTCACAGACCACTGTTCTCCCTTAACTGATTAAGCCCCTTTAAAAACCTGTGGGCCAGGCAGAAACCTGGGAGTTAGCCTTTGGACAAGTCTGCCTTCTCTCCAGGCAGCCAGCCTCATGAACAAAGTTTATATTCCCTTCCAATCAAAACTCATCTCTTAAGTATTGGCCTTTCATGCCATGGGCAGCTGAACTTGGGTTTCAGTAACAGAATGTGCCAAGTGGTAAAAGAGCAGCTACACTGAAATCATATTGTGTTCTGTCTGAGTGGTGGCCCTTGAGACCTCTGTGCTGCTTACTTTCAGATTTCCCTCAGACCCTCTCAACCCCAATCCCATGTAACTAAGGTGCAGAATCTGCCTACTTCCTCTATGGATAGTTATAAGTTTTCAAACCTTTATCCCCTCAGGCTTGGTGTCTTAGGTGAGAGACATCTGAAGACTTTATCTTGGCCTCTCATCAACCTATTCATTCATTCAATAAATCCTACCTGAGGACTTACAGAAGAGAGAGTTATTTAAGTTCAGTGAAAGAGAGTAGACTTTGGAGCCCAAATGCCTGTGTTAAGAGAAAGACAAATACCATATGATTTTAGTTATATGTGAAATTCAAGAATCAAAACAAATGAACATAGGGGAAGGAAAGGAAAAGTAAGATAAGATGAAAATAGGCAGACAAACAATAAGAGACTCTGAACTCTAGGAAACAAAACTGAGGGTTGCTGGAGGGGAGGTTTGTGGGGGGAAGGGGTACCTGGGTGATGGACATTAAGGAGGGTACTGGGTGTTATATGCAACTGACAAATCACTAAATTCTACCCCTGAAATAAAAAAAAAACAAAATAAAGTAAAATAAAAATACATCTCAGCCCTACTGTTTCAGTTAATAAGATTCAAATTCTCTGTGACTCAGTTTCCTCATCTATAAAAAAGAATAAGAAATTACCTGTCCTACGGAGTTACGGTGAGAATATAAAATATAATACAAATAAACATCTAGAATAGAATCTGCTATACAGAAAGTATTCATAAAAGTGATTATTAGTCAGTATTTCTATGTGCCATAACCTGTGCTGAGATTTGGAAATGCAATAATTAAGAAAAGAGACAGCCCATGCCCTCAAGGAATTTTTGTTTTAGGAGAAGAGGCAAACAAAACAAAACAAAACATGCAAAAACAAAAACCAAAAAATCCAAATAAATTAAATACTTTTTAATTAAAAATTATATACTTTGTCAAGGTATTAAGGGATGTAAAGCAGGAGCGGATACAGGGCTGGTATAGTACTGCATAATTCCCCAGAACTTTCCTCTGGGGAAGAACATATCAGGAGGAAACAAAAGCATGTACAAAGACCCTGTGGCAGAAAGGGGCTTAGAATATTGGAACATGAAAGGAAAAAAAAAAAAGAGCAAGATGTCTTAACAAATATATGCATCCTAGAAATCTATGCTCACGTATATTCTAGACATATTCTAGGATAGCTCCTCAGTTACACTTTCATGTTTTGGCCTGGTTCCCTGATGAGGTTTAATATTGTTAGAATCCCCCTGGCCTTTTACATATGACAGCCCCGTTTTTACCCCCACATTACACCCTGATTTTTTTTCAGTAATTGCTCTATTTCCTGTGTATGAGCCAACTGCTACTCCATGCTTATCCCTGTGCTTGTCCAACCCATCACTCTGAAAAGCCTCCAACTTAGACGATAAGAGCATAAACTCTAGATCCATTTCTCCAAGTTCCCACCATCGCTTGATCTTGGGCTAGCTACATTACCTACCCCTGTGCTTCAGATTACTCATCTGTAAAATGGGGATTAAAAATATTTTCCAATCAATAAGTCTATTGCACTTGATGGCTTAGCATAAATAAAATAGTCCTATACTTGACATTTGGTCAATGCTAGCCATTATTGTTATAAACCCCATCATTATCATTATATAGGCTCCTGCTCTTCCTTTGAGGCTCTATCTTTGGGCACACTGTTGGTATTTCACTGTGTCTTTGTGAGCTTCTACTTCCTCTTCACTCTTGGACAGTCTCCCACTATCTTCCCCAGCCTGCGTTTTGGGCCAATCAGGAGAGGAAAATTCCAAATGGCACTGGAAATGCCTAAGTGCTCAGATGCGTGCACATGCATACATCCAAACACACTCTCTACCTCTTTTACTCCCCAGTGCCACCTGAAATGGTGCATCTTCCTTCACTGTAGATTCCATCTCTTGCTGTGTTGATATTCTTCCCTACGTTCTATCATAAATGATAATTTTAGGGACAGCAACTGACATTTTAAATAATCATGATCTTCAGTAAAATGGCACTAATTTTAATGCTTTCAACTGCTGCTCCTTTTCAAAGCACAAAGCAGCCAGACTTCCTTTTCACTGAAGAGATTGCTAATGTGATGACATCCAAACCATCAGCTGCCTCCCACAAGGATATTGACAGCTGGGGTGCTTTCAGTGTGCTTCGCAGTCATCGGCCCCTCTCCATTTTCCTCTCTCGCAGATTAGATTGAAATGGTAGTGTTTCACTCCAGTTGAGACCAGGGAGTTTCGCAGATTGACAGATATAATTATCATGTTTGCTTCCCGGCATGTGGTATCTAAGTAATAGTCTCCATATTTATCCAGCGTTAATCAGGAAAGAGTCCAATCAGTTGGAGAGGGTTTTTTCAAACCGGGCCCTGCCTAGAGAATGCATCCAGTAATGAATGTTCTCATTTCTGATATGAGGCTGGAGTCTTGCCCCAGTTCTGTCTCTGAGCAACTGTTATCACCCAAGGACCGTGGGCCTTCAAGAGGGCAATTGGGTTGGTACAGAGGACCTGCAAAGAGGTCCAGCTGAATTCATTCTGAGGAGATGGACCAAGGCAGAGACTTCCATCACAAAGGAAGTAATCAGAGAATGATGAAAGCAAGAAAATAAAATATGATTTATTGTAGTTTGGGAATTAGTTGTAGAAGCAGTAAGAAGGGTACACCAACACATGGTTTTGTTGTCGCTTTGTTCGTTTACTTGTTTGCAAAGGAACAAGGATCATGGTTTTTGGTGCTCTAATGAACTTTGAAGATCATCTAGCCTGCCTTCCTTCTTCTTTCTGATAATGCGCAAATATCAGACTTTTTCCACTAGCCTAGAGTCATTTGGATAGTTAGGGGGAGCACAAAATCTATATGAAGGAAGAAGCAAGACATGAAGCAGCTTTATAAATGGGAGGTGCATTTGTCACAGTTATTTTGATTTATTCTGTCCTTGACTTGAGGAGTTGGACGAGGCCTTCAAACATATGATGTCCAACTCCCATTTTCTAACACCCCTGAGAAGGGCAGTCCAATCTCTCCTTGAATGTCTTCCATAAAGTATGGATATCAAGTATCAGGAAGAGTCAGATACTGAAAAGGTAAGTGGTAGAGCCAAGGAGAATCCCCCCCCCCAGTGCTGTTCCTAATAATAGAAATGGTGATAGTAATTGTAATAATAGTGATTCTGGGAGGTGGGAAGCAGTCTAATATTGGACCATTGCTTATTCCAGACCAGGCAACTTCCAAGGGCTTTACATGAATCATCTTATTTAAATTTTTCTGTAATCTCATGAGTCAGGTGACTTTTATTTCCTTAATTTAAAAATATGGCTTAAAATACTAAGAAAATTCCTCTAGGTCAGGCAGTGGTCAAGTGACAGAACTACAGTTGTCTGATTGAAGCTTTTTTCTTAGCCACAATGCCATGCTGTCTTTCATGTACCCCTTTATGTGCTCAGATCACCAGTTCAAGGAGAACATTCAGAAGGGGGGCTAGTGAACAAAGGGGAGTTAGGGTTTGGTGTTTCCTTAGGAAAAAATTCTGCAGTAAACAGTGAAAGATAGCATGTGCTTAGGCAGAAATGAAAGTTCAACCCAAACAGAAGTTAAAAGTGGACAAACACAGCTAGCTGATTTTGATTCTCCGATTGCTATGTGTCTTCTGGGGAGGTACATCAAATGGTCCACTACCTCTTTATCTGTTTATTTTATTTTGTTTTAAGCTCACTGAGCAGAAATAAGTCTCTTCTCTGTGGCATGCCCATAAAAATTAAATAATATTTCTATTAAAAAACACAAGGAGGGTTCATTCCTTTTTCTTTGGAGACCTAGTCACCACTATCTTGCCTCTAGTATGATCATCTTAAATTGATTTTATTCTCCTAGTGGGTACAGTAAGTCTATTCCAATTAGTTGGGATGTTTTCCTAAAAGAAGGAAGTGGGCAACCTGAGCCACACTGTATCCTTTAGGCTTACCTGGATAGGGGAAACCGAATGTGGACATTTTTTAAACAATAGTTTGGTATGTCCGAACTCTATTCTAAGAAGCTTACACTCCATTAACAGATTGGCTACTCACAGTAATCTTTTGAAGTAAGTATCATGATCATTCATAGTTTACAGAGTAGGAAACTGCTGTGCAAGAGAGTATACACTTGAACAAGGTCATAAATGTCAGTCTGCAGAAGAACTAGGATACATATCAATCTTGCTTTGGACCCAGATATAGGAACTACAGGGGGAATGCCATTTATGTTTAAATGGGGACACAGAAGTCCTCTCTGAGGAGGAAAAATCTGAGCTGAGACCTGAAACATCAGGAGGGGGTGGGAAAAGAGCATTTTGAGCAGAAAGAAAAAGTGCAAAGGCTACCAATGAGAACTACCACTTTCAAGGAAGAGCAAAGATGTCATGATGGTTCCAGGAGGATATCTGAATAAGCAGTAGAGTTGAGATTCAAATTCATTCATTGTGCTTTCGAACCCCATATAAACCACACTGTTAACTGACTCTCAATCTTTTTGAGTGCGTTAGAGACTCCCAAGTAAGAATAAGACACAGAACTGCCCATTGATTTTGCATTCTGGAGACCTTAACAAGAGTAATATCCATGGTGCGATGGTTGGCAGAAACCAGATAGAAAAGGTGAGAAGAGTAACTAGTAGACTGGGAAGAAGAGACAGCAAATGTCAACAACTTTCTCAAAAAGTTTTTCCGTTTGTTATTTCATTTTTGAGAATGCTAGAGGAGAATGTAGGGTCAAGAGAGGGTTTGTGAAGGGAGAAAAAAAAAAGGTGTGAATGCTGATAAGATTGATCCAGGGGAGAGAAAGAATGAGTCATGATGCATGAGAGAGAAATTGATTATGTTCAGAAATATTGGTGCATGATTTGATTCTTAGCCTTTGGCTAAAAGGGATTTATGGATATCTAGGAACTATGGATGTATGTTCCATCTTGTTTCCATACAGTGCCCATCCTTATTCAGGTGAAGCCAAGTACGATTAAAATATAATATACATGTTTTTATTAGTGGTTGTTTTATGTTTTTTTCCCCAAAGTTCATTGATCGATTCTCTCCTTTGTGATAATTAAATGAGATAATCCACCAATTAACTCATTATCTCATTCTCTCAACAAATATGTTTGACCATCTTCAATATGTCAGATACAATAACAAATGGAGTGATACAAAGATGGATAATATAAACATAAAATGGCTTCTCCTAAAAAGTTCTCACTCTTAAAGGATACAGTGCAATATTCTACACCACATCTTAGCAATGCTTTGCTCAATCAGTGTAAGTTTTCTTTTTTATCTGTGGAATTGGAAAGAAACAGATATGTAAATCAGTGAGTTAGAATTTTAAGCATTTTTTGAAGTTCTTTCCCCTTATGTTCTGTCCCTTTCTTTTTTTTTTCTCCCCAAATATGTTTATTTTAATTTTTCAGTGTTACAAGATTGATTGTTCATTCACCACACCCAGTGCTCCATGCAGTACGTGTGTCCCTTTCTTTTTATCTCTTCTTTTCTTGAATATTCATTTATATACATATTCAATTATCTATATTATAATGAATATATAATACATTATACCTGAAAAAAGTATACAAATATATATTCACATATATCCAGAATATGTAATGAGTTTTTACAAATAAATAATAAGGCTAATTTCCCAATTAAAAATAGGGCAAATGACTTATACAGATACTTCACCATTTCACACACACACACACACACACATACATACAGATATATACAAATGACCAATGAACATATAAAAAATTACTTAGGATAATTAGCCATCAGGAAAACACAAATTTTAACCATAAAGAGATATCAATATACATCCTCTGGAATAGCTCAAATTAGAAAGACTGATGAAAAATGTCAGTGAAGATGTGTACCAGCTGGAATTCTCATACATTCACAGGAGGTTGGAGTGAGTGAGTAAAATGCTACAACCACTTTGTAATATTATTTGGCAGTCAAACATATATCTACCTAAAAACCCAGAAATCTCCACACCTAGCTATCTACCTAAAATAAATAGGAAGTTATCATTATACAAACATTACTCGAGAATGTTTACAACAGCTTTATTCGTAATATTCACAATTTAAAAATGTTCATCAACACTTCAATCAATAAACAAATTGTGATATGGTCATATAAAGGGATACTATTTCTTAATGACATGGAACAAACTACTGATGTACATAGCATCATGACTGAATCTCAAAAATATTTTAAGACAAAGCCAAACACAAGAGAGTACATACCATATGATGGTATGTACTCCACTTGTATGAAGTCAAAACCACTCTATGGTGGTAGAAATGAGAAGAGGGTTTACCTGTGGGGGTGAGGATTGACTAAAATGGGGATAAGGGAAGTTTCTGATGGAAAATGTCCTGAATCTTGATTGGGGTGGGGTAACATGGGTATAAAAATGGTCAAAACTCATCAAATTGCACACTTGGCATGGTACACAGAATTTCAAGAAAACCTCATGACTTTTGTCTCTGGTGTGATTCCCATGATTTCCTTCCAATAAAAGACAAAGGAGAGATTGTTTAGGTGACCCTCACATAATCACATGATTCCTTGGAAAGCATTGAGTTTTCTCCAGTGGTAAGAGAAGGAGAAATCAGAGAGCTTTGACATATGAGAAAGATTTAAGGTACCTTTGCTGGTTTGGAGACAAAGAAGGCCACATGACAGGAGATGCAGAGGATCTCTAGAATTGGAGGGCTGACTGACAGCCAGCAAGAGTAGGGCGACCTCAGACCTACAGCTGTAAGGACAACACTCCACCATCAACCTGAAGAGCTGGAAGTGAATTCTTTCCCAGAGCCGGGAAACAAGAGCTTGGCCTGTCTGACATTTTGATTTTGGCCTTGTGAGACTCTAAATAGAGAATCAGGTTGATCCCATCCACATGTCTTATCAGCTGTAAGATAATAAATATGTATTGTTTAAAACCATTAACTTTGTGATAACTTGTTATTCAACAATATGCAATAATGCATTTATAATCACTGCACATATTACCTCTCTCTCTCTCTCTCTCTCTCTCTATATATATATATATATATGTACATCTATTTCAAGGAGTTTAGGCAGATTTAGAAACACAGTGATTTTTACTAGAAAACACACAGATAAGACGCTGAGTTTATCTCATGAATATAGACATAGTAAGAGGCCTCTGCTTCCCCAGCTGGTGAGGGCTAAGAAACTGATATAACAAACACAGGATTCTTAAATAGAGCTCTTTGCATTGCTAGAAAAGATAAACATATGTTTAAGGGCAAAAATATTTTTGTTTTCCTAAACATGTTCTTCTCCAGTTTTTCCATAGCTAACATTTATTGAGCTCTTCCTGTGTACCAGCCATGTTCTTAAGCTCTTTGCACGTATTAACTCATGCAATCCTCATAACGCCCTGGGAAACACATAGGCACTTTTACCACCTCCGGTTTATAGATACCTCTCTCCAGAATAATACGCAAGTTACACAGTGAGGTGTTCGCCCTCTGGAGCTCCAGCTCTTAATTATAATGCTGTATTTTGTCCCATTGGAAGTGGAATTATCCTTGTGTCTTTCCCTCACACTCCAAATTCAACCCATCAGAGCATCCTAATGGCACTGCCTTCTAAGCATATCGCCCCTATCCAATCCACATCATACCTTGCCTGGACCCTTGGGAAATCCCCCCTCTCTGTCCTCCCTGCTTCTGACCTTGGACCCATACCAGGGGGCTCATTTGATCCAATCAGCACCTTTTTCTCTTCTGCTTAAAACCCTCTGATGGCTTCAAGTGCAGTTAGCATCAAGATCTTATAATAGCTTTCAGGGAACATTTAGCATTATCTAGAGATGTTTTTGGGTGTCATGGCTTGGGGCAGGAGTGCTCCTGGCATCCAGTGAGTAGAGGCCAGAGATGCTATCAAGCCTTTCGCAATGCACAGATTATCCCCCAAAACAAAGAGTTACCCAACTCACCTTGTCAGTAGAGGTGAGGTGAGAACCAATGTTCTGTTGGACAAATTAAAAGCAGAGAGCATGACATACGTTCCAGCCCTGGTGTTTATGAGCTTGTGGGCTTCCCCCAAACTGCCATGGGGATACAGCACTCTGAGGGCCAGCGAACTAAGAGATGCAGCCTCACTCCAGCACAGAGCAGCAAACTTGCTCTGCGCTGAGACTGAGATTCTGAGACCGTGCAGGTGGCAAATTGAATTCTGAAGAGTGATGACAAAAAAGAGGAACATTCTTCAAAGACACCGTAAAGGAATGGCTGCCGCTGCTCTGACCTCAGGAAAACCTGCTTTCCTCCTGCAGTTCCTGATCATTGCTCACCTACGCTCAAATGTTAATGATTAACATGGCCGTGCATTTAGATAAGGACTGATTTTTAGTAACATTCATTTCTCATAAGATAATATAAAATTAATGTAAAAAATGGTTGGAAGATTTTTTTTTAATTAAACACCTAAAAGAACAAGGAAGAAGAAAAAATATACAATGCCACTACTCAGAAATAATCACTGATAATACTCTGAGGTACGTGTGTGTGTGTGTGCATGTGTGTGTGTGCGTGTGTGTGTGTGTAAAGGCCATGTTTTATCACAAAAATTCTCTCGCATCATTAAAATTTTGAAGGCCATTGTATGATATTCTACCTTATGGTAGTGTTGTTGATTTCAGACTCTTCCCAGTTGTGGTCATTGGGATGGTTAGCACCCACTTCCCTGATCAGTTGTCAGAATGAATGGAGAGACTGTTTACTCGACAAACGATTACGAGATGTTTTCTAAGTGTCAAACCTTATACTAAGTGCTATGTGTAAATCATGAATAAAATAGGAGGCTTCTGCATTCCAGATGAATCCAATAACAGTGGTGGGTGATGTGTGGGTTCGGAGCAGATGAGAAGCTGGAAGCAGCTTCTGCGGAGGCTCTTGAGAATCACTGCTTTGGAGATGAACTTAGCAAAGGAGACCACTTGCAACATCCTCCCACTAATCTAGAAGCTTCTTGCTTTCACTGAGCTCCACTTCCCTTCCCATCCCAACTGCATGCAGACCTCTAAATCCCTGTGTGGAAAACTATCCTTGGGCTATGGATTAGTCTTCTAAGGCTATTATATCACTGTAGACTGGACAGCCTAAATGACAGATTTATTTCTCACATTTCTGGAAGCTGGGAAATCCAAGATCCAATGTTCCAGTCAGTTTGGATCCTCTGAGAGCTCTCTTCCTGGTTGAGGATGGTTGCCATCGTGGGAGCCTCACCCTTATGACCTCCACCAGCTCTAATCACCTCCCAAAGCCCCATCTCCAAATACCATCTCACTGAGGGGTAGGGCTGCAATATACACATTTTGGAAGGACACAGGGTACCTAGAGTGTGTTTCTATTGTGGTTTGTAAAACTTTAATTTCATCTATTAAAAAATGTGTTCATATACCATGGAGATAATTTGTTATCTGGCGAGCGTATATCTTCCTTCTATCACCTCCCATGTGGCTCATGTTATACTTATTATATATAGCATATTACACGTTAACCTCAGCTCGTACACGTGTGTATTCCACCAATATTTACAAATCCCCAGTCTACGCTGGGTGCAGAGGCTAGTGGAAGAGAGTTGAACCTGACCTTACAGAATTCAGAGTCTAATATAAATTGGAGGGTTTTGTCCCCCAAATTTCACTGTTAAATGTTTCAGTGAGTATTATTTATGTCTAACTGACATGCGTGTTTTAAGAAAAAGTGTGTGTGTGCACCAAAGCTAACATGCACTTTGTAATTTCTTTCAAACATTGATAGTCTGTGAATACCTTCTTCAGGAGAGTCATATCCTTGGGACTGGGACCCTTGCCACATGAGTCTTTATATCCCCTGGACCTTTCACAGAACTGCATGGATAGTGGATACTCCATGATGCTGGCTGAATGACGGAGGAAGGCATTGGCATTCCCATATCACTCAGCTCAGGCTACCGTAACAAAATACCATTGACCGGGTGGCTTAAACAACAGAGGTTTATTTTCTCACTGTTCTGGAGGTGGACGTTTGAGATCAGGGTAGCAGCATGGGCATATTTTGACAAGGCTTCTCTTCCTAGCTTGCGCATGGCCATCTTCTCACTGTGTCCTCACATGGCAAGAAGGGAGGGGGAGAATAAGCTTTCTGGTGTCTCTCCTTACAAGCCCTAATTCTATTGGAACAAGACTCTAACCTTATGACCTCATTTAACCTTAATTAGTTCAGTAAAGGCTCTTTCTCCAGATATGGTCACCTCGAGAGTTAGGCCTCAGTGTATGAATGTGGGGGTGGTGGAGGCACAAACACTCAGTCCATAATAATTCTCACTTTAAAGATAGGAAATCGGGATGTGACAGGATATCAGCAGTGCTCTGTCCCAAATGCTGACTCCTTCTGATGGGTACTGGCTGCTTGGAGCCTGGGAGGGGAAGGATTCTGGAGCCACACGTAGGCTCGGAGGGAAGCCGGGCATGAATCAGTTAACTGTGTGTGTGTGTGTGTGTGTGTGTGTGTGTATGAGCAGGGAGAGGGAACCAGCAATGTGTGTGCTTGGCACTACACAGCATTATCTTCCTCTTTAATACTCACACCCTGCAAGGCAAGCATTTTCTTTCCCAGATTACAATGACTACCTTAAAGCTAAACAATTTAAATATTTTACCAGAGGGCAGTTAAAGGTAGAACTTCTATCTGAACCAGTTTAAGTGCCTTTTTATGGTGCAACTGACTTAACTTGAATTCCTCTAATACTGAGGACTTGGTCAGTTTCTCATTTCACAATACATTTTAAAAAACACGAATTCATCAGTCAAATCACAGTATTCGAGAAAGTAGAATCACAATTGACTCTCAGAGATCACCTAAATTGAGCGACTTAAAAATATATATATTAGTGAAATCTTTTTGCCAGTGAGGTGTTACTAGAACTCCACTAAATGAAAAGCAACATTGAGCAAGATAAATGCTTCCCTTTGCCTCCCCCAGGTCCCTGGAAATATCTCCAAGAAACCCCAGAATTCCGTGGAACGTAATTTATAAACCACTGATCCAGCTCACCCTCTTTATTCAGTTGAAAAAGGCACCAATTACTTATTGAAGGTTACACAACTAATTAATGGCAGGGTCTGGCATCTAGCTCTGGACTCTTGATTCTTAATGTGATGCTGCTTCCAATACACAGGTGTTGAAATATTTTTAAAAATCATCTGTCACTTTGAGGCATCAAGATCCTCTGGAATCATAACTGAATTATGTAGGGCATGTGAGGTTTCTTGAAAATCCCAAAGAAAACAAAGGGAAATTGGAAAAGCACTGTGGGATTGACTGCAAACAATTGAAATTCTTCTCCGTTAAATGTCGAGATGAAAAGGCCAAGACAAGCACAGTTCTGCAAAGAGGAGAAATGAAAAGTCAAGTCAGAAAGCTTTACAGATGTCGATATTCTGCTGAGAAGACTTAGTTCCAGAAGAAAAGAAAAGCTCTGGTTACTGAGCACATGCCAGCGTCTGGTTCCAGTATAAATGCCCAGCCCGACTCTGGCTCAACTTGATGTGTGTTTAATGAATATTTCAGAGGTTCCTACAGAGTTGAAGGACTTTTGAGGTCAATGAGGCCCATCTACCACCTCCTGCAAGAATCCTCTCCGCAGCAACTGATATTCAGGTAGGCTACCAGCTCTCACACCTGGTCGGATAGTTCTGAACATTACCAAGACCACCCTTGTACAGAGCTTAAAAAGAAAGAAGAAAGGAAAAGTCTTTCTGTGAAATTAAATTAACCCATTTGATTTTTTAAAAAAAAATCTTGAGGGTGGTACAATAGTCATCATTTTACAGATGAGAAAAAATGAAGCTCAGAAAAGTGAGACAATGGGTCCTATGGTACATTGGTACCATATTGGTACCTATTGGTGCATATGGCTAATTATGTCACAGTGGGCAAGCGAACCCGAATCTGCCTAAAGTCTTTCTACTGTTTGGCAGATACCACTTGTGCATACAAATATTAGTTTCTGGTTTCCTTCATGGGCAGACCACAGGAATATGTGCTCTGGATTCTTATTCAGCTCAGGAGAACCCAGGAAACTGATTTATGGCCAATGTAATCAGAAGTGTTCAGAGCCATGTCCAAAGCTGGTCCTTAGGAGCACCTGTTCCTTTCCATTAAAGGTTGGGGTTGGGGGAAGAAAGAAAGAAATCTCTGAGGATCTTGAGGGAGATAGAGCTACAGGATAGAAGGAGTTTGGGCCCTTGAATAGATTCATAGAGCTTACTCTATCTCCCAAGTCCCCAGGCCTGCTTCCTCACGGAATTCTGCTTCAGATTATTAACCAATTATTATTTCCTTTTGCAACTATGGAGTAGCAGACCCTGGAGATGTCTGGGAAAAACTTCCGTTAGCTCTTTCAGTCAAATGCAGGAAAAGGTGGCAATAACCAGAGCTCCAGGGCTATTCGAGCCAGCATTGTGACATTCCAGGTGAGAAATTTTACCAGGTCACCTGCTGCATAATTATGGGCTGAAGTACACATCTGGATTCCTGTCACACTTTGATGAAATTGTCTAAGAACTGTGATAGGGAGATATGCTCCCAGACCCTGGCCCCCCTTCAAGGATGAAAAGCTCATTTCCCCAAGGTGAAGGAAGCATCGTTAGGTCATAGCTTTAATTTGAGTCTCTCTCAAGAGATAGCCTCTTGGATAAAGAAATTTACCTCACATAACATCATAACCACTTCCCAGGCACATCATTTATCCAATGACTGGTCCAATGCTGAAATATAAAAGATCTGCCTCCTTATCAAAATTCAGGACAATATTGGAGGCTATCCCACTTCCAGAACCACCTACCTTCCCACACCCTCAACCATGAGATTATTGGAAACATTTGTTGTCACCATCATCTTGAAAAGATCTCCTTTTCCTTGATCCTGGTGAAGTGTCCAAACTTTATAGTTAAAAAAATGATTTTTAATGATTATATATTTGTAAAAGCATGGCCTTAGGATAAGGATATGCAAATAATAATTTTCTCTATAAAAGAAGGGAAATGACGGTATACTCAAAGCCAGGTACCCCCCAGAGGATTTTGGAACTACTTTAATTTCCTTTGTGATGTTTAGTCCACTTGCTTAGGCTCTGCCTGGAAATGAAGTGTTTAGACTTAGCAGGAAACCATTGCCCTACCTCAAATATTGTGTGACTTGTGACCATACTTCTCTTCCTTACAATCAAATTTATCCAATCCCTTTCTGAGGCCTCTTCTGCATTGGGTACAAAATTCTGTCATTATTCACATCATATCATCACAGTCTACTGATTTTAATTGTGATTATCTATTTACATGTTCTTCTCCATCCATCTAGGATTTCCTCCAGGACAAATAAAGACAGTGGCTTATTAATTTCTTTTTTTAATTTAATTTAATTTTTTCCGTGTTCCAAGATTCATTGTTCATGCACTACACCCAGTGCTCCATGCAATATGTGCCCTTCTCAATATTATTAATTTCTGAACTGCCCTCGTCATCATATGAAGGGCTCCTCCAGAATGGTTTCTTCAGTGTTGATGGACTGAATTCACATCATAGCGCTTGACACATAAAGGCTGATTACACTGGCTTTATTTACCACAGTTCTTTTGTTACCTTATCTAAAACAAACGTAAAATGGAAAACTTCATAAAATCCAATCTGGTCATTAAGTTGAACAAGATGATATGAATGTAAAAATACACTCTGTTCATCTCAACAAAAGGGATGGGACTTCCAAAAGAATAGCAGTTAGCCTGGAGGAGGAGTTTAAAAAAGGAAGTTTTCTTATAAGTTGGTGTTGAATAGATCGGCCTCCCTCTGTTCTCAACAGCACCCCCTAAGGGTATTAATATCTCATGCTCTAAATTTACAGAATCTGTAATGAGGAATATGTGGGTTTTCCTTCTCATGCAAATACAAGGCCCTGCACATAGTAGATCACTGTATGGTAAATATATGTTTAAGGAAAGAAAGGAAAAAAGGTAAATTAAAAAAAGGTAAAAAGAAATGAAAGGAAGAAGGAAGGAAGAAAGGAAAAGAAGGAGGGAAGGAGGGAAATCCTAATTTCCCACTATTAAAAAGAGTAATTGAGTTTTATCTTATAACTTTCTACTTTTGTCATAACAAAGCTTATGGACTTTCTGTTATACCATACAATCTCGCTGATAGATTAAATCTTTTTTGGAGGTATAATATATATGTATATAAAGCAGCCAATTCAACTGAATTAGGAATTCAGAGGGTAACCCAGTCATGCCTGGTGCTTCAGTCTTCCTAGAATCTGGCCTTCCCTTGATCTATGGTCTAATTCCCACTCCTAAGCAGTTGACTCCATGATGGAATTGAAGACAATCCGGATATCCCTTTAAAAAAATTAAGTAGGAAAAGATTAAATGTCCAGATGATGGATATGTGAAATCAAACCAAACCCTTAAGTAAGAGATACTTTGATTCCAAGTAAAATAAAACAGAATCTGCTATAATAACCAATTAACATATTGGTTAATCCCAAGGGCAGGGACACACTGAAGTATGAAATCTGGTATCTCACAAAAAGCTTCAAGGGTCAAAGTTATACAAACAGGCAACCCTACAGAGAATGGAAAATCTCCTGTCTTGATGTTTCTGTCATTAATTGCTGAACTCCCAGTTACCCAATGAAGCATTATATAATTTTTGCTCTAGGCACGGAAGTAGCAATTTTTTAAAATAAACAAGATAATCAATTAGAATTAATCTGTTAAAAAATTACCCTGCCAAGACAAACTGTAGAAAGTGGAAACAAAAATAAAACAGAGTTAAGGAACAAGAGATACATTTCTGAGTCCAACAGTGATCACTAATCTCATAATTCATAAGGTCCAATTGCTAATATGTTCATTCATTCATCCAGTCTGAATTATTCCCTTGTTTCTGGATATGGGTTAGGCATCCTCAGCTCTGGCCACTGGCTTGGGGCTTGGCCGCAAATGAGGGATGCAAATGGTCCAAGGAGGTCTAAGCAAGGGGAACCAAGTTTAAAACCTGGGGGCTGAATTAAACACTAATTTCAAAGGAGCGAAGACAGCATGATGATGAAACCCCAAAGGAAATATATCCAGACACATGGGTGTCTTAGACACTCATGAAAGTTTTGGCTTCTCTTTAAGGGCTATCACATGGATGTTATAGGGGCTCGAGGGGGTTCACCTATTTTCAAAAGTCGAGTGTTGAGATGGATCTATCTATTCATCCATTATCCTGCCACCCATCCATACTTCACATATCCACCTGTTATTCCATTCAGCAAGTTGGAGTAGGAGGAGTGAATGGAGACACAGCTAAGTGTCCACTGGTCAAGCCTCATTCATCTATGTTCATGCAGCACATGCCACAAAATTTAGAAAGAGATCCACCAGTTTGTACTGTGGTATTAATTCTGTTCTTATCATCCACACTAAGAGGTAAGAAGACTTTCCACAGGAATTAGATAGCTTGGTTGGTGTAATCCAATAGCAGAACTACTTTGATTTCCTCACCTGTAAATGGAATTCACAGTGGGACGTACTTTGCAGGGCTCTTGTGAAGGTTAAGGGAACTAAGAAATGTAAATAAATCCTAGCACTATTACAACTTTTAAGAGTACCTATAGATAAGGGGCACCTGGGTGGCTCAGTGAGTTAAAGCCTCTGCCTTCGGCTCAGGTCATCATCTCAGGGTCCTGGGACAGAGCCCCACATCAGGCTCTCTGCTCAGCAGGGAGCCTGCTTCCCCACTCTCTCTGCCTGCCTCTCTGCTTACTTGTGATCTCTCTCTCTCTCTGTCAAAAAAATAAATAAAATCTTTAAAAAAAAGAGTACCTATAGATAAATAATAATTTATATTTTAAAGAGTATCATCACAGCCAGTATTTCATGGGTTTTTCTGCAAACACTTGCAAAAAAAGTGCATTTCTTCTCACTTCAGAGCTTAGAAAATATCTAACAAGCCTTTTCACTCTCTCTAAAATAATTGAGCCCCTTGAGGGCAAGACTCAGGATGTTTCCTGTCCTGGCCTGCCCAGTGCATGTAGTATGTGGTAGACGACTGACCACTATCAGTTAAGCTATCGAAGTTGCAAAATTTTCCTGGATGCTTCTCTCATTTGCCCTATCTACCTCTCTTTGGCCACTTCCCTGGTTTAGGTCTCCTATGTTCTCTGGATTGTGCCCACAGCCACCCACCTGGGCTCCCTGCTGCCAGATCCATTTTTCTCTAGTGAGTTCAGAGTCATCTCTTCAAAATTAAATTTGGCCACACTGTTTCTAAAGCTCACCATTTTGGCTGGAGGCAGCTCTCAGTCCTCACTGTCGCTCACCAGGCTCTGTGCACAGGGCAGGTCTCACCATTGTTGCAGAGCTCTGTATGTCAGCCTACTCCAGTGACCAGTCACAGGGGAGAGTGATGGGACCAGGAGGTAAGGGGACATCTCTCCTCCTATCCCAGCTCCCCTACCTGGCATAGAGAAAACCCCCTCCCTCTTACCACTCTCAGCCCAGAATACTGCACTTTGGGGGCCTGTGTAGTAAAGGTCTCTATACTGAGCCCTAAAGGCAGAGAAGATGGGAATATTTCAGGGGAGGAGGATGCTTTCCTCTCATTCCTCTGTCTTGAAAAATTTAATAAATAGGAACGTCTGTTCCAAAACATGTACATCACAGGATAAACTTATTCTTTCTGCATCCCAAACAAACCACGTGGGTCATGTGGCGGCCAATCATTTTGAGAAAGATTAATGGCAACAACTGCGACTGTACTGGGCATTTTTGCTACGTTGTATCATTTCAGTCCTTGCAATAGCATGTGAGAGTATCATAGTAACTAAATTTTACAGATTAGAAAACTGTTGGGATGCCTGGGAGGCTCAGTTGGTTAAGCAGCTGCCTTCGGCTCAGGTCATGATCCCATGATCAGTGTCCTGGGATTGAGTCCCACATCGGGCTCCTTGCTCAGCAGGGAGCCTGCTTCTCCCTCTGCCTCTGCCTTCCACTCTGCCTGCTTGTGCTTTCTCTCTCTCTGACAAATAAATAAATAAAATCTTAAAAAAAATAAAAATACAAAATGTTAAGTAACTTTGCTAAGATCAACCAGTATGTGTGTGCAGAGGTGGGATTTAAATTCACCTTAAGACCATGTTTACAAGGAAACATAAAAGCATAAATCTCACTCGTGAAGGCTATCATAATCCTCATTAGTCCCTATTTAAGTGAACCCCACTTTCTGTCTCTAGACCAACCTCACCAAATTTTAGCCTACGATACCTGAGTGGGACTC
The DNA here is from genome assembly GCA_028533885.1 of Nasua narica. Classification (NCBI taxonomy): domain Eukaryota; kingdom Metazoa; phylum Chordata; class Mammalia; order Carnivora; family Procyonidae; genus Nasua; species Nasua narica. The sequence goes on along the minus strand of CM052800.1, from coordinate 8,442,025 downwards.
TCTAGGTGGGCATTGGAGACCCGAGAGACTTGGTGAGTCACCTAGAAGGAAGCTTCAAGATGCTGCTCAGCAGGAGGTAGGAGCAACGCCAGAAGTCACCTTCACGTTGAAATGATCGATTCCTTCACTCATCTGCCTCCTCCTACCCTGTAAGCTCCGTGGAGCCAGGGGCCATGTCTTCCTTGAACTGGATGCGTAGTTTCTAGCAGTGCCCAACACAGAGTGTTTTTGTTACATAGCTTGAGACAACTAGTGACTTCTCAGTAAGATGGAAAAGCCCAAAGAGCAGATCTGCAGTCTTAGTGGGCAGTGCCGGTGCACCATAACATGGGGATCTTGTGGGATCCCCCCGCCTTTCTCTACAGCCTTGTTCACCACACTCACCTTCACTCACTGTGAATGTCCCCACCACACTGACCGTCTACTAGTTTCTGGAATATGCCAATCCCCCTCTGCCTTAGGGTCTTTTTTTTTTTTTAAGATTTTATTTATTTATTTGACAGAGAGAGATCACAAGTAGGCAGAGAGGCAGGCAGAGAGAGAGGGAGAAGCAGGCTTCCTGCTGAGCAGAGAGCCCGATGTGGGGCTTGATCCCAGGGCCCTGAGATCATGACCTGAGCTGAAGGCAGAGGCTTAAACCACTAACCCACCCAGGCACCCCTGCCTTAGGGTCTTAAGGTGCTGTTGCCTGTCTGAGATGATCTTGTCCACATTCCACTGGATGACTCCCTCTTCTTTTGCCTCAAAACATACCCTTCTAAGACCCAGCTTTTGTTCTGTGCTCCTTTTATGAGCTCCCAGAGAGCAACATTTTTTTTCACAGTAGTCACACAATTTTAAGCTTAATATTTACTTAGTAGACCTTGCTTGTTACCTGTTTCCTGCACTAGACTGAAATCTCCATGACAGGAGACTGTCTAGTTAGTCATAGCATTCTTAGTGCATGTCACAGTGTCAAAGACAGAGTAAGTACTCATTAATTATTGAATAGTTGATTTTTAAAGCTATATGCCAGAAATTATGATGCCCAATGGGATAAGTAAATGTTGCTGCATTTCTGCTCTTTATGATGAAATAATATAAAAAATGCTGGGGGAGGGTAGGGTCCCTGGGTGCCTAAGTCCGATAAGCATCTGCCTTTGGCTCAGGTCATGATCCCAGGGTCTTGGGATCAAGTCCCACTTCAGGCTCCCCACTCAGCAGGGGAGCCTGCTTCTCCTTTTCCCTCGGTCCCTCTGCCTCCACTCACGCTCTCTCTCAAATAAATAATAAATTTTTAAAATAAATAAATAAATAATAAATAAATAATAACACTGGGAATTGAGTAGTGCAGAGAACAGAGGGTTTGGTTGTAACCTGCACTAGACATTGTATGAAAAAGGATGGGAGTGCTTTTTATTTAATCCAAAATTGAATATGGTCATGTGCCAGCGGCTTTATGTGAGAGCTAATATGTGAGTAAAGAACATTGCTGCATTGACAGTATTAGATACTCTTACGTGGAGCCTACCAAAGCAATAGACTCAAAAATGACAGAAAAATCTAATCTAGAGAATTTTATAGCCAAAATGGCAGATGCACAGCTGAGAGGTGTTTATTCTTAATGAAGATAGCGTGTGCACATATTATGTGTTATAATTCACACAACATGCTCTTGTTGGTCATCAATTCTCTTGATCCTACGGCTGTTAAGACAGACACATCCCTCTTGAGATTGCGGATCTTTTCATGCTCGGTAACAAGAGCTGCTTCTGGGAGGGTTGAGATTCTGCCAAGGGGGTTGACTGGACTATTTCACCCATACATGTTCACAAAAGATATTAAATTTTAATTTTTTTAAAAAATGTTATCTACAGGGGCACGTGGGTGGCTCAATGGGTTAAGCCTCTGCCTTTAGCTCAGGTCATGATCTCAGGATCCTGGGATCAAGCCCTGCATCGGGATCTCTGCTCAGCAGGGAGCCTGGTTCCTTTTCTCTCTTCTGCCTGCCTCTCTGCCTACTTATGATCTCTGTCTGTCAAATAAATAAATAAAATCTTTTTAAAAATGTTATCTACAAATAGCACTCCGCATGTGCTTTTATGTGTATTTTTCATAATCTAGTCCTGACACTTTTTTTTTTATCTTTTAGTATCCTGGTACCCTTAAAATTTGGGAAAGCCTATGTCATTAGGAGGCCCTGTGTCCACAGTACCTTATAAATTGAATAGAAGGGAAATATTCAACAGGCCCTAGAACCAGCAAGGCTCGGACTTCTCCTTCCTCTGGTGCCCAGACTCCCTGAAAGCATGGGGATCGTGCTCGTTTTCAAATTTCAGTGCCATGATTCTCAGCTCTGTGAATACAGCTAAATCATGTCAACTCTCTGTGTCTTAGTTCCTTCAACTATTAAATGACAATGCAAATTTCAGTCCACAATCGCTATTCCACAATTCTGAAATCCAGAAAAAGTCCTGAAATATGAATTTTTTTTCCCTATAAGTTTGAGGCAGAAGTTCTTTCCAGCAGCAAAGCTTTTCTGAATTGGCATGCAGCTGCTTAAGTAATCATTTGTCACACTTTGTCCCAATATTCACAATGTGAGATCAGATATTGTGGTTATGCTGGGGGTGGTGTATGCTATACAACATGTATACTATGCTTTTATGGAGCCATAAACTTCTGCAAGCTCCAGGAGCTTCATGTGAGGGACTGTGGCCCTTTCATGGTGTGGCACCGGAGTTTGAAAAAGGTAGGGTCCTTGGTTCACAGTAAGAACTCAACAAAGGGGAGCCCTCTTTTCAAGGTATTCTTTTGGCTCTCTCTCATTAAACATTAGTGGCCCTGTCCCTTCACTGGCCATCTGGTTGTTAATCATCGGGTTTTTGAATCAAGCTTTCATTCTATTTGTGATTGAGCATAATATCAGCAGTTGATTATAGATTATATAAGAGAGAGAAGAAGGAACAAAAAGAGGGGAAGGAAGAGTGAGAAAAAGAAGAAGAGGAGAAGTGAAAATAGAAAAAAGAAAACACAACCAAAGAGAGAACAAAAGAACCAAGGATATAAGAATGAAATATGCCTGTTGCCCTAGCGACGGGGTTTATACTCACCACCCCTATGAAACTATTCTCTCTTGAGCCTCTGTTGATACCTATGTTGCCAAACCCAATGGCAAAGTGTTTAAGAGGGAGTCACTGAAGTCAGACTCTCTGTTTGACACCAAACAGCTGGGTGATTGTGATAGACCCTAAGTGACACCCTGCTGCCCATGATCCCTGCCTTTTGGTGTTCATGGCATTCTATAATCTCTTCCCCATGGCTGCAGATAGAACCTATGACTTGCTTCCAATCAATGAAATATGACTAAGGTATGGGTGGTCACTCTCATGATTGCATTACATTGCATAAGAATATGTCTTGCTAGAAAACTCATTCTAGAGATTCTTCTTGCAGCTACATGAGGTAAATGGCTACACTGAGGAAATTCACAGGGCAAGGAACTGGAGGTAACCTCTAGAAATTGCATGAAGCCCCTTGCCAACAGCCAGCAAAGAACTGAGTGAACTTGGAAACAGAATCTTCCCTGTTTGAGCCTACAGATAAGAACACAGCCCAGCCAAACTTTGACTGCAGCTTTGTGAAGCTCTAAGCAAAGGACCCAAGGAAGTTATGGCTGCATTTCTGACCCACAAAACTGAGATAATAAATACATGTTTTGTTCGAGCTGCTACATTTGTAGTATTATCAACACACGGCATAGGAAAAAAATAACAATGACTTTGGGTGCCAATCTTTCTATGCCTTGGCTCCCTGTGCCACAAAATGGAAATGACAATAGTATTCATTCTGGGCCATTGTCGTGAATAATGTGATGATAGCATATGTAACAGAATAGTACTGACACATCAAGAGTTATATGAGCCTAGCTATTATAATTACACATAGCATAGTATCTTAACATGATTTAACATCTTGAAAATATTTGCTTCTTTGGCCTTCAGAAAATCTTGTCCTCTTGGTTCCCTTCTTATTTTTCCTCATATTTCTAAGTCTCATTCATAAACTTCTCTTTAATCCTTCCATCAGGATCCTGCCTTCTTTTCTGCTCACCTTTAGCATCTCCCTGAATGTTCCAGGGAAGAATTCCTTTCTCTTGCCCATAGTATACTAAGTACTTCTAAAGGACTAGCTCCCTGCAGACCTTGATTGAGTGTTTTTTTTCTGAAAAAGAATGAGAGATTCTAAAAACAAAGGGATAAATTCAAGTAAAAATAGTATTTAGGCCCCCAGTGCACCTAAGACATCATGAAAGGTACATTCACATTGTGCAATTAGTCTATACAGCTCTCCAATGAGATCAGCACTATTTGCAGCAAGGAAAGAAAAAGGAGACTCAAAGTAGTGACTGGCAGTGTGAGAGAAAGAAAGAGCATTAGTTTTGAGGATAAATCTGGGTTCAAAGTCAGCCTCCGTCTCTTGATAGCTGTGTGACCTTAAACAAGTTGTTGAATCTTTATGAGCAAAATGAGGGTAGTAATATTCGTACGAATAGTAGGTAGATAAAAAGATAAGAGATAGAGAAATAGGTGATAGCTGAAAATTCACTGGAAGAAAGATGAGGATGAGGTCTTCATAAAATATATAAGGGAATACTTGATGATTCTTGACGATCTTCAGGGAAAACGTCATGAATGAGTCAAGGGAGTTTTTAGAGTCTTTGGTAGTGGATGGAGAGAGACACAAGGCTTAGGAAAAACACCTGTGTTCTAGATGACCTCAAGAAGTGTTGCTTATTTTATGCAACCTTAAAGCTTTAAACTGTGTTTGGATCTCCATGCGTATCTCAACACTGGAAAACACCTTCTATTGCCATAGTGTTTTATGCCTTGTTATAGAAATCCATTTATTCTAGGATTCAGGCACCTCTGGCTTGATGGAAAGTTAGTTAAAGGACTTTGAAGCATAGTGGTGTCTGAGAGATCCACAGAAAGAACTTATCCAAAAAGAATAGAGAACCAGAATGCCAAAGTCGTGTCTAAGGAAAGGAGGTGAAGGATCAAAGAAGGAAAGGGGAGGACCAGGATTCTTAACCACCCCCATCCACCTTCTACTCCCCACATTCCAGAGACTTAAGATGGGAAAGAAGTGGTCTTTGAAACAAAAGACAAATCTCACTAAAATCTCTGTACATCCTGTTTCACTTCACAGTGAGGGTGAGGGGCCCAAGAGTCTGGTCTGAGGGACTCCATAGGACTTGACTATCTCTGATCACAACAAAGCACAGAACTGGGAGAGAAGAGGATCTCAAGCACCCCTAGAAGGTATGCTGAAGCAGCCATGAGGAATGTGAAGATATCTGTACTCTCAGCAATTCTTCCAGTAAAAGTAAAGGTAGCAAAATTTTGTTTTCTATCTGTAGAAATTGTGTGTCTCTGTAACCATTTTTAAAATAATGTCTTTAAAAAAATTTTATTATATTAAGTTAGTCACCATACAGTATGTCATTAGTCTTTGATGTAGTGTTCCAAGATTCATTGTTTGCATATAACACCCAGTTCTCCATGTAATATGTTCCCTCCTTAATTCCCATAACTGGGCCAACCCATCCACTCACCCCTCTCCCCTCTAAAACCCTCAGTTTGTTTCTCAGAGTCCACAGTCTCTCATGGTTGTCTTCCCCTACTATTTTTATGTCTAGAAATTTTCTGTTTCAGTAACCATTAAAAAAAATCTATGGGTCAGAGAAATCCTCGAAACACACTGACGTGTGAACCGTTGGACCCTTTGCAGATAAGACTGCAATTCTATCAGTCAGTAATGTCGGAACCATGTAGTAGTGTCTGCTTACTTTGTAAAATGGCTGGGTAAGACAAGCTGCACACAGTTGAATCATGAGTCAGAGAAACACCTTAATGAGGGGAAGGTAATGACTCCACAAGCAAGCATTGGGAAAGACCTAGTTTTGGCCACCAGATAGCACCTTCAGAAGATTGCATGGTGCTTATTCAAGAATCTGGGTGTCTAACCCTTTAAGGAAATCCCTTGCCAGCAGGAGCTCTTAAAAAAAAAATATATATATATATATAATATATATATATTATATAATATATAATATAATTATATAAATATATATAATTATATATATTAAAATATATATAATTTCCTTATATATAAAATATATATATATATATAAAGATTTTATTTATTTATTTGTCAGAGAGAGAGAGAGAGCGCAAGCAGGGAGAGCAGCAGGAAGAAGGAGAAGCAGGCTCCCCACTGAGCAGGAAGCCCAATGCAAGACTTGATCCCAGGACCATGGGATCATGACCTGAGCTAAAAGCAGATGCTTAACTGACTGAGAAACCCAGGTGTCCCAAGGAGCTCTTTTCCTGAAGTAAGTATGTTCAGGTCTCATAATCCCAGGCTCGATTCCTACTTTTTAATTTTTTTCTCTTACCAGATTTGACCCTCAATTCTCATCTGTGACTCCAACTGATATCTTCTGTACTGGATTCTTTGTGCCTTATGCCCTAGACACCTAGAAATTGGCTTTCCCTCAATGCTTACCCCTGACCTTGATTCCTAGACCCTGTTTGACTTTTGCCTATGGCTCAGTTGGAATGATGACCTCTGAACGACACTTAAGTCTTTCTGTTTTCCATATGGAAGCTCTTGGCTTGTGTACACATGTGCAGTCCCAACATCGGCATTGAAACAGAGCTAGGGAACTATCCCTCCCACCCTACCTTTCTCTTAAGATATCCTCTGTGCTTTCCTTATCCTTTTAGGCTAATAACAAATAGTCTGTTAACCTGAGTTTACAACACACATGCAAATAGGGGTAGAGGTGCAATGTGCTTTTCCTTGAGGATAATATCCTATAGGGTAATTTTGTTAATGAAATATTATCACTACACCTATCAGAAGGAGAGATAGAGAGAGATCTTATCAGGTTTAAAGGCAGAAGAATCCAAGCTGGTGTAGAAGGCACTGTGAAGAACACAGAAAAACTTGTTGATGTGGTCAGAAGTAGAAGATTTTAAACCTACCGAGCTATCTGTTGTAACTAGGGCATTTTGCTCCTAAGCATAGGTCACTGATACACACAAACACATACAGACCCATAAAGTAAAGTGTATCCTTTTTGATGAACAGGTGTTATTATTAGCCAGTGATGAACCAATTTCGGTTGTACCTAAGATCTTCAGTACTCCCATATGAACAACAGTAACAGACTTTTATATACATATATAAAAGCCCTAAAACCATCCAAAGTAGTAGTATTAATAGTTTTGGTAAAAAAAAAAACAAAAAAAAAAAACAAGCAAACAACAAGAAAAAAAAAAAAAACAGGTAGTAGCATTTCTAGTGACTCATAGAGCACTTTAAAGAAAACTAAAGACTGAGCGAAGTTTTTGAGGAACTTGCAGCTTTCCAGGGACCACCAATAATCTTCAGTCCATTTCAAATTATTTCCTGAACTATTACTTCTCTACAGTCCATAAAAACACTTTTCTCCCTTCATCTAATACCCTTATTGGGATTGATTTATGTCTCAGCAAATTAGATGGTGTTGACATCTGGCTCATGTGGCTTCACTCTATTTGTAGGAAATCCAGAGTCATGGGAAACATCTGGCAGATGTGTTTCAGAGTATTTTAAATGGGTGGCTACGGCGACCGTCAAGAATTCTTTAAGGGAGGTTATAAAATTTCCTCTCTCCTGATCATCACCACACCGACTGAAAACATTTTCCCACACTAAGCAAACTTTATTATTATTGTTATTGTTACTGTTATTATTATTACTATTACATTAGTAGCCATAGTAGTAGTAGTAGTAGTAATAGTAATAATAGTAGTAATATTTTATTTTTTGTAAGTAAAAAGGGGCCAATACAACATTGTTCTGTGGAGGGTGTTGTAGGGATTAGGTTAAGGTTTCCCAAAAAAGATGGTGCACTCTTTCAGAAAGAAGGGGAGAGGCTACAGAGACAAAGTGGAAATGAACTAAAGAGATCCTTTCATCTGATGGGTTTCTCCTGCCAACATAGAAACTGAAGCTCAACATTGTATGTACTGTGTATGTGCACATCATCCATGTGGAAAAAGTTTGAAAAAGTGATATTTCAGATGTCATAATGGAGATGACAAAATCATTCTTATTTTGTATTTTTTAGATTGACTCTAGGGGTGTTTCACACTGTCTTTTCTTTCTTTCTTTCTTTGTCCTCCAGTGGCCTGGCACACCCAAAGCACACATATGCATGTGCACGTTATGTATCAAATGAGAATTTCACTCTTCCTTATGCATTTGCTTAAAGCAAATCCTGAAGACCGGCATATTTATTTCTGGGGAAGACTGTCTTGTTTCAACATGTGCTGTAGCATGTTGCCTGTTGGCTTCACCGCTGAGCCAAAATAACCGTGTGTTTCCTGTGTTTCCGCAAGCCCTCTTTCTGAACCAGATTTTCCTCCACCATTTTGTTCTCTTCGGTGAATATCTTCTGTTGCAGCACTCAGCATTCTCTGTGCACTCCAGCAGAGAGGGACACATTAAAATCGTTTTGATACAAAGGTTTGTTTCTTGCTTGTATTCTGAGCTAAAAGTGGATCGATACTTTTCCTTCCTAAATTAAAAACAAGACAAAACTGCATTACAATGATATTTCCAAAATTCATTCTATATATAAACAAACATCTCTGTGTCTTCACTGACTCACAACAATTCCAATTTCAGATATTTCCACTTAACGGCATCCTGCCTGCTACCACGTAAGTCCCCGGGATCAGTAGGGCTGACATGATTATGCCAATTGTGCATAGCAGGAAAAATGAAGAGGACAGTATTTATTGAGTTTTTTTACAGAGTAGGTGTATCACACATCCCTACCATGCGGATATTTAGTTGTTCCAGAACTATGTACTGATATAGTTTTCCTTGGTATTTCTATTTGGTATTTTTCTGTAAAATATCAACTGACAATATTGATATGAGTTATTTCTGAAATATCTACTTCTCTCCATTTTTGATGTCTTCAATTATTCTCAGCATTTTTAAAAACAATAATCAATACATAGACCTAGACATATTTTGTTAATTTCATATTTTTGTATGCTTTTTTAAATGTAGTTTTTATTTTAAATTATAAATCTTCATATCAGTTTACAAAAACAAAATTAATCATTACTATTAATCAAGACATAGTGAATTATATTAGACAACATTGCTAAAATCCCTTATCACTTGTAGTAGCTTTATAGATCCCTTTAGATTTTTTACATAGACGTTTTGTGTTCTATAAATAGACTATTTAGCCTCTTCCTTTACTGACTGGTGTGCCTTTTATCTTTCCCCGCTACAAAATTGAGGACAGATGATGAGAGTAAACATATTTCTTGTTACTTATTTTAAAGGGAAAGCATTCAGTCTTTCAACACTGTGCATAAAGTTAGCTAGAGGTTTCCTGGTACATGCCATTTACTAGAATGAGGAAATTCTTTCTATTTCTAATGTGCTAAGAGTTTTTTGTTTTTTGGGGTTTTTTTGTTTTGTTTTTTTCATTTTAGTCATGTAAGGTGTGGAATTTCATCCAATGTTTTCTTTTCTCTGCAATGATTTAGATGATCAAATTATTTTCTCCTCCATTCTGTTAATATTATGAATTAAGTTGATTTTTTGAAATGTGAAATTAACTTTGTATTCACAGAATAAACCAAAGTTGATAATGTGTTATTACGCTTTTATATATCGCTGGATTTGTATCCTAATATTTTTGTTAAGAATATTTTTGTAATAGGTTTATTGAGGTATTATTAAGAAATAAAAGCTATGTATATTTAAGCTATATAATTTGATGTTTGATACACACATTGCATTGTGAAATGATTACAACAATCAAGCTAATTAATGCATTCACCTCCCATAATTACTATTTTCCTTTTCTTTTTGTGATGAGAACATTTAATATCTTTAAGATCAGTAAATTTCAAGTATACAGTACATGATTGCACACTATATTAACCATGCTGTACTATAGATCTCCGGAGTTTATTCATCTTTTATAACTGAAACTTTCTACCCTGTGGTCAACATAACCCCATTTCCCCCTCCCCACAGCCCCTGGCAATCACCATTCCACTCTGCATCTATGACTTTGACTCTTTTAGATTCTACATGCAATTGAGATCATGCAGTGATTGTCTTTGTCTCACTTATTTCACTTTGTAAGTAATGTCTTCCAGGATCACCCATGTTGTCACAAATGGCAGAATTTCCCTCTTTTTAAGGCTAAGCAATATCTCATTATACACACACTCACACATTACATGCACATACATGCACACACCACCTCTCTATTCAGCTGTCAACAGACATTTAGTTTGTTTCCACATTTTGGCTGTTGTGAATAATGTTGCAGTGGATGTGGGAGCATAGAGATCTCTTTGAAATCCTGATTCCTTTGGAATACATACCCAGAAGTTTGAGTCTATGTCGAGGGATTCAGGTCTGTGTTTTTTCTTATAATGATTTTGTCAGGTATTGGTAACTTGGTATTAAGGTAATGATGGTATCACAATCTAAGTTGGAAAGAGTCTTTTGTCTTCTAATTTCTGAAAAGTTTGTATAGAATTTACCTGAGAAGCTATCTGGGACAGGTTTCCTTTGTGTGGGTATTTTTAATATTATGAATTAAGTGCCATTAACATTAAGAAGGATATTCAGATTTTCTATTTCTCCTTGGATCAGTTAGGGGAATGTGTGTCTTTCAAACAGTGTTTTGTTTGTTACTGTGTTTAAGTAACTGATATCACTTTCTTCATTTCATTCCTTTATGATCATTTTGATTTTGAAGGAACTATAATGATTTCCTTTTCATTTCTGATATTGGCAATTGGTTTCTTCTTCTTCTTTTTTTTTTTTTCCCCATCATTAGGTGGATAGTCTAGCCAGAATTTAACCATGCATTGGTCTTTCCAATAGATCAACTTTTGGTTTTATTGATTTTCTCCATTATTTGTTAGTTTACTGTTTCATTGTCTTTTGTACTTATTTTTATTATTTCTTTTCTGTTATCCACTTTTTATCCCCTTCCATCTACAGTTCTAGTTCCCTATCATAGCACTTGGTAACAGATTTTGCACCTTTATTATTTTCTTGTATGTGCATTTCAAGCTGTAAATTTCATTTTTTAACACTGTTTCCATGCATATATGTAATATAGGTTTTTAAATTTTGTACAATTTCAAAGTCCTATTTAAATTCTCCTTGATTTCTTCTTTGATTCAAGAGTTATTTAGAAGTGTGCTGTTTAATTTTCCAAATATTAGCTATGTTCTAGATATTTTTTAAAAATTATTTTTAATGCAATTCAATTGTGGTCAGAAAACTTAATCTATTGAAAACTTACCCTTTTGAAATATGTTAAGAATAGTTTCACAGTCAGGTATATGGTCTCTTCGGGAATGTTCTTTTTGTGCTTGCAACAAATATTTATTTTGCTGTAGTCTGGTGGAATTTTCTGGAAAAGACAATTACTAGTTGATAGATTTGTTCAAAGCTGCTATGTCTCTGCTAATTTCTCCCCACTTGATTTATTGATTACTGAGAGAAATTTCCAATCATAATTGTGATTCGATCTATTTCCACTTTCGTTTCCATCAGTTTTGCTTCATATAACTAGAAGCATTTTATCAAGTGCATACACATTTATGAATATGAGTTATACACTATAAATTCACCTTTTTATCATTTTGGAATATATCTTTTTGACTCTGGCACATTTTTTATTCTGAAATCTGTTTTATCTGATATTAATATAGCCAGTGAGACTTTCTGAAGACTCATGTTTGATGGTTTGTATTTTTTCCAATTTTTATCTTTAAAAACTATTTATGACATTATAGTTAAAAAGGGATTCTTAAAGACAACTATATTTTGCCATTGTTCTTTTATCCAGTCAGGCAATCTCTGTCTTTTAATTTAATTGAAATTGATCATTTATTTTTTATTTTTATTTTATTTTCTTTTTTAAATTTTATTTTCTTAAAGGTTTTATATACTTATTTATTTTAGAAAGAAAGAGAGTAAGTGCACACATCCACGTGTGCAAATGGGGGTGGGGAGAGGAAGAGAGAAATTCTGAAGCAGACTTGGTGGCTGAGTGTGGGGCCCCAAGTGTGGCTTGATGTCACTACTCTGAGATCATGACCTGAGCTGAAATCAAGAGTTTCTCTCTCTTTCTCTCCTTCTTTCTTTCTCCTTTTCTCTCTTGCTTTCTCCCTTTCTCTCCTCTCTTTCTTTTTTTTCTTTTTCCTTCCTTCCTTCCTTCCTTCCTTCCTTCCTTCCTTCCTTCCTTCCTTCCTTCCTTCCTTCCTTCCTTCCTTCCTTTCTTTCCTGTTTAGCTTCCCCCTCTATGAAACTCTGCAGATCTCATTTACCTCAGCCTCCTTGAACTCTAATTTTTTTCACCTAAATTCAATGAGACCACCATTTTATGGTTGTGCTATCCCTCTTGGCTTCATGGTCTTACATGTGTCTCCAGTTGAAATGCCAAGATGATCACAACATCTGAACATTGGCCTTCTCTCAAGAACCCCAGACACTTGCTGCCTTGTTTCCAATGCCTGAGAGTAATTGTTTCATGTATTTTTTCTAGTTTTCTAGCACTAAGTGTTAAAAGAATAATTTGGACTCTGTTATTCCATTATGGCCAGGAAAGAAAATAGCTCCTATACTTTTTAATTTACCCCACTTATGCAAAACAGTTTGACAATGGTATTATTGGTGATAAATGAATGACTGAAAGCCACCAATAAAATGGGAAGTATTGGGTGAGTACTAAAATGGGATAGCTAGTTAATACCACAATACCAGATTTACTAAATAATTCAATTCAGCAGTCTCCTGAAACTAACTCAATACATTAACAGAGAACTTCAGCCTAAAAATATTCTGATGGACTCAAATTAGCAAGGGTCATCATGTGAGATGAGAGCACAAGAACATTTCGATACATTTCTTAAGTCTAAAGAAATCAACCATCTTATTAATATAAAAAGCCAATTTTCAGTAAAAGCAGCATCAGAAATAATCATAAAGACATTTTTTCAAAACACACATGCTCCTTGAAAAATAGAATACAACTTCTTGGGGTTCCTGAGTGGCTTAGTTGGTTAAAAATCTGACTCTTGGTTTTGGCTCAGGTCATGATTTCAGAGTCATGAGTTGGAGCCCTTCCTCAGGACCTGCACTCAGTGGGGAATCTGCTTAAGACTCTCTCTCCTTCTGCTCCTCCCCTCGCTCTCGTGCTGTCTCGCACATTCTCTCTCTAAAAAAAAAACCTTCAAAAAGAAAATAAAATATAACTTCTTGTTGAATTTATACCCCCAAATTTGAAAATATTGTTCAATTTTTTCATAGGACCTCTGGAGCTATGTTATATATAATAAATAAGGAATTATGTCATATGTTATATAGGAAGGAAAAAGTGCTTTTAAATTAGTTCAGCTCACCTTGTGTTTCATTTTACTAGGAAAAAAAATAGCAGTTGTACTTCAGGAATTGAAATTTTACTTTCAATACATCTTTGTTAATTACATCTAAGCTATGTTCCATGGACATCTAGAACTCATGAAGAAACATTACTTATCAGGAGGTATCATAAGGATGTCACAAACCACTAACTGAGGAATATTTTACCTATTTGTACTTTTACAAAACTTTGGGGTGGGTATATGTCCCATTTACCACACTTACCAGCTAAGGAATCTTAAGCAAATTACCTTTTATTATCTTTGTATGATTTTTTGTAAAATAGTGGTGATGATTATTCATATCCTGTAGACATACTGGGAAGGCTAACTGTGCAATAATTCTGATGTACTTACAACAGACTCCTATAATAAATAGTAAACCCACTTTAACTTTATTATTGTTGTTATTATGACTAATTCTTCATCTGTGTCCTAATATTTTTATATTCTAGGTTCTTTTCTCCTAAATCATCATTTTCCTTGATGAAGTAGAGCTACCCTACAACTCAGAAATTGCACTACAAGGTATTTACCCCAAAGATAGAGATGTAGTAAAAAGAAGGGCCATATGCACCCAAATGTTCATAGCAGCAATGCCCACAATTGCCAAACTGTGGAAGGAGCTGAGATGCCTTTCAGCAGATGAATGGATAAAGAAGATGTGGTCCATATATACAATGGAATATTACTCAGCCATCAGAGAGGATGAATACCCACCATTTGCTTCGACATGACTGGAACTGGAGGGAATTATGCTAAGTGAAATAAATCAAGCAGAGAAAGACAATTATCATATGGTTTCACTCATGTGTGGAACATAAACAATAGCATGGAGGACCATAGGGGAAGGGAGGGAAAGCTGAAGGGGAAAAAATCAAAGGAGGAGACAAACCATGAGAGACTCTGGCCTCCAGGAAACAAACTGAGGGTTTTAGAGGGGAGGGAGGTGGGATGACAGGTTACCCCAGTTATGGGTATTAAGAAAAGCACATATTGCATGGAGCACTGGGTGTTATATGCAAACAGTGAATCATGGAACACTACATCAAAAACTAATGATGTACTGTATGGTGGCTAACTGAACATAATAATAAAAAAAGAAATAAAGTGAAGCCTCCCCCTTGGTCA
>CM052800.1:8372086-8426880 GCA_028533885.1 Nasua narica | reverse complement strand
AAATATATATAGAAATGTTTATATAGATATATATTTGTATGTTTATATATATTTGCAATATATATTTTTCTGTATACACACATATATATGTACATACACACAATAGAATATTATTCAGCCTTAAAAAGGAAGGAAATCCTGGGGTCCATAGTCTCTCATGGTTCATCTCTCTCTCTGACTTCTCCCCCTTCAGATTTCCCTCCCTTCCCCTGTAGTCCTCTGTGCTATTGCTTATGTTCCACACATGAGTGAAACCATATGATAATTGTCTTTCTCTGCTTGATTTATTTCACTTAGCATAATCCCCTCCAGTTCCATCCGTGTCGATGCAAATGGTGAATATACTCTCTCTCTCTCTCTCTCTCAAATAAATAAACAAAACCTTTTAAAAAATGATGTATAAGTTCTGAAGATCTAATGCAGAACATGGAGACTACAGTCAATAACACTGTATTATATATTGAAACTTGCTAAGAAACTATAACTTAAATGTTATCGCCACACACAAAAAAGGAGGTAAATATGTCAGGTGATGGATGTGTTAATAAACTTTATGGAGGGGGGATTCCTTCAAAATACATACACAAATCAAATTATCATATTGCACACTTTAAGTATTTTACAATTCATTTTCCAATTATACCTCAATAGAGCTGGAAAGAAAAATAAAACACCATAATGGAAAAGTTGTGGTTTTAAAAAACTTATGGACCTTCCCTTGCTTCACATATACCCCAAATTCTACAGTAATCAAGGTCATATATTTTGCAGAGTGTTCCTCCCTTGGGGAAAACCTTGACCCTTTTTGCTTTTGTCCTTTAACGATGTGAGTGACCGTGTTTCTTAATAAACAAGATTTACTCTTGATGTGCTTCATGTCATTTAAAAAAAATTATTGATACTGTCTTTTCTATTGCTGGCCAACTGTTTGGGAGACAGTGCCAGAAAAATTGTCAAACAGATCATGTTTTATTTTTGTTTTTCTCTCTCACTAAAACAGGTAGCATTGTGTTACATACGGCCATTTTCATTATCAAGGAAATGGAAAAATGACTTCCTGTGACTATGGAACAAATTTGAATTAATTGAGTCACAAAAAATATGAAGATAAATAATCCATGCAGGGACAAATTTTCCTATGTTATTCACTGTTTTACTGTATGCTTTGATTGCCTACCAAATGCCAGGTATTACTCTAGACTTTAAGTCTAGATCTGTGAGCAAAATATGTATAGTATTTATATAGTCCAGTATGTGAGATAGGTGATATGCTGGCAATTGCAATAACACAAGTTAGGAGTAAGCACAAATATCTTCAGGGTATCAGTCTTTTATTGCTAATACTGTGTTGATTTTCTTTTTCTTTTGCTTAACCATCAGTATAGGGAGCCAGATGTCTGCCCTAGAAAATGATGCAATGAACATTTATTAGGAACACTGTGAAAGGCTAATGGTGGTCATCTCTACATATTAAAATTATGATACTTTTTTCTCTCTTCTTCCTTTGAATTTGTTTCCCAAAATATACAAACTGAGAATCAGAAAATCAGAAAGTGATACATGTAAACGTTTGTCTAGCTCATGTTATGAAGATTAAAGAAAATTAAATAAGGCAATTTCATTTCCATCTACTCTTTTTACTTTGATGTCTTTTCCAAGTTCCTGGGGTAAGTATGTATTGCTTTAAGATGAGGGAAGATATTTTATTTATTATAGCCTAAGGAAGAAAATTTGAGATGAAAAATATTAACATTTTATTTATAAATTTTTAATGTTTTTTTCAATTGCAAATACATACGTATGTCTAATTTTTATACTTTCAATACTTTCACACAAGAATTTTCCAATTTTTAGTACCAGCATTGAAATGTCATTTGAAGTTCTTCATAAGATTTCCTTGTATGGATATGCCATTATTTACTTTTCCATTGCTCCAAACATGTGGCTGTGATAGCATTTTCCCCCTTATAAACAACAGTCCCATGAACAGTTTGTACCTAAATATTTGTCTGGATCTCAGAATATTTCTTTTTGATGAACTCCCAGACTTAGGTATATGGGATTCATGGACGTGAACTTTTAACCCTTTTGAGATGTAACCAAATAGCTGTCTATGAATGTTTTGCATATTTATAATCTTTGGGGTTGTGTGCAGACTCAGCTCCAGATGGGAAATAACTCAACCCCTTCCCATCTCACTTTCTTGCCTATAAAGTCTGGCTAATCTCACTGCACAGTCTCGAGTAAAGAATAAATGAGAGGCGTTCATGGGATTCTACAGGGCACTCAGCACTGAGCAGATGATCGACAATTATCATTTTCTCTCCCCCTTGCTGGGAAAAGAGCTACGTCTGCCGCAGTCCCACTTTTCTACCCCAGATCCTCTCCAGGATCCGCTTTTCATGAAGCAATCAGAATGCCCCTCGAGCTTTGCGTTTTGTAGCTCAGTCTTCCTTTTTACATTTCTTATTCTAGCTACCTTGCTTGTGTCCCATCTATATTAGAAGGAGCTTATCTTATTTCTCCACTCTATAAATAACAGACTGCTGATAAGAATAATAATGGAAAGTCAGATTGCAGCAGAGCAGCATCAGGGGGAAATAAAGGTAACATTGAGTGAACTTCAACAGGGAAGAAAGGATGCGTTGTGGATAAATGACTCCATACCCAGAGGTAATGAATTTGAGCAAGCAATAACTACGCAAGGAAAAAGAAAAAGAAAAAGGTCAGCGTGAATACAGAGGAGTGAAAAAAAATTCTGGAATAGCAAGAGAGCCAAACAGGGTGCAAAAACACAGGTATTGCGCTAAGAGAGTAAAACAAAACAAAACAAAACAAAACAGAATTAGGGCATGCATGGACTGAGGGATCAAAGGTAGAGAGAGCAGGGGTGAGGAAGTTGGAGTCCCTTATAAATGCCTTTCAGACACAAAAGACCAACTCTGAAAGAGCCAGTGATGCCAGTAGAGAGCTGTGTTGATAAGGTATTGATGTGTGAGTCCCAGAGAAACCAGATAGGATTTTAATCACCTGCAGATAGACACAAAGAACAAGAGCAAGTATTAAAAATCAATATTTAAAACAACCACAAACTTGTGTGAAGCTGCTGATTGTGGATAGCCCCCAGTGGGAAAGGCTGAATGCTAAGCAAACAAATGTTTAAAAAAAAAATAAAATTCTAAAAGTGAGTCCAGCTTTGAGATGTGTCCAACCCTGAGTGGTCTGTGTTCCCTTGTTGTCCCTGTGAGTGGTAAATCTAAGTCTATATGGTTGACTTCGCCTTCTCTTCCTCAGAGTGTATTAAAGAAAAAGAATTCAACCAACTAAATTGGAAGATCTAATTGACTTTATTAAGTGAATCATGAACCAGGCAGCATCTCATCTAGCAAGTAGAGAGATGCTCTGAGGTGTCATTGGAAATGAAAGGTTTTTATAGGCAGGAGGGTGGGGCAAGGACATTATTAACAAAAGAAAGGAAAAGACTGTTTGGGACCAGGTCATCTTTTTGAGGGGAGGTCAAGGGCAGAGCTTATAACATGCAGATGACCTCACTAGCGCTGATCAGGACATTTCAGATTAACTTTTAAAAGGTCACTTTCTTGGGATAGGTTAATACTGTAATTAAGTCTTAGTTTGCTGTTGTGGGGGTGGGGAGACAAATGACTCCATATGGGGCTTGTAGTGCCTTTTTTTAACAGGGTGAAATCCCTTAATGAATTTTCGGTGGGTTCTTCTCCCGCCAAAGGAGAACCCATAAGCTAGCTAATGGTGTTCTTGAAACATAGCTTGAAGAATAATACCCCCTCATTCTAAAACCTTCAGTAGCTTGCCACTACCTGCAGAGTAGAGTCCAATTCCTCATCTGAAACCAAGATCTCCACCACATAGCACTAACTGGCTTTTCCATCTGAACTGCCTCTGTTCCTAGTAAGGCGTCATAGACTCTGCAGTCTATAGTCCTATCAGTTGTATGTAGGCAGATGCCACTGCTCCCTGTCACTTGAATACACTGAGAAGCAGAGTCCAAAGGTCAAGCTTGTGGCTTCACAAGCTTACATTATAGAGATAAGGTGACTTACCAGGCTTACTTCATGTGCATGATCCAAATTGTAAGTGCATGCCCATATTAACTCATATGATTCTTCCAGCAACTCCATGAGATAGAAGTCAGTTTCTTCATTTCACAGATGAGGTAGAAATCAGTATTCTCATTTTACTACAGAAGAGTTAAGTAATGTGCTGAAAGCCAGTGCAGTGAATTCTGAGTCATTCGTTTTGCAAAGCCTATACTTTCATGACTATGTTTTACTTTGGTCCCCAACCATTTTGTTCTTGAAATGTTCCTGAACCAAAGTGTTAGCTCTTCCCTAATATTATATGCTGGTACTTGGACCATTTGGGCATGGCTTCACTCATGTTGAGTCTTTAAGATCAATATTATCATATTCTGTTTTGGAATACTGAATTCTGTTTTAAAATACCTCATGCAGTTCATCTCATGCCGTAAGGTCCTCTGAACATGTTTTCTCTGCAAAATAGAAGAACTTGGTCAAAGTTTTCTCCTTGGACTTTGGAGTCAGACAAAACCTAACTTCAGTCTCAATCGTGCCACTTTCTAGGCTGTATATACTTGAGCAAGTCATGAAAATTATCTGTGCCTTGGTCTCCTTATCTGTAAAATGAGAATGGCAATATTTTCCCTGTCAACCCCTTGGGGTTGTTGGAAGGATCAAATTAGGTGATAAATGAGAGTGTGACTCATAAGATATAAAGTGCTACACAAATATTAAGAATGAATATGACATTATTTTGCCATTGTGCCTCATAACCCAGGCACATACGAACAGTGTCTGTAATCCTTGATTGGTCCTTTGAGGCACTTAGTTGTTACCAAAATACCATCAGGTCTTATAATAATTTTTTTTTTTTGGATTTTGAAAATCATTTCTGAAATGCTTCAATCTTAGGTTGAATTAAAGCTCAGGGATTTCCTTATCTGATCCAAAGACAAATCATTATTCTAGGATTCACACATGACTTTATATTTTTCTTTACCCTTAGTATTTCTATCTCTATAGATTTGTGAAAAAGAAAAATGTCAGTAAGAAAAGTCAAGCCAAAGCCCTACAAAGTGATTCATTTCCAGATCCAATAAAGCCATTCAGTAATACAGAAAGAATACATTTTCACTAATTTATTGGTTTGCCAATTAAAAAGTAATTTGGTCAGATTTCATTATAGCCTCTCTATTGTGAAGAAGGCAGAGGAAGTCTTAATTTTTTAAAAGCTAACCTTGATGTATTTCGTCTAAGGAAATTGGAAAACACCAGACTTCCAAAAGTTTTATTAAAGAATCTCCAGGCCAGTTTCAATCTCTTATTTCTTCAAAATTCAAGGGGGTGGGGTGCAGGGAGGGGCAATTTACTTTTTCTTGACTGATTTGTATGGGTCGAGAAGATGACTCAGTTCCCAAGGAGGGATATTAAGAATAAATCTATAATCCAAGGCTGACAGCAACAGGGTTCATTTTTCAGTCCTTTATAGGACATGATTTTAATTTAGTTTACATGCATCACTATGAGGAAGATGACATTAATCCCATTTATTCAGATGAACAAACTGAGGGTCAGAGAGGTAAAATCGCATGCAGAAGGATTGAGGAGTAAAAACATAAATCCTGAGCAAATAGTATAAATATCAGAGTAAAGCTGTATAATGAAATCCTTTTACATACAATATCTTACCTCCTTCACAATAGTTTGAGATAAAACCAATGCTTTCCTTTTGAAAATTGAAGACATTGAGGCTGTAAGAATTAGCTTCCCTTTGTCACCCAACCATTGAGGGCAAAGCCAAGGGGTAAATTCAGGGCTTTCTGCCTCCAGAGCCTTCCATGATTCACAGGGCCCATGCATTTCCTTTTGGATATTAGGATAAATTCACATTGTTCTTGACCAGAGTTCTTGAGAAGAGTATGTCAGTATGGCCAGAGCAGTAGACTGTAGCCAGCTCCTTAGAGCCCAGGGCTTGCCTGAGGGTCCCCTGGTAAGGAAGGCACTTACAGAGGCAGAGAGACTCCCCAGCCTGCCTGTTCCGAATGCCTTCAACTGAAATGCTCTTGAACACAGAGGGGTCATGTGGCAATCCTACAAACCTCAGAAGACCTCATGCATTTCACTCCTGAGAGATCCTGCGTGCACGTTCTCTCTGCAAAATGGAAGAGCCTTTCTTACTCTTTTTTTTTTTTTAAATATTTTATTTATTCATTTGACAGAGAGAGAGAAATCACAAGTAGGCAGAGAGGCAGACAGAGAGAGAGGGGGCAAGCAGGCTCCCACTGAGCAGAGAGCCTGATGCAGGGCTCAATCCCAGATCCCAGGGCCCTGAGATCATGACCTCAGCTGAAGGCAGAGGCTTTAACCCACTGAGCCACCCAGGCGTCCCTGGAAGAGCCTTTCTACGTGGAGCAAGATAGGAGTGTAGCCTCAGGGGAGCAGAGCTGCAAGTGCCATTCACAGAGCCACGTGGTGCAGAGGACCATCTTATTTGGTGCTAAGGAGAGAATAATCACTGGACCCCACCCCTTAAATACTCTCCCCATAGTCTCAGTTTACCTCTTATCGTGGTTTCCATGGTGTATCCAAGAAATGAACTCACTTTCCAGAAGGAGCACCTACTTTGAATGTGGGGTATGTTTGGAGGCCAGAGATCTTCTCTTTGACTATTGGTCTGGAGGACTCTGGGGGCCTGGGTCTGTCCCATGTGCCAGTTAAGTAGCAAGAGCCTCGGCTATGGAGGAGTCATGGTCCAGTGTTCAGTCCTGGTACGAAGTTAGCAATCTTCATTTTCATCAACCATTTACTTGATTTCTACTTGCCCCTTGGGTTCTGAAGAGGACCTTTTCTGCCTAAGTAGTCCCAACTACACACATTACATACATGTGTACTGAACTTCATCCTCACTCCTCTTCTGGCCTGAGGGCAGAAGTATTGAACCTTGCAATAACTGACCCAATTATCAATGTGTGATCACACAGGGACTAGGTTTCTGCTTTCCTCTCAGCTTCTGTCTCTCCCTCTCTCTGTCTCTGTCTCCCGTTTCCTCTCTTAAACTATAATGTGTATTGAGAAGTATGGGTATTGGGTTTAGGTTGTTCAAGAACACACTAACTTTTAAAATATATATCAGGGGCACCTGGGTGGCTCAGCGGGGTAAGCATCTGCCTTCGGCTCCTGGCCTGATCTCAGGGGTCCTGGGATGGAGCCTCCACAGCAGGCTCCCTACTCAGCGGGGGTCTCCTTCTCCCTCTCCCTCTGCCCCTCCCCCCTGCTTTTGTTCTCTCTCTCTCAAATAAGAAAAGAAATAAATAAAATCTTAAAAAAATAAAATTTATATCAAGTTTTTTTCACATTTTCTACAAAATTTACACATATTATGTTAGCTTAATTTTAGACACTTTATAATTTGTGTTGCTACTGAAAATGGCATGCTTTCTTAATTGGTTAATTGGCATATAAGGGCACTGTTTCCAGTAATGTTGTTATAAACTCTCCAATTGTGTTCAGTAGATGGTCTAGAAATTCTTTTCACTTTCTACGTTGACAACTTATAGTCTGTTAATATTGAGATCAATTCCTTGTTCCTGTGTGCTGATATGGGATCTTTGTGAATTATTTAATTTGGCATAGACTCAGATTCCTCGTTTTTAAAATGTGGTTGGTGCGAATCTCCCAGGTAAGCTGTGAAAATTAATGGAGATAACATACTTGGTTGATTTCAAGACTTTGATGGATCTTCTACCACTTTAATTTTTATATTTCTGGAAAAAAGTTATACACATACATGCATACATTTATATGTATGGTGTTCAGACAGAACTAAAAAGGGTTAATAACATAATTCTGGAGGATTTTTCTGCTCAAACTTAAATACTATGGCTTCAGCCTTAGACTGAAAAAGAAATCAACTGAGTTTAGAAAACGAACCAGGAACCAACAGGGCATTAAAGATGGACTTACACCTAGAATGACAATAAGGCTCATCCCTTCAGGTGGGTTCCAAATGGACAAGTCTTCCCCAAATGCATGGCTGCCTAGCAAATGCACTGACATCTATGTAATGTGATTCTGCACAATGCTCAGATATTCTCAAATCCACTGTATATAGTGCTGGACTCTCTACAAAATGCCATACATAACCATACGCAAGGATTCATAGTGCTCCATGCATAACTGTCTAAGAAACAGAGCTCCCCATCAAACAGCATGAATAATTGTCACCAAATACAACATCTATAAACAGATACAGGTCTGTCCATAGAATGCACGATTTCCTTTGAAAGAGTCAGCCATTACCAATGTATATAATAGTCATAATTGTTCAGTGTTCTCTGCTTTTACCCTCTGCCTGGGAGTGGAGTGCATAGTTTGGGAACCATGTGTAGTGCTAGATGATTGATGAAACATGCTTACTAATCCTAAACTTTCTCTCATGATTCCCAATTGTCTCCAACTTACAGATGAGGAAAGGAAGGCTCAGAAAAGTTTGGGAAATTTGTTAAAGACCCCCAGGCCAACAGGTGGCAATTTTGTTTGGTAAGCCCACATCTGACTATAGCTGGCACATCCTGCATTGAGTGCCTGGATGATTCCATTCTAGACATAAGAAAGATCAGGACAAAGGCCTTGGTCAGCACAGATATTGTAGAATCAGAGAGCAGTTCAGCTCAGCAGGCATGAGAAGATCTGTAAGGGACACAGTGGAAAAATAGATTGGGGTTCTTGGAAGCCAGATGAAGGATTCTTTTTTTTTTTTTTTTTCAGATGAAGGATTCTTAAAGATAAGGAGAACCATACCTTTCCTTTGCTCAGGTAGCCAGGGCATAGTATCAGAAGTATATGGGTTCCAGTCCTGACTATGACCCATTCACTGTGTGTTTCCAAATGAGATTCTTAATTTTTCTGAACCTTGATTTCCTTATCCTAAACAAGAGGCTAATAATGGCATCTATTGATGAGAGGATGAGATAATTAAATGTTATTATTACCATTATTTCCAGGGAACTGATTTCAACACAATAACTTTAGGACTATACACTGTCCTATATATAGGACAGTGCACAGGATATGAATCAAGAAGCATTCAATAAAATGCTATGTCAACTAAAATCTGACTGTGGTTATTCCCAGATGATCAATCTCTTTGGTCTCAACCAAACCTTATGGAAAACAGAGGTGAACATAAACCACGTCATGTCTGCTGCACAGGCTTGTCAGGATCAGATAAAATTACAAGGAACAAAAAGTACTTTCTAAGATAGAAATTTTCACCCTCTGGCATTAGTCTTTACATAATGAGTTGCCTGGAATTCTTTTTACAAGTGCCAACCTTCCTTATTTTCCTGAAACTGAGTTTTCCTGGACCCAAGACTTTTATTGCTAAAACCCTGGGGCAGTCCTGAGCAAACTGGGACAGTTGGTCACCTTATTCTTCTCTAAGGATCAGAGGGATTTAAGGGCTATGGAAAAAGTAGTTGCTATGGACAGAACCACAGGAAGTATGTCCATAGAATCTGTGGGAGAAATTGTCTTTACCAAAGCACATATTCACAACTGTGACCTGTTGCATACTGCCCATGGTGTCACTTGGTTATAGAACCTGGCCAAGGTCTGTCTGCACCATCAGCAGACTCCTGGCTCCTGGGATCCTCAGGGGTTCCTAGAGTCACATAGAGGCTTGACAAAGCTGGCCCTGATCAGTGAGTTCTTTGAGGTCTTCTTTCTGTAGAGATCCCTTCATGATCCTACAATTTATCTTTTCATGCTCATGAACAACAGGCCCATGGAGATGTTTTAAAAAAAAGTGGAGGGGAGGGGGTGTGAGGGATGGGGTGACTGAGTGATGGACACTGGGGAGGGTATGTGCTATGGTGAGTGCTGTGAATTATGTAAGACTGATGAATCATAGACCTGTAGCCCTGAAACAAATAATACATTATATGTTAATTAATAAATAAATAAATTGCAGTTACTTAATATACAGTGTAATATTAGTGTCAGGTGTACAATATAGTGAAAAAAAAAAGAAAAAAACAGTAGTCCAAGACTAATAGTAACCTCAAAGCCTCATACATTTGATTCAAAGCACAGATCTCTAATTTCCTGTTTTGCGTCTCATTTTTGCTTCTCTCTGTATCCTCCCCAAAAGTGATGGTGTTCTCAGTTCTGTGCTCCCTCTTCCCTGATCTTCAACCAGGAGCACTAGACAGCCATTCAGACCCTCCTACATTGCCCCCTACTCCAGAACTACCCTCTCAGCATGGAGCCTGAATGATCTCAACTTGTTGAATTTCATTAAAAATAAAATAAATTTCCCCTGGTAATATATGTTCATGCCTTAAAAATGAAGACAAAAAAGTGAAATAGGGCTTATAATGGAATGCAATGGTTCCTAAGCTAGTTGCTGATTTTCTATTGCTCCCTCCTGGCTTACCCACTGTAGGTATGTTCTGTTGTGGCAGGTGTGTCTAGCTCCTTTAACCCCCTCCACCTCTCTCACCCCCTTCTCCCAATTTTCACTTTGTCCATGTTTCCCCCCCCCTCATTTTATGAATGTACTTGAATTTTTTCTTATTCACCAGATATAAATGTACCTCCAGACTCCCCATTTGCATAAGAATACTGACACCCCTCCCCTTACTTTCACCCTCTCCTTCTCCCACCTTCCAACTTTCATTATCTTTATTTTTTCAGTGTCAAATTTGCAACAACTACATCCTAATCTGTAACCACCTGCCTATCCTCATCTATCTATATGTTGGTTCTAAATGTTAACAATAGATAATTTCCATAATTATGGCTGTGTAAATATCACAGAGTCAATCAACTATGGCTTATTTCCTTTCTTGGGCAGTGTTTATTTTACTACACTTTTTTACTCACCTTGCTTTGGTCTATTTATTTATTTTTCTTTCTTAAACTATTAGCCTTAAACATAGCCTTCTGATTTTTGGTTGATTAAATCCTTGTATCATCTGTTTTTTTAAGATGTCTCTTTTTTCTAGGGGCCTCCCTCCCAAAAAATACCCTTTCCCGTTTTTCTTCTTCCTTAGCTGTGTTTTTAGGATTTTCTTCACTAGCTCTCCCAATTTGGCTGCTCTATCCTATTCTTGGTTTCACTAGAATGTGTTTTCAGGTATTTTGGCAAAAATGGTTTAAAGGAGATCAAATTTTAGAGTCTTTTCATGTCTGAAAAAGTATCTCACTTACTGCTACCTGAAAAAGTAAATGTTAGTTTGATGAGCTGCTACATCAAATCCACATTTTATGTGTATGTTCACTTCAGATGCCAACATCCACTGTCCTTCCAGGATTCAACTCCTTAACTCTCTGAACAACAAATATATTAATATCAGTAAGGTTATATGTACTTAATATTTAAAGTAGAATGGGATATACCCTGCAGGAAAGCAGAAGAACTTTAGAAGTCCTCATCTGTTCTCCATAATTATATTAAAGGATAAATCATGTTTTTAAAGACTGTATTTATTTATTTGACAGAGAGAGAGAGAGCTCACAAGCAGGGGGAGCAGCAGGCAGAGGGAGAAGCAGGCTCCCTGATGAGCAAAGAGCCCAGTGCGGGGCTCAATCCTGGGATCCTGGGATCATGACCTGAGTCAAGGATATTTAACAGACTGAGCCACGCAGGTGCCCCTGAAGGATAAATCATTTTAAAGCCCAGACATCAGGGCAACTGGGTAGGTCAGCTGGTTAAGCCTCTTCCCTTTGGCTCAGGTTGTGATTCCAGGGTCCTGGGATCGAGCCGCACGTCATATAGGGCTCCCTGTTCAGCTGACAATCTGCTCTTCCTTTTCCCTTTGTCACTCCCCCACCACTCTGGCCTCATGCTCGCTCCCTCACTCTCTCTCTCAAATAAATACAGTCTTTAAAAAATTATGAAAGCCCAGACATCTGCTTATAAACTTTTGTTTTTATTGCTTCTATGTATTCTAGCTCTGTGGTTCTTAAACCTAAGAGTGCATAAAGAGTACATAAGAATTACCCTGCAGGATAAATATACAAAACTATGTACTGAGCTTTAGGAAGGCAGTTTAAGGGGTTTCAGAGGCAACTCTTAACTGTTGAATTGTACTGATTTGAAATTTCATCTTTTCATGTTTTAATATCCAAAATCAAAACGTGTTTTATAAAACGATGACATTTTACAATTTTACCAATGTCCTTATTTTGCACTTTTTATAGATATATAAAATAACACAGCTTCCTAAAGTTAATGGTGTATTAGATACATTGAAATATGGTAGACTTCACAAGAGAACTCAAGAGAATTTGGGAAGTGTTGCCTTTTTTGTGGCATTTAAGTATTCACTCTTGCTCAACAAAAGCTGATGTCAGTCATGTTTCTCTTTAGGTAACTTTTAGCCTCTTTGTATCTTCATGTTTGTACGTTTCAAGATTTTATGTATGTATGTATGTATGTATGTATGTATTTATTTATTTATTAGGAAAGAGAGAGAGTGAGAGAGAGCATAAGAAAGGAGAAGGTCAGAGTGAGAAGCAGACTCCCCATGGAGCTGGGAGCCCGATGTGGGACTCGATCTCGGTACTCCAGGATCATGACCCGAGCCAAAGGCAGCTGCTCAACCAACTGAGCCACCCAGGTGCCCATGTTTATACGTTTCATAGTGCTGCTCCACATGAGAGTCATTTGCTGTTTTCCTTCATTACACTTAGTGATTAGTGGCCTCTTTCAACATGAAATGCCATATCACTCAGCACTTGTAAACTATCTTCTGTTATTCTTTAAATAATTTCCCCTCCTCTGTTTTTTTTTTTTTTTTTTAAGATCTTATTTATCTGTTTAATAGAGAGAGGGAGAGAGATCACAAGTAGGCAGAGAGGCAGGCAGAGAGATTTGGGAAGCAGGCTCCCTGCTGAGCAGAGAGCCCAATTCAGGGCTGGATCCCAGGACTCTGAGATCATGACCTGAGCCAAAGGCAGAGGCTTTAACCCACTGAGCCACCCAGGGACCCTCCCTCTGTTTTCAGTGATTTCTCATTCTGGAATTCCTTTATTCCTCTATTAATTAAAAGAGTAGACTGAACACCCAAAGAAGAAAGTATTGAGAGATCCCAAGTCCGGTTCTGTAAGGTATAGGTGCAGAAATTGGACTGCTGGATTATACAGTAGTTGTTTTTCATTTTTGAGGAAACTCCCTGCTGTTTTCTATAATGGCTGCAACATTTTGCATTCCCACCAACAGTGTGCAATGTTGCAACCGGAGCTCTTCCTTCCCTTCCCTTCTCTGTCTACCCTAGTCTTGCTACTGCATCAGAAATGTACATTATCTGTTTTTCCTTGTTTCTATAGTACAAATCACACTGTTTATATATGTTTAGGTTCTGTGTATTCATATTTTCTTGACATATCATCATATGTATTTTCCCATGTCATTAGGATCTTTCAAAACATGATATTTAATAACTCTTCAATTCTAATTGTGAATTTTCCTAATGTGATAGATTCTTTCCTATTTTATTAAAATAAATCCTATTAAAATAAGATTTTCATCCTATTATAAAAACCTCATTTTTGGCAGAAAATATATGTGCAAATATCTGATTTTCAAATAACTTAAAATAAAAAAGTGAATATCATTTTATACAACGATTTCATAATTTTGTTTCTTGTACTTGTTGTTGAAAGTACTACTTAAATGATTTTTTTTCAAGAATGGGTCAGAGAGTCCTCTTATAGAAGATTGATTTTTTGTGCTTCCTTCATAAAAGACTACTTGTTAAGATGAAGGATTCTTGGGTCATGGCCATTTTCCCTAAAAATTCACCAGCTGTTGCTCTGCTGTTTTCTCTTCTCTACTGCTGAGATGATAAGCCTGAGACATCGATTTAATTTCTCTGGAAGTAACCTACCTTTATCTGCCCTGGAGGGTTATGGAATTTTTCTTGATTTTTTAAAAATTATTTTTTAATTTGATCAGAAAGTGGTCTATTCATTGTATTTCTTTAGAATGTAATGAGCTCTTAGCTTTCTATTCTCAGGTATTATTTCTCCTAGGGAACTTTAATTTTTTACTGATCTTAAGACAGCTTCTAATGTTCCACTAATAATCTTTCTTTGGTCAGGTTTTTTTTTTTTTTTTGGTCAGGTTTCTATTCTCTCTTCTTCTCCAAACTTCTAATTTTCCCTGCCATGATTTTCATCCTTTTGTTCTTTCATTTTATTCTGGGAGATCATTTTCAGTTTTTACTGCTCTACAATAATTTGACATTCCTGCAATGCCAGTTCTGTTAATTATTATATCCAAGGTAGGATTTAATTTTGCACTGGGTTTTGCCATCACCTTTTATCTAATACAGATCTCTTTCCACTGTGCTTTATTATCTGTCCTCTTACTGATTTCTTTCAGGGTCCAGCTTTCTCTGATACTCAAAACGGAGAAAGTACCTAAAAAAAAAGCCGAAGCTCCCCTCCTTCACGTCTTTTAACGACAGCTTCTGAAGATGTGTGCACAGTAATAACCCTGTGAGCCTCAAAGTCAGAGGAGTACAGAGTTTAATTATGTGAAAATTTCATGTGGAGCCACCTTGGGGACTAGATTTCCATTATAATTAGTGATATTTGGGAGATATGAATTCAGATTCAGATCAGCTGGTTAGTCCAGGAGGGCTAGTGTTGAGGAAGTTTTGCTAATGATAATGCCTCACATGAGGGTCAAATGAGCTTTATACGTTGAGCCAAAGAAATGAGAGATTATTAGTAAGCATTAGGGAAAAAAAAACCAAACAGATAGGATTTAAGAGTAGAAAAAAGGCAGGTAAAACGAATAGAAGAAAGGGGATAGTGTTTGCCAGACCACTTTGGAGGGGGGAAAATGAGTAAAAATGTCTCAGTGCCTTTCTCTATCCTGGCAAGGTGGGAGCTGAGGTTGGCCAGTGACCGAGGAGACAGTTGGTGACCAGCAAGTCTCTGGTCTTCTCTGGCATGGAATTATCATGTCATTCCTGACCATGGGCACTGATCTACGCATGCCCTCTTCTCTTTTCCTCCAGTGATTCATTTTGTTATTCAACACGTTTTTTGGCCCAATGATTATTTTAACATAAAAGAAATACAGTACAGGTTCCCCTCTGTATCCAAAAACCAGAACATTCTCGCGAAACCTTTCATAAGCTAAAATGACGTCAAGCAAAGAGGCAATTACCACTAATTTATTTGAAAACATTTTCTGAGTGTTCCCAGATCTCCCCAAATCACCTCTTGTAGGTTTTTCTGATGCCTTCGGACACATCTTGCTAATGGACAACACATGGAGAGAAAGCTAAGATGTTCACAGACACAGCCTCAGAGCTCTAGCGGCTTGATGCCGAGATGCTGTCTTCCAGGGGAAGGAAGTGGGGAGGGGGCATTCTCTCTGTCCTGCGGGGGTGCACGCTGCCTCTCTGTGGGCTCATTACACTCTACAATAGGCACTGGACACTATTTTTGCTTTGTGCCTTTTTTCGCAAAAGAGAAATTCCTCTTTGCCTTTCTTTTGGTTAGCAAAAGCAGGTACTAATGTAGGTCTTTTGTAAAAATGAAGGGGCCTAACGCTGACTCTGAAAGTGGAATATACCTGTATTGTCCCAGGGAGAATTGTGATCGATCTTTATCTGAATTACTGATTTTCAGACCCTATTGCCGTAGACTGTCCACACGGTTTGATGAATGGGTGGTCATTTCATGTGTGTATGTGATGGAAGTGGAGTTTAATATAGCAGGCGATCTAATAAAATCTCTACTGGCTTCAGTCCTTGTCTCTCCAAATATAGTCTGTTATTAGTTGCTTTCAAGACATAAAATGTTGCTTCTTCAGAGTCTTCTACTCACCTAACCTCAGAGCATCATTTTGACCTTGTGGACTGTGCCTTTTATATAAAATCTCAGCTCTTACCCTCTGTGGTGTTCTTAAGGATTGCGTACAGTCTTTTCTATTTCTTCTCTGCCTTTTTGCTTTGTTTCTTTTCCTCTATTTCACCAATTGTTTCTTAATATTGTTTTCGACACACTATGTTGTTCCCTATCTCTTAGCAGACTTAGATCCTGCCCATCCCCTGCCTGTGGTTATACTTAGGCAATTCACTAGTGTGTATTTCAAAGTTCAGAGCCCCCTTCTCAAATCATGACCTGCATATCTAAATATTTACTTGACATTTCTTTTTGCATTTGTTAAATGCGCCTCAATCATATGGTCCAAAAATGAACTACTTCATTATTCCCCAACAAACATGGACCTCTTTTACCGTTCTTTATTTCATTATAAAACTAAACTATCTATTGAATTAAGAAATCCAGAAATCTAGGAGTCCTTCTGATATTGCCTTTTGTCTCTAAGTCTAATAGATAATCCATCACCAAATATTGTCAAATATTCCTCCGCAGTACTGCACAAAGCACCCTGCTAGCCCAAGTTCACTAGATGTTATTAACAACAGCCTCCTAACTTGCTTATCAGCATCTATCCATCCCTAGAAATCCAGCTGCAACTGCGTGACCATTTAAAAACGTGTGTCTACTCACATTCCCCAGCTACCCAGATAGAGACTTTCAGACATCTTTCTTATAACTCAGAAGATAAAGGCACCACTCCTTCCTGTGACTTCTAAGGCCACATCTACCTTTCACACTCATCTTTCGCCATCTTCTTGATCTGTAAGCATCAAGAACATTGGCATTCTTCCTGTCTCTGCTGCCTGCCTTGTTGCTCCCTGATATAAAATATTTGTGCTCATTGTTCTCTCTTTTTGTCCTCTGACATAAATCAAATTCTCCTTCAGATTTCAGTTCAGCTATCGCTCTCTTAGGAAGCCTTTCCTGGCCCCTTGATGAGGCCAACTTCTCCATGCCCATAGCATATGGCTCTTCTATATGTAGTACTTTGCCCAAATTTTATGCTTGTTTGTGAAAATATTTTATGTTTCCACTGGATTCCATGAGTGCAAGAACCATTTTGCTCACCCAACATCTATCCTGTTACCTGACTCATAGCAGGATCTCAAAAATGCTTATTGGAAGAATAATGAGTGAATGATAATATGAGTGAATTACGTTTAACACATATTGCCTCAAATCTTCAATGCAATTCACATCTAATATTGATTTCCACATATTAATCCTAGAAGTATCTCAGAGCAAAGGTAATTACCCTCACTTTTTGGCTGGTGAAGCTTAGTAGTATATCGCATTGTCATGAGAACTAGTAAAAAGATGCTTGGTTCTTCCAGACCCAGAATCTCAATTTGTAAAAGCAAGAAGCCTGTTGGATGTGTTTCTCTGCACTTCTTGCTAAGGAAATAACATTTCTAAAAATGCCTATCATTTCAGTCACACTGCTAGACACTTTTATATAGGTTCTCTTTTAATGGTTCTATGATCTTTCCAAATAGGTATTATACGTTCTATTTTATAGATACAGCAATTAAGAGTCAGAAGCTTTTATACTTACCTGGCAGGGGAGATACCATGATCACGAAGGTGGTTTTCCCAGGGCGAGGCTTATCCATTGCACTCCGGATGTGCTGACCCCTGCGATTTCCCCAAATGTGGGAAACTCGACTACATAATTTGTGGTAGTGGAGGACTGCGTTCGCGCTTTCCCCTGTAAAAAAAAAAAAAAAGTCAGAAGCTTTAAGAGACTGACCAAGGTCAAATGGCTTTCTTGAGGAGTTGTAAAATAATTCTCCATTAACTAGAGCTTTTGATGTTAAGCTATCATGTACACAGTCTACAATAAGCTCATGTTTATTCTGGGATATCCTATTTGATGACTTAAAATCTATTTTACTTCCACTGAGATCAACCTTCACAGCTAAGTAATAATTCCTTTTCCTAAAACCAAAGTGACAGCCTTATTTGAGACGCGTTGACAAGATTTCTAATTCTGACAGAGGGTCCCTCCTCTTTCCTTCTGCTTTGTTCTCAGTTCCTTCAGTATAAAATGAAAGAAAAATAAATGAACCCCTAGACATTGATCATGCTGTGATCTAATGTATTCCTGATCCTACCTAGTTTATGAATATAGACAGAAAGCTCAATTGGTATCATCAAATAACTTCTTAAAAATTGTGACTTCGGCCATAAGAAGGAAAGCACAGGAGACAGAACAGTTGCTTTGACAAGGGAACAAGAATATAATGGAGTTTTACTATAATAATTATGTATATATCAAGATGTTAATAGAACACCATCCATCCAAGATTGGTGTTGGTAACTATTCTACCATCTCATGACTTCAGAACAGGTCTCCTCATATGAGGCACCAAATATTTAAGTGACTGGTTCCTTAAACACAGATCTAGGAAGATGAAACTCTATTGTATATGCCTGCTGGTCATATAGAATCAGAAATGTAGAACATATTAACAAATCCCTTAGCAAGTGATTATTTTTTGGGGGAGTTCAATTATGTGGTGGAATGAATTTAGCCTTTGACATCAAATTGAGCTTGTTTTGCCTCTATGACCTAACATGGACAAAGTGTGACATTGTTCAGTCACTGGAAATCAAGGGATTATATTCCCCAACTTCTCAGGGATTGAAGGGGTAGCCATCCTAAAGTAAAGGGTCTAGCTCTCTCATCCCTTTCCTGGATGTGCTATCAGCTATCTGTTGAGTTTTAGATAATAATAATATTAATGGCATATTGATATCAATATATTGCTGATAACAGTTACCCTCACTATGTGGCGGGCTGTCCTTTACCTTATTTAATCTTCAATATAGCCATGAGCCTGACAGCAATAGTTTCAGTTTTCAGAAGAGGAAACTGATGTTAGAAAAGACTGACATGACCATGGTTATAGGCACTGTGTGTGGGAGCTGGGACTCATCCCCTATCTGATTACAAAGCTAGGGATGTCAACTTCCTCATCTTCAAAATGAGAGTAAGTTAGGTAATTTATGCTTGGATATTTAAAAATACTTCCAGTGTAAGATGAAATGGACTATGGTTCTGCTGCAGACCTATGCAAAACACTCTGTGGGAAGTTAATTTGTCCTGGGGAAGGACAGTGCTCCCCCAAACCCCATTATACACCTATCTCTGGGACCATCTGTTCAGGGCAGTAGATTATTCATCCTTCTAGAACATGGGCAGCCAGGAGCCGAGAGGGTCAGAGAAGAACTTCCTTAAGTGCTTATCAAGCTATAAGCAAGCTTCTTTTGGGGGGCATGTATCCTGTTTGTTATCCTGAGATTTATTTAGAGGCACCCAGACTCACAGCTCTTCCTTCTCCCTTCTCAACATTTATCAGATACCTAGTTCATTAAGTTCCATTGCTACTGAGAAGCTGGGAGGAGAAAAAAGTCACCTGCAGCCATTTGGCATGCATTTATAGCAAATGTTTTCTATGCCCCGTGCTACTACCTTGCATCACCTGCAATCCAAGAGTTGAGAGCTTAGTCAGGATCTTAGTCAGCACGGATGTCCCTCTGTTGTGCATCACTGACCCCTCTATATTGGCTCATCCCTTCATTTATCCTTTCTCCTCCAGGATCTTCCTTCATCACTGGTGCCTACAGCTAGGCTTTTTCTGTCATCTACTGATTACCTCTAGATAATCTAAGTAATCCCCACAGTCAGAATCTTAATTTCCTCCTCTTTTAAACAAATTTCCCACTCTTTTTAGGCTAGTCCTTTTACTGTTCATAGAACACAGTTTTCTCATCCAGTTTCTACACTGGACCCCCAAACTACTAGATAATATGTCAGATGACCCAAGAACTTACTCATATTATTTTCCACTGGAAAAACTTTACTTGGTCGTTGGGTTTCTTTAACTCTGCTTGTGTTCAGCCAACCAAGGGATAAGATGCCAATATCTCTATCTTACGGATACGTGTGTTGTAAATTGACTACTGCCATGCAACAAACCACCCCCACATTTGATGACTTAATTAAATTTTGATTTAGCTCACAATTCTTCAGGTAACAATTTTGAGTGGACTCAGCTAGGTAGTTCCTCTGGTATTGTCAAAGTTCCCTCATTCAACTGTGGTCAGCTATGAGCAGGTTAATGGTTTTGCTGTTTATTTGGGATTTCCCACATCTTACTGAGACAACTACACTGACTCAGCTCTGCTCTATATGTCTCATTCTTCAATGGACTACCTTGAGGTAATTCACATGATGTCTGGGAATGAACCAGGTGACAACTTGGAAGAGTGCAAAGTCTTTTGAGACCTGGTGCAATGTCATTCCCTCAGACTCTATTGGCCAAAACTAATCACAAAGGCACTGTAGATTCCAAAGTTGGGGGATAGGTTTCACTTCTTGATGGGAGTTGCTAAGTCACTTTTAAAGGGTGCAGCAGAGATAAGTCAGGCCATTTTTGCAATAACTGAAGTACATTTCTCAATTTCTACTAGTAGTTTCTTTGAACAATCCTTACTCAGTTTTCATCAGGTAAACACAGTGAGAGGAAGGAAAATGCCACAATGTTCTCAAAGGACAACTCATGGGTCTAATGCAATCTACTTGCATTCCTACTATTCCTTTCAGATAAGATAAGGGAGAGATTAGTTGATCCTAGCAAGATGATTCTACACCTTTCCATAACTTCTCCAGATTTAGATTTGTCTTCAGCTTAATTCCACAAATGTGTGCTTACCATCTATTAGGTGCCAGATGTCCTTCTAGGACATCTATGGGTTATGCGAGTGAATAAAACATATCAACCCACTGCCCATATGGAGATTCTCCCCATTCCATTGGGAGAGGTGGATAAAGAGTGAAAAATACATGTGATAAGGGGTGCCTGGGTGGCTCAGTGGGCTGAAGCCTCTGCCTTCAGCTCAGGTCATGATCTCGGGGTCCTGGGATCGAGCCCCACATCAGGCTCTCTGCTCGGCGGGGAGGCTGCTTCCTCCCTCTCTCAATGCCTGCCTCTCTGCCTACTTGTGATCTCTCTCTCTGTCAAATAAATAAATAAAATCTAAAAAAAAAATACATGTGATAAATAAGCAAATTATAGTTTGTTTAAAAGTGATGAATATTACGGAGAAAAGGAAAACTAGAGCAAGGTAAGGGACGTGGTAATCGGACAGGAGAAGGCTAGATTTGACTCACTGAGATGGCAAGAATTGTCCAAATTTGGAGTAAGTGAGTTAGTCATGGAGATAGTTGGGTATCTGGAGTCTTCTATGAAGACAGAAGTCTGTGGGTGTAAGGAAAGCAGCAAATTTCATGGCATGTTTCAGGGACAACAAAATGGCTTGTGTGGTTGGAGTGCAGTAAGCAAGAGAAAGAGTCAGAAGAAATGAGGTCAGGGGTGCCTGGGTAGCTCAGTAGGTTAAAGGCTCTGCCTTCGGTCATGATCTCAGGGTCCTGGAATGGAGCCCTGCGTCGGGCTTTCTGCTCAGCAGGGAGCTTGCTTCCCCCTCTCTCTGCCTGCCTCTCTGCCTACTTGTGATCTCTCTCTCTCTCTCTGTCAAATAAATAAATAAAATCTTCAAAAAAAAAAAAAAAAAAAAGAAGAAGAAATGAGGTCAGAAAAAGGAATGAAGAAACAGGGGCTAGATCTTATAGGATAGAGATTAACCAATTATAGCCCATGGGCCAAATCAGGCCCACTTCCTGCTTTTATAAGTAAAATTGTGTTAGAACACAGTCACATCTATTTGTTTACATACAATCTATAGTGCATTCATACTACAATGGGAGAGTGGGTAGTTGGGTTAGAGACCACATGGCCCATAAGTTCTATTTATTTATTTGTTTGTTTGTTTATTTATTTAACATATAATGTATTATTTGCCCCAAGGTATATGTCTGTGAATCATCAGGCTTACACATTTCACAGCATTTAAGTTCTAAGTTATTTACATACTCTATAGCCCTTATGGAAAGAATGTCAATCCCTGATATACGGCTTTCTAAGCCAGTAAGTAGCTTTGCTTTTTACTTTGATAGAAATGGAGAGCCATTACAAAGGAATTATATGATCTAAATTGGATTTTTCTAAAGATCACACTAGTTTCTAGTCAGAATGGACTCTAGGCAAGTAAGAGTCAATGGTGAGATGCCATTGAGGAGCTATCGTGACAATCCAGATAAATGATGGTGATTTGGATCGGGGTGGAAGCAATAATAAAGTGAAAAGGAGTCAGAATCTGGGTATATTTGGCATGTACCACAGCCTACAGGCGTTCTAGATAGGAAGAGCTAAAATTTTGCAAAAGCAAGAATTGAATAGGAGCATATCTGTAAGGTTTCAGCTGGACACTGGGACAAACACTGGGACCCAGGAAAAGGAACTCACCCAAGCTCACTCCGATGCTCTGGAACAAAGCAGTCCTGGGATGTCTAGCCCTGTGGTCCATTCACCCACCAGTCTGAGCATACTTTCCTGGCCTTTTCCCTTTCCCTAGATCTCTTTGGCATATGGGATAAGGGACCATTGGCTGTTCTTCCTTCAGAGCCTTTGGTTCCTTTTCATCAAGTTCAACTCTGTGTTCTATTAACTCAGGGCCTTGCTTTCTGCCTATAGAAATTTACTATCTGGAACAAAACATGCATATGCAGTCAGGAGACCTGGCTGTAATTCCTGGTTCTATGACTTTGGCAAAGCTATTTAAACTCTTTGCACCTCAATTTTCTAGCCAATAAAGCAGGGGCTTAATTGTATCTATTCCACTCTGTTGTTGTGATAATTAGCCATAATCCTTTCTATTTAGTGATGTCATCGCAATTAGTATCTGGCACATAGTAGAATCACTACAAATCCATGGATGATTTTCCCATCATCATTTTTCTTTTCCAGGGGATGTATTCTCTGATCTGTAGGAGGAGGGTGTTTTTCTGCCATCCTGGCGTCAGGGATGTCCTCAGTTCACCCTGGCTGGCAGATTATTGCTTGCAAATTCCAAACTTTTACAGACGTGCTGTGAGAAAGGATCAAGTAATATCACAGGCCCGGCTGGGAGACTGCAGGGAGGACATCCTGACAAGGGTTATTCATGAGGTGCTGCATAATCAGGGTCTGCAGACAGAGATACCAAGCGCTGGGAGCTGGTTCAATTAAAGAGCCATGCAGTGAGACAGGCCTGCTAGGGAGGGCTGGAGAAGAGGAGCAGTTTCCGGAAGTAGATTCTTGGCCGGCTGGAGTCACTACTGATGGGTTGGATTAGAAGTTGCATGGGATCGGAGAGACACTGGGGAAGTGGTAGCAGGAGTGGAAAGTTTTTAATGGGAGGGAAAATGACTTGCTGAGTTCTCTCCGATTGAAAATGAAATCTTTTCCAAGCTTTCTAATGGCACAGCCTAGACAGTAAAACCGAACCATGGTGCGAGCCTAATTGCATGGCCTGCTTTTCCCTTGTCTCCTTCGAGGAGCTCTGGAGGTGTGAACGGGTCAGTAGAGTATGAGTTTAATTTTTATGACTTTACCACTATATGCTTTTCCTGTTTTCAAGGCAGTGCATCCTCAAAGAAAATTCAGAATCAGAGAAGTAAAAAGAGATTCTCTCTCCATCTCCTGTTAGCATTTTGGTGCTTTTACTCCAGTTTATTTCAGACAGGTAATCAGCAGACACCAAATTTGTAATTAAAGTTCCTGAGGTTTTCCACAATCACATTTCTGCCAAAAGTCACGTATTTCACAGAATTCTTCTCCCAAGAAATTTAGCCACCTGTTAAATTTTATTGGTTTGGTTTTTTTTTTTTTTTTTTTTTTTGCACCTCGCTGGATGGTGACTTTTTTTTTTCAAAGAAATAAAGTCATTGCTTTTCAAAAGTTGCTGCCTTGCCCAGTAAGTTAACAAAAGCAAAACTTTGTGATCAGGAATGCTAGATAGGTTTAGTAAACTCTGTAAAACAGATGAGTCTAAGTCATTCTTCAGCAGCATCACATATTAATATGGATATGACATGGATATATCATATATCATATGAATATGATCTTGGGGCTCACATGTCCACAGATATCTACTATCATTTATATGCGTTTTTAAACACACATATACAGGTATGCATAAATAGAATTGTTAATAGATATGTACTTTTATAACTTTTTTCCCCTTTGCGACCACAAAAGAACAATTTTCTTGATTGAGAAATAAAGTTTTTAAAACTGCATCATGGTGATCCTGTCATTAAGCCATCACTCATGTACCCAACAACGCATGGCAAGATATTTTGAATAATTCAGATTTGGGCTACTGTAAATGGTATTTGAATGTACATTGTTGTAAATAAATGTTCATTGTGTCTTTCATATTTCCTTAGGATAGATTCTTAGCAATGAGATTAATGGCTCAAGCGGTATAAATATTTTAAATAGTTTAAAACTTTTTTCTTCTCTCCATATATGTGTGTGTATATGTGCATGTTCCTCTCTCTATGTGTATTTATAAATATGTAAGATATATATTTATCTGTCTATTGATCCATCTAGGAGTCTAATTACTTCCTAGAAGTATTGTACAAATATCCCTCCTCTATCCTTGAGCCCACTGTGGGCATGCTCTTGGACCCCTTCTTCATCAACATTAGTAGAGGACAATAGGATTTAAAACAGCTACAAAAAGAAACAAACAAACAAAAAACAGCTACAACAATCTGACACAGAAACCTCTTTTTCATGTTTCTTCAGTTTTCATTTATATTACACCGGTTAAGTTTAATGTGATCCTTTTATTTATTAGCATGTTTCTTCAGTAGTGTTCTGCTCAGGTTCTTTGGACATTGATTTTCTGGAGGTTAAGTGCTTTTCTAATTGATTTTTATGAGCTGTTTGGACACTAATGGTATTTTCTTTTTGCATTTTTATGACAAATACTTTATGAGGTTGCTTCATTTTAATTTTTCACGCAGCATCTTTGACATTTAAAATATGCATTTCTTCAAATCCTTTATGTCTCCTTAGCAATTTTCCCTAGGGTTCTTAAGACTCTCATTCCCAGATCACTTAAATTCTTACCTGTATGTAAAAATACTTTCCTGCTGCATTTGGCCCTACGGTTGAGGGGCTAAAGTGGGGGATGCTCTAGAACAGTAGGCAGGAGCCTACGCAGGAGAAGATACTGAACAATTATGAAAGAAGTACAAATGGCCAAGAAGTTTCACTTCTCTGAGTCACTAGTAAGAGATTTTGCATTTTGCTTTGTTTTAAGTAATAATCATTGCTTTAAACTAGCCCTTTGTCATCTCACTCTGGAATTATTGCAATGGCTCCCCAATTTTGCCTCACTTCCAGTCTTTTCCAACACCGATCCCTTCGGCACATTAAAGCCGAGGTTAATCTTCTAAAATACAAATCAGATTTTTCACTTTCCTGTTGAACTCCCTCCCATCAGCGTTCCTGTGCAGTGTCCGAGCAGGCATTCTACACCCAGCCCTGGCCTCTGCCTCCTATGCTAGCCACCCCTCCACCTTGCTTTCCTTCACGGTTGTCACTGTCTTATCATTGGGCTTCATTAGACCCGCTGTCTCTGCTTATGGTCTTCCCTCTACTAGAAATCCTTTCCTTTATTCTCTTACATTCCAGCCAGACAGCATCTCTCCCAGAAAGCAGCTCCTTGTATCTATACTCTGCTCTATATTCCTCTTCTTTCTGTTTGTGGCACCCGAGGCTGAACAGTATCTTAAATGTAAACATAACCAATTCAGGGCAAGACATTCAGTTAAGGAAGAAAGTACAAAGTGAAAGCCTGA
Source organism: Nasua narica (assembly GCA_028533885.1). Lineage (NCBI taxonomy): Eukaryota > Metazoa > Chordata > Mammalia > Carnivora > Procyonidae > Nasua > Nasua narica. The sequence goes on along the minus strand of CM052800.1, from coordinate 8,401,155 downwards.
GTCATTCCCTCTGGGTGCTCTGAAAAAACAAAAACAAAAACAAAACCCCAAAACCCCAAAACCCAAAACCCAAAACCAAAAACAAAACCCCAAACCTTGGCAATGAAGATGAAGATTGAGCAGATTTTTAAACATTAGCATTTATTTTAGGGGGCACAGGGTAGAAAGGCATTTACCTGTGTGTCTTACATCTTTCAGAATGTGAGTTCCTGGTGGGCAGTGACAGTATCAAATACTTTTATGGTTCTGACACTTACATGAAGTACATCAGAGTCCTCAACTAGTTTTGATTCATTGCTCTGATTTCCGAATGGTGGCAGGTCTCCCAGTTATCCAGCAAACCAGTCTGCAGTAATTCCACGCCACTATAAAGGGTAATGTGATCATCTCTGATCATCTTTTACACTCAAGTTATTATTGAGCAATTGATGAAAATGTGCTGATTAACAAGCCACCAAACTGAAAGAGATTGCTCTTGATAAAACACTTTTTAAGGAGTTGGTTTTATAGCCTGGGAGCCTAGAATGCATGTGCTTGGAATATCTGAGAGAGCTAGTCTTTGAAAGTGGAATGACGAGCACCAGGAATGTGCTCAGGGGGAGAAAAATGATTTGAGTCTTTTTGTTTGTTTGTTTTTCTTTGTTTGTTTGTTTTTTAATAGAGGAGTGTTGGAAGAACATGAGCAGACTCATAGCAAGTGAGGCAGCTCCAGAGGTAGATGGTGACCGGAGGATGGAGGAAGTCTTGTTTCTCACAAAGAGAATAGTGGACTCCATCCTGATGATGAGAAGGACCTGCTGGTTAAAGGGAACTGAGTTGCGGAATGTCACACCTTTTCCTTATGACTCTGGCATAGCATAGGCAGTAGACAGAGGCTTGTCAAGTCCAGAGGTAAGAAGAGTTGTGGGAGGCTGAGATGTCAGGGAGGCTGATCTGCAGGCAGTGATTCTTGAAGGATGTGTACAACACCAAATGAAGGAGTTGATATGTGTGTAGATTGAACACACAAGTTGTCTTTCTGAGTCAGGTAGTTATTAACGGAAACAATTGACAGTGGAATTTCAGATCAATCACTTGTTCACTCAACAACTATTTGTTGAATGTGGATTATATGCAAGGTACTCTTCTGGCCTGAAAAGTGTAGAAAAACTAAGACATTGCCTTTATTTTGGAGGGGTTATTGGTTAGCTATAAAGATAAACAAGAACTAGGCTAACAGTGACCATTTATCTGCAGTGTGTTGTGTGTCATGTTTTATGATGATTTTTCATTAGTTCTTGAAACATCCTCATGAAACTGGTGATGTTTTTACTCTCTGGGCTTCATGCCTCCACACTAGTAAAGTGGGGTTAACAATAGCACCAACTTCATAGGGATGATGTGATCTTCAGGAAGTAAGAGTGGGTCTGCTTGATACCCTATTCCAAACTCTCACTCATCTCCCAAAACTGCCGCCCAGGTAACTGTAGCACCAAGAAATGGAAGTGTTAAAGAGTTACATAAATCAAGTACACTGGGAACTTAGAGAGAAAAAAAGCAAAAATATGGTCAGGACCTTAGAGGCTGAGTTTTAGAAGGACTCCAATGCCCAAGAGAATGTAGAGTGCTTTCTGAGCCTGAAAAAAACCGAATTGGCACAAAATATCAATCCAAAGTAAGTATCGTATCTTCAAACCAGAGCGTTCGCCTTCTCTAAATCTTCAAAGATCAGATGAAAGAAAGTAGTTAGGAATTTTCAAGGTAATTACATTGAACAACGAGAAGGCAGTCATATTTTGACCTTTAACGGTGAGATAAGACAGAAAGTAAAGTCTTTGATCTAAAATATTGAGAAAAAAACAAAATCAACACTACCACCAGCAAACAAACAAACAAACAAAAACAAACAAACAAAAAACAATTAAAAAGAAAATCAAAAAGCAAATAAAACACCCAGGCACTTAAAGGCACCAGGCATCAAATCACAAGTCTATAAACTTCACACAGTGGAATTTTCCAGTAATGAATTCCATAAACTCCTAACTTGGTGAGACTTCTCCCCCTTCTTCTCCACCCACCTTATTAAACACAAGGTTGGAGTTTCACAGGCTTTGCAGTAAATGTGAGTCCTCATGGCACTCATGGTATTGGTAAAAAAGTTTCAGTTGTCATTATTTCACAGTTAATAGATGAAAGTGAGCAGGAGAGGGGAAGTGAGGGAAGGATTTGATTTACGGTTGTCCTTGTACCCAAGAGTCCTTGACAATCTGTTTTAAGATGCTCCTCAAATCGCCACAGAAACATCTGCCAAATACTCTACTGCAGGGCAAAAACTCAGTGGGTTTTATGTGCTGTCGAATCAATGGCCTATTTCTTCAAACTCTAACATAGGTTCAGAGTTTTCTGGAAACTTAAGAAAGAAAAAATAAGAAGCTCTTTTGATGGCTGGTTGCAAAAAAGTCAACACCTGCTACTTGAATTTTGTGGGGTTTTATTTAATGCCTGGTTAAGGGAAAATGTCAAGGGGTTTCCAAATTTGCATCAATTTGAATAAAACCATTGTTACACAGCTTGCAAAAAGTCAAAACACTTTGGGAGAAGTTAGAACAGATTTTTTTTTTTTTCTTGCAGAGATTGGCATAAAAGCAAAACCTCAGAGATCTTAATCTGACGTAATCTTGCAAGAATTGCACATAACCATATTTGCCAATTAAACTTATGTTCCAGAAGATAAAGTATTTGCTGAATTAGAGTATATAATTTGATAGATAAGGGAATGCCTTCCCTTCATAAATATTTTATCAGGAAGTAAAAATATACAAGTTGATACTCCCAATAAGGCCATGAATATCAAGGAAAAGGGATCTAACTTGTGTTTCAAGGGAAATAATTTTGATTGAGAATCCAAGTTCCAAGATACGTTTTTCCAGTAAAGAGAATGCTGTATAAGTACAAACAAAAACATTTTTTAGATTAACAAAATAGTTGCAGATGGATTTTGTGTGCAAATTAAAATATAAATGTGGCATGCATTTTTCCTCTAAAAGATAAAAATTGAATCTGAAAAAAATTCTCAAGTATTTCTAATTGTCATTAGCTTGATAATTAGGGCTCAAGCAGATTTATGTGGTCTTGGGTACTCAGAGATAAGTATCATGGTGTGTGGGAAAGGGTTCCATAAGTAGACTTTACACTCTTGTTTTTTATGAAGTGTTGGATAATGTAGGGAGCATTAAAATGAGTACTTATATTGATAAGAGTGATTAGTAAGGAGTAATGAGATTTTTCCAAGAAGCACATGAATCATTTAGGCAAGATCTAGCTGAAAAAAAGTGAATTTCAACGTTCTCATCTTGGGTCATTAAATTTGTCTACAAATCAGTCGTACTAATTAATATATGAGAGCTATTAATATGAATGAGTTGACTCTTAAATTAAATTCCTCACCAAAATGAATAAGAGAGCAAGATGGTTTCCAAACTTTTTGGTGGACTACTTGGTTATCCATCCTTAAGGAGACAAGAATTTAATAAAATTTTGTGAAACCATGTCTGAGCCACACAGTTCTTGGCTGTGGACCAGAGAAGCTAAATGCTCAGCCTTGGGGCCACAGAGCCTTCTTTAGAAGGAAGATGAAAAGAATGAAAGAAATTATTCCATTCCTCCCATCTTGATTTTTCCTTCTTTATTACTCATATGATAATTCAGGCTTGGGAGTCTTCTTCACCTTTTGAATAGCAAAATCAAGCAAAGTTCTAAGGAATAATGATCAGCAGTCTAGAACCACTCTGCTCTAGAGAGTGGGGAGAGCCCTTTTCCATCCTGAACTGCTCTATCTTCTAGAAGTAAAACATTATTAAGTTCTTGCAATGTGTCAGACACTCCGCTAAAGGCTGTGGGTTGGCTACCTTCTTCCCTTGACAAGAAGTAGGCATCACCACTATCTCCATTAAAAATGAGAAAACTGAGTCACAAAGTATTTAAGCAATTTTTTCCTGGTTTGTGAGAGAGCTAGGATGTTAACACAGGCAGCATGAACTTCACAGCTTTCACTTTTAATCACCACATTTTATTCACTTTCAAATTTCTATTATGATGCAAAGTGATATTTAGAACAGCATCCCCGAAGGCCACAGCCAAGAATGCCATATTTGCCCCTACTTTCTTTTTTCAAAAACTTTATTGTCATTAGAGACAGCATTCACAAATATGTAGAATATTAGATTAACCAGAACACACACTATCTAATCTGTCTTCCATGACATAACAATTATTGAACATCAGAAAGAGCCATCTTTTTGCATCTTTAGCTTTAGTTCTGGTCCTGAAACAAAGTCACCTCTTTCAGCTCTGGTTTCTCTGCTCATCTGCTGGATGAAGCTTCAGTGTGCCCTTGCCTCCTCCCCTAACTCTTGAAACACTAACCATTAGCTTGTCTATCCTCCACCCTAACTTAGAAGGCTGAGACAACATCTTATAACTCTTCTTTTATCTCCAGAATCCAATACAATGCCTGGTCCAGTGAGTACTGACTGAATTAAAGGATGGAGAGCTTCAGATTTGACTCCTGTTTATGGGATGATAACATTTGCATTAACTGAAACTTAGGAGAGATGATGAATAGGAAACCGTGCAGAATGAAAATGTGGTACATCTTTCTTTGAGGATTATTTGTAATCATTTTATCTACAGGTAAACTTGACTTCTCTGAGTGTCATACCCAAAGGAAATTATTGGGAAAATTCTCCAAAGCTATTTCAAAAACTAATCCTGGTCCTTGTTATGAAAGGAAGGAATAAGAAACTTTTGGATGCAGAGGTTCTGGGTAAGGCAGAGTTTGTAGAACCAGAAGAAATAAAACCTCAAAGCTGTCATTTTCAAGGAACATTCTCTAGTTGCAACTCAGAATGGGGAATACGAGGCATCTATTATGTACAACGCTCCATATTAGGCACTTATATAAAATTTCGCCAAACCCCATAATTGTTATGTGAGAAAAAACAGCCCAATTTTATAAGTTGAGGAAATAGAGGCTGAGAGAGGTTTACAACTCATCCAAGGTCACATATTTAAAAGGTAGGAGCATTAAGATTGAATCCACATCTGTATGACTCAAAAGTTTAGCACATACCACAAACAAGGGGAACAAAAGCAAAAATAAACAAGAGGGATGACATCAAACTAAAGAGTTCTGCACAACAAAGGAAACCATTACCAAAGTGAAAAGGCAACTGACAGGATGGGAAAGAATATTTGCAAATTATATATCGGATAGGGGATTAATATCCAAAATACATAAAGAACTTAGATTACTCAATAGTAAAAAAAAAAAAATCCAATTAAAAATGGGTATCGGAACTGAATGATCATTTTTTTTTCCTCAAGAAAAGACATGCAAATGGCAACAGATGCATGAAAAGTTGCTCAATGTGCCAATTGTCAGGGAAAAGCAAATCAAAACCACAGTGAAATATCTCTTCACACCTGTTAGAGGGGCTATCACCAGAAAGACAATAAGGAATAGGTTTTGCTGATGATGTGGAGAAAGGGGAGCCCTTTTGCACTGTTGATAGGAAAGCAAATTGTATAATGGATGGAAAACGGCATGAATATTCTTCAAAAAATTGAGAAGAGAAATGCTACATGATCCAGCAATTCCACCTCTAGGTAAACAGCAAAAAGAAATGATACCATGGTTTTGAAGCAATATCTGCACTCTCATGTTCATTAAAACATTATTTACAACAGTCAAGGCATGGGAATAACCGAGGTGTATATCAATGGAAAAATAAAGAGAATATGTGAAGATTACTCAGCCACGGGAAAGAAGGAATTCCGGTTATTCGCTTAAATAGGTGGACCATGCGACCATTTTGCTTAACTAAGTAAAACAAGTCAGACAAAGAAAGACAAACACTATCTGATCTCAATTATATATGGAATCTAAGAAAAATAGACTAATAGACATAGAGAACAGATTGTTGGTTGGCAAGGCCAGTGGATGGGAGATGAGACAAATGGGTGAAGGGGGTCAGAAGATACAAACTTCCAGTTATAAGATAAGTTCTGGGGATATAATGTAAAGCGTGGTGACTGTAATTAAAAGTACTATTTTGTATATTTGAAAGTTGCTGATAGAGTAGATCTTAAAAGTTCTTATCAAAGGAAAAGAAATGTTACTATGTGAGGTGACGGATGTCAGCTAAACTTATGGTGATCATATATGTACATATATACAATCATTATGTCGTACTCCTGAAACAAATACAGTGTTATACATCCATTATATTTCAAAAAAACAACAGAAATTTAGCACTTTCTACTAACAACAACAGTATTGATCCCTTAACATGCTATCCTTGCCTCCTGATTCTTCTTTGGCAAAGCCTAAAGGTGGTGTTGTTAGGCTCAAGAAGCAATCAAGAATTTGTGTTTATTACAAATTCTGAATTGCATGAATTAGAGTTATTATACTTGTAAGTAATAAAAACCCAACTCCAATAACCTTAGGAATAACAGGAAAATTATTCCTGGGTATTGGCATATCCTGTAGGATATCTAAGCTGTCAAAAGGACAAGGAAGCAGATATACCTAAGAAACCTCTGGAATTGAGAATTTAAATGCCATTAGAGCTACTTCTCTGATTCCTAAGCCTATTTCTTACCCTTCATGATACCTTTCTTCTCCCTCACTACAGACAGGACCATAGACAGCTCCCATGCAGCAAGAGCTTCATTATCCAAGGGGAGAATACTATGACTCTGAGTCTTGGCTTCAAAATTGGTGGAAAGGACTCTACTTGGCCAGCTAGAGCCCCATGTCTCCCTTGCACCAGCAAACCAAGGCCAAAAGCACAAGGCAGAGCAGATCATTCCACAATACTGGAGGAGGGCTCACATAGATCAATGGACACATGTACTCCTCCACAGAGGCCCAGTGTATTGAGATTGAAATAAGCTAGGAGTTAATAGGAGGCATATTTGGAGGAAAACATTGTCTAGATGCAGAATGTGCTGAAGTCCCACATGCCTCAAGACTCATTATTTTTCCCTATAGATATTCTTTCTACCAAAAATTTTGGCTCTTAACAACACAACTTCACTAGTATTTTTTGCTTGGCAAGTAATGCAAAGGTGAGAGAAGTATTTCTACTTAATGTTCATACAATTGCCATTTAATCGAGGGTCACCTGGTTTGGGCTCATCCAGAATAAGTTAAAAGTACAGTAAAAGGGTAAGACACAAGATAAAATTGTCAGAATCAGAAGGTTGCTATGTTTTATTGAAAACAAGGAATTTCTGGATTTATGACATCTCATTTAGCTGTAGAAAACAATTCTATGTAAAAGGCATCCCCATTTTGATATCCCAAAATGGTATTTGCAACATGTATTCATTGTAATTCTTATGTTAGTCACACTGAGTTGCTTGTTAAGGATGCAGAGTTCAGACCTACTGGATCAGGATATTTATGAGTGGCATCTGGAACCTGGAGTTTAACAAGCTGCTCATATGATTTTTATAAACAACAAAGTTTAGCAGCCTCCAGTCTTAGGCAGTAACTGCTACAAACATGAGGTTGGGACTTTCGTTCTTTCCTGGTGATGGCATGCCTTGGCACAACCTTTTTTGAAACCAACTTTACTACGTGTGTCAAGATCCTTAAAATGTTCATAATTTTTATTGTTAGTAATTTGATTGTGGTGATCTCTCTTTTTTTAAGATTTATTTATTTATTTATTTATTTATTTTTTTTAAAGATTTTATTTATTTATTTGAGAGACAGAGAAAGTGAGAGCATGAGAGGAGAGAAGGCCAGAGGCAGAAGCAGACTCCCCGTGGAGCTGGGAGCCTGATGTGGGACTCGATCCCGGAACTCAAGGATCATGACCTGAGCTGGAGGCAGTTGCTTAACCAACTGAGCCACCCAGGCGCCCTATTTATTTATTTTAGAGAGAGGGAGAGGGAGAACATAAGCTGGAGGGGTAGGGGGGAAGAAGAGAATCTCAAGCAGATTCCCCACTGAGCTTGGAGCCCCATGAGGGGCTCAATCTCTTGACCATGAGATTACACCTTGAGCTGAAACCAAGAGTCCGACACTTAACTGACTGAGCCACCCACGTGCCTCTGTGGTGATCTTTCTTGAGGAACTATGTGAAATATGGAGAATCTCAAGCAGATTCCCCACTGAGCTTGGAGCCCCATGAGGGGCTCAATCTCTTGACCATGAGATCACACCTTGAGCTGAAACCAAGAGTCCGACACTTAACTGACTGAGCCACCCACGTGCCTCTGTGGTGATCTTTCTTGAGAAACTATGTGAAATATGGAGAACATAAAACATTAAGTAGAGAAAATAGTCATTACCTTACATTATGAGGGAAAAAAGAGAGACCATAAGATGAGAATAGTTATATCAGTTTTGGCTAATCTACCTCAATGTGATATTATTCAAGGCATTAAAATGGATGTTTGTAAAAAGTATATAGTAATTTAACAAATTGCTTGATTTATGATGTTAAATGAGAAAAAAGTATAATTATAGTTATGTATACCAAAGTTACAAAGTAACATTATATCTGGAAAACACCTGAAGGACGTACATTGTTGTAATAATGGTTCATTGGATTATGAACAATTTTTTCCTTCTCTCTGTTTTTGTTTTCAAAATGTTCTATAATAAATTGTTGCTACTCTAATAATAAAAAATTAAAAACTATTTTTATCAAGTTAGAGAAAAATTTTAATACTCATAAACTTGAGGGGAAAAAAATCCCACTTGCTCCCTGCCTCTGGAGATATGGATGTTATGCAGCCACAACCCCATTAACTGGCTCCTGTGGTGAGCCCCTCCTTACCTTCTACTTTGCATTCTATGCCCGGGTGTCTGCATATCTGTTCTTACTATTTCTCTTCTTCCTCAAGATGACAATCCTGCCTCAGTACCTAGAGAGAAAGCTGAGAATTCTCAATACCTAGTCCCACAAGTTAGTAGCAGTGACCTCCTGCATCCTTGTGGCTCTGCCTACACAGTTGACAACTTTCCTCTACCCCCTAGTATTACAGATCTGTTTAGAATGTTATGAACATCCATGTGGCTCATTCCAACGTAAAGCAACACTGGGGAATTGAGAGATGAACTTGAAATGAGCACTAATAGCTGTTTATCTTTGTATACATCTCTCTAGGTATAATCTTTGAGGTTATTTTTACTCTTCATTCTCTTACATACCCCATATCATATTTCTTATTTAATACAGAAGCCCTCAATTCAGGGAGTTTTCATCACATTCCTTCTTATATCCCACAAATATATGTTTTTAAACTTCATGTTGAATTAGGTTGAGTCTGTCGTACTCCTTAATTTAGCATCAATTCCCGCAAGGCATCTGTCTCAATTGTATTGTATCTCAGTTGTGTTGTATCTATTGTATGTACGCATGTGTGTATGTATGTATGTATGTATTACACTATATCTTCATCACCCACTCTTGTTCTCCTCTTCCAAAAAGACCATTCAGTGTTTTTTTTTTACTTCTGTCCTTTTATTTGTATATATCCTTGTAGAATACAGATATTTTTATTATGAATATTTGATTTATATTATATGATATCTGCTATATACCTTATTTTGTTTCTTTTCTTTTCCCACTTAACATTTAGTTTTGGAGGTGTAGCCATGCTTTGGATACACCTCCTGTAGCTCCTATAATTCAGTATTCTATGGTACACAGCCTACACATTTTAACTACCATTCCCCCTGTCATCAGCCCCCCCATTGACTCCAAACTCAACAGCTATTTTCTTGAAAAATACCCATGATAAAATACCTGTGTTGCAATTATTTTCTTTAGCTTTAGTGGGAATAGAAGCTGGCAACTTTTGTCACCTAAAAATGGTAAGCAGTTTCTGTCCTGTAATTGGAGATAAATTAAGTTGAACTTTGGAACAAATATTTTTGTTGTTGTTGTTGTTCCTGAAGAAAGGAAAAGAACCCTTACCTTTTGGTTAAAAAAATTTGGAAAATTCTCACTCTTTAGGGTGACTAGAAGACAGTTCCTGGGGCCAAAATTCACCTAATTACCTTAGAATCAGAAGGTGTGTCCTTATTGCTCATATAAATTGGAGATCTTTTTATATTAGAAGAATATAGACTTTGGAAATAAGGGTGTTTTTTTGGACCAAAATATATTTCTTTTTCAGTGTAGTTTTAGATTAATCTAATTTATAATTTTTTTCTTGTGAATTGCCTTTTTTTTTTCTCTCTGAGGGTTTGTTTGCAGTCAATGTAGAACTGAGATTATAAAAATAGCAGTAAGGATCTGTAGGAATGGACTTTGTTCATTCATTCAACATAAATTTATTGAGATTTACTATGTTCCATGCACTAGCATAAGCAATGCGCTATCACAGGTAATAAAACAGCTCAACCTTCATGAATCTTGTAGTTTTCATTTTATCCTAGAAGGATGACTAGGAAAAAAATCTTGCCTTCTCTTGGTGCTCCTTAAAATACAAGGCCATTGATTTTCCATATCTGATATTATTATTTATAAACCAATAATTATGAATATGCTAATTGCTCAGGAGAAGTCATTTTACATAAACACGTTAATATAAATATATTTGGACAAAATGTCTTAAAACAAAGAAATTATATATATGAACATATATATATATATATAGATGGCAGTTTGGAAAACTAAAAATCTGTTTCTACTTCCCTTTGTGGAAACCCATCCAAATGATTTTAGAAAATTAAAAAAAATTAGGATGATATTCCATCTCCAATAACACAAGGGGTAGGTAGCCATTACAAGTCACAATATATAAAGAATGTCTGAAATAAGATATTTTAAAATAGGGATAATGATAGCCTCTTCAAATTTATGTATAGATGTATATTTCTCTAAAATAACTGTCACAGTGTCACAAGACCCATCCGATGACCTTCTACTGGATAAAGGTATATAGGAAGACTGGGTAGATAGAAGAGAATATATCCTCAGAGAGCCTTCAGACCACTTAAAAAAATCGAGCAGAAGGAAGAACCATGAAGACATGTCAACTTTATTAGCAATAATATTAGTGAGAGAGCCACCTAGGGGCAATCTCAAAGGAGGGAAGAAAAGCAGATAGAAAGAAGCACACAGCACCTAAGATTTTCAGAAAAGTTCTCAGTTAGCCCTAAAGCCTTTTGAATACTAGAGGAACATGTCCTCAAGCCAGAGGACATTGATTTAAGAAAGATTGAGACCATTAATCAAAATGTAAGGTGTTGACTTTCTCAGCCCTGTGCTTTCTGCCAGCTATCCCACTGCTGGGAGCAAGTAGCTAACTCAGAAGAAATGGTCTTCTCCCAGCTTCAGACATATGTAACAGAAAAGAAGTGACTCAGAACTTCTGCACAGACTCTACAATTAAAAGGGAGAAAAAGCACGAGAGACTGTGGACTCTGAGCAACAAATTGAGTTTTGGAGAGTTTTGGAGGGGAGGAGGTGGGGAGGTTGGGTGAGCCTGGTGGTGGGTATTAAGGAGGGCACGTATTGCATGGAGTTCTGGGTGTGGTGCATAAACAATGAATCTTGGAACACCGAAAATTTTTTTTTAATGGTAATAGTGTTGCTGAAAAAGATTAAGCAAAATAAAATACCTAAACTTTATCAGAATTACTCTAGAAAATGAGAAAGAATCAGATATCACAGGCAATAGAAAAGTTACTCTAAAAAAAACCCCAAAGAGCTCAAAGGATAAACCGTAGAGATAAAAGGAAAAGAAACTGATAATGCTACAGAAGGAAGTTAAAAATTGAGAATAGATCAGAAAAAGAAAAAGGAACAGAAAAATAAAACCACCATGGAGTTGAGAGGCATATTTGAAATAACAACTGTAACATGAGCAAAATTAAATAAATATGACTGAAAACATGGCCAAAGACAGAGGATAGGCTTGGTTCAATCACATATAAAAAATAGAAAAAAAACCCATAAAACTATTTGCCAAAAGGTAATATAAAAATATAAAATAAATTTCAGAGCATGTTTCTCCTTGACACTATTTTTCAATGAAAGAATATTTCAGAATGACCTATTAAGTTTTACTGTGATTGCTTTGCCAGAGCCAAAGAGCAAGACCCATGAGGATGGATGGGATTTTTTAATGAAGGAAATGGACATTTATCCTGGGAAACTGCACATCCTGAGTCAATAAGTCATAACTGGAGAAGATGATCTTAGAATAACGTAAGATATGACTACTTCCCTTCTCTTCTGTGGCCTCATGGACTTGGTCAGAGCCAGACTTCCATTGGAATGGGTCTTCTAGCAAATACACTCTCTGGGAATGACCCAATGACAATGAACTCCCTGGGCAATGAACTCCTTGTCCCCAGGACAAGGATCCTGGGGAGTCGGCATTTCAGGGCTCCTGAAGGTGACTGATGATGTTAAACCCTGTCACAATAGATTGTAGTCTTAAGTCATTTTCTATGTTCTCTTTCTTCATCTCTTTCTTATTTTCAAACTCAATTTCCGTGGAAGTCTTATTGTGAAGTCATCTCCTCATCTCCAGAACTTCGCAATAGGTACAGGCAAAGACATGTACTCTAATTGTTAAGGACTGAACCGTGCCCTACCCACCCCCAATTCATATATAGAAGTCCTAACCCACAGGAACTAAGAATGCGACTATATTTGAGATTGGCCATTAAAAAGGTATTAAGTTAAGGGGCACCTGGGTGGCTCAGTGGGTTAAAGCCTCTGCCCTTGGCTCAGGTCATGATCTCAAGGTCCTGGCATCGAGCCCCGCATCGGGCTCTCTGCTCAGCCGGGGAGCCTGCTTCCCCCTTTCTCTCTGCCTGCTTCTCTGCCTACTTGTGATCTCTCTCTCTGTTTCAAATAAATAAATAAAATCTTTTTTAAAAAAGTATTAAGATAAAATGAAGTCATATGGGTGATCTCTAATCCAATATGACTGCTGTTCTTATAAGAAGAAGAGACTAGGACACAGATACACTGGTTTCCAGAATGAAATTGCTGTTGTTTAAGCCATCAGTTTATGATATTTTGTTATGACAACCCTAGAAAACTGATACAATAACCAAAAAATGAGCTGCAATAGTCATAGAAATAGTAGCAGAAGCATTTACTACATTCCAAATAATGTCCTAAGCACTTACGTCTATGCATTCACTTAATCTTTACCAAGACTCTAAGAGAAGGATTAATGCTTGCAAAATGCTTGGAAAAATAGCTGCATAAAATGAGTGTTCAGTAAATGTTACCCATTAATGTTTTCTATGTTTTAGAGGTGAGGATACAAAAGCTCAGAAAGGTTGGCCACTTTCTGTACATTTTCATAAGTGGACATGTTAGCCCTCTGATCTACTCCTCCAGGGCCAGGTTGAGATAAAGCATTGATCAGCAGAGCAGAGATCCCCAGCTGTATCTAGCAGGACAGAAGTCCCACCATGGGCATCAGCAGTGGGAACTGCAAGGTGATAAGAGGATGGCGGACCCACGGAAAAAACTGCAAGGGGTCACTCCACGTTAGAGAAGGATAGGGGTGGGGGGATTCTGAAGATATTTACACGTAAAACCCATCCATACAAACACGTACCACTTCTCAGTTGAGCCCAAAGTTTTGAACAACCTGTTTACCTTCCTCAGTGTCTCAATAAACAGATGGGTCACTTTCCTTCAATTTAACTCGATAGCAGTATTATCCCAGGATCCATGACCTTAACATTCTTCAGCTATCTGGTAAACAAACTTTAAGATAGCCTTCCAGGGAGAGAGAAAGATGAAGGACTCCAAATGGCCATTGTTTTTTGTTTGTTTTTTGTTGCTGTTGTTTTAATATCAATCAAGAGCACGGACATCTGCTGAAGTCAAGGGGAATCCCAGCCTTGCTTTCAATGGAAGTACTTTCTTTGGCTTGTCTGAGCTTCCCAGGCTATTAGCTTCAGGAGATATTGTATCATCTGGCATTTCTCTTACTACCTCAGAAATGCATATTACATAGAACAGGCCAGCCCGTCTCTTTTCTCTGATACTGGCATACTCATAATACAGGAAAATACAGGGATAGAAAGAGATTGAATTAAGGAGAAGTTGTGTGTCTAACATGTCACAGCTAACACCACACTCAGCCCATTCCTTTTTGGGTTGTGTGCCCATCTGAATCTCATGCACTCTGATGAGAAGATCAGAAGTAAAAGCCCAAGCATGTGTGGGGCAGGGGGTGTTTCCTAATTTTAGGAGCATCTGCATGGCCCCTGTGAGACTCCACCTGTTTCTAGCAGATGCCACCATCATTAATCCGTCAACACTTGCCAATTTATTTTTTATACACTCAGCACTCCGGGCAGGAAAACAATATGGCTTCTCCAATGACTACTTTTCTTGCTGCCTGATGCAACTGTCATTTTGAATTTTTCCTCAAACCACCTATCTGTCTTCCTCCCCTCACTCTGTGGATAGTTATCTGTGACTCCCTAGCAGGGTGGGACACCTGAGCAGGAGAGACACTGTCGAGTAGGATAGTGTGTATGTTGGTCGGGGGCCCGGACTGCTCCATCAGCCCATCAATTATCTACTTCATTTTCAGGAATAAATATGGATCTGTGTATGTGCATGAGTGTGTGCATGTGTGTGAAGGAGAAAGAGCTTGGAGAATGACACAGGAATGTAGAGTAGTGCTTGTTCCTTTCTAGATGGAGGAAAAGCAGAAAGAATCTGAAGGGGTCCTTAAGATCTTCTGATGCTCAGAGATGTTCCTCCCCATGGACGGGGTTGCTCTCGAGGGTATGTGAGACTCCCCACTGGCTTCTGGAGGAATCACCTGATTTAGTTTGTGTGCAGAGTGCTGGGGCAGAGAGAAGGATGATTTTCTACAGTCAGTCTATTATATCAGTATGTGAGTATAGGAGGTCATACAGTCTCCTTTATACTCCACCCGCTGTGATGTCTTGAGCATCCAGGCAAGTTGGATGTCTTTGTGTTGTCTTGGCTGTTGGAGGTGGGTTTTGTGTGTATGTTTCTTGTATCTGTAGTGTATGTGTATTTGCATGTGTGTGTGGTTGCAGTCTCAAGTTCAGACTTAAGCTCACAATATGTTACCTGTCTAGACACTGCAATGCCTGTCGCACCAGCAAAAAGACTGGGTTGAGGTAGTTCGCACATTTTTGTGGGTTTTCTGAAAATACCTGTTGAGTACATAAAATGTGCACCACTTGAATTACAGGCATTTCTGAAACAATATGTCTTGCATTGCTTTCGTCTCCTAGTTAGAAGAAGAAGGGATGGTGGAGAGATTTTGTTTTCGAACAGTAAAATTTATTTAACGCTGTATACGTGCTAGGCACTTGAAGAACATACTGGGTATGCAATAACTTATTTCAAACTCACTGTGACCCTTGGAGAAGATCATCGTTATTGCAATTGCTATTTTACAAGCGAGGAAGCCAAAGTACAGAGAAGCTACATGGCTGGTAGAGCTCAAATGTTAAGCAAAGCTGTCTTGCTCTAAAGTCTTCCCAGTTACGAAGCCAGTGCTTACCTGCCTTGATCTTGACGTGCACAGAAAATGTGATGCACATTTATAAGGCACACCTCAGGAAATAGAGGAGTTTGCTCTTGCTTAGAGGCAATCATCCTGGGACTTCAGCTGGCCTTGATCCTGTCAAGTGGCCTTGATGGTTAAAGGGTTAAATGGCTCTGCTTACCTATAACTCATTTTGGAGATGTCAATTAGAAAATGGCACAAGCTTTACTTCTTCTCTAAGAAGAGCACCATGCATTACTTCCCCTGAGTCCGCACCTGGTACCCTGCTCATCCACCCACTGTCCTTCCTGCTGCTTCTGCACGTGAAGATTCTCAGGAGGATGTAGTAGATGTTGGGACAACCAAACCCCACACCTCCAACACATTATTCTGCAGACCAAGAACACGATGATACAAAGCTGCAGATGCCGTGGCGGACCACACAGGGTTTCTTCTCTCTCCCCGTCAGAGAGCCACAATACACAGTTTGGGGAATTTGACTGAGAACTTAGCGGGCTGGGGGCAGATGTTTCTGATTAACCCAAGTCACGTCTGCTAATCACACCATTCTTTTTTATTACTGATTGATGAACAAACATATGACCAAATTCTGGCCAATAAGTCACCAGGAGAAGTTGCTAGAAATTTTCACATTTTCCCTTACTTGCAGAAGAGAACAGGAAAAAGGTTGTTTTTTCCTGACTCCTACTAGATGTAAACAGCTGTCCTATGACAGTAGTCCTATGACTGCAGCCACGTCCTGAACTCAAGGGAATCATCCTACCACCAAGCTTACACTATGGATGGCAGAATAGAGACACTGATAGAAGCTGGGACACTCATGTCATTTGTGACCTATTGGATCAACTGCCCACTGCCTAGGTCTGGATTTAAAGTTATCTAAGATAATATGTACCTCTGTGGCTAAATCAGAGCCCAGTTTTCTGCTCTTGCAGCCAAAAGCATCTGACCTATTCTGTTCTGCCTCTAGACGTCCCTGTGAGCATCTCACTAGGTCTCCTGTAGTTAGTATAGCAAGAGGTCTTCACCTCTTCATGTCATAGTTCCCTAGATCCCTACGCCCATACATAATGGTTTATTT
This sequence comes from Nasua narica, assembly GCA_028533885.1. Classification (NCBI taxonomy): domain Eukaryota; kingdom Metazoa; phylum Chordata; class Mammalia; order Carnivora; family Procyonidae; genus Nasua; species Nasua narica. The sequence goes on along the minus strand of CM052800.1, from coordinate 8,384,531 downwards.
TTTGGACTCTTTCCACGAGTAATATTTTTACTACGTTAAATATAATACCAAAGAATCACAAGTGAAACCAATCACTAAATTCTAGTTATCAAACCACTAACTATAACAAACCCCGACATAGTAATATATGTGTGTCTTTATAAATACATTAAGTAACACAACCTACTGGTGGATTTAATAACTTCTGTATAATAGCGGTGGTATCGTACACTTTCCATTTGAAACAATTATAACGTAATGAGAAGATCTGCTATTTTCATTAGTGACCTAGCCACAGCTTCTCTTATGCTGTCGTGGTTTGTGGTCTGTGGAGTTTCTTGGACCTCAGGTTAAGGCCCTTGAGCTAAGAAGAAGGTAGGATGTTCAAGTCCACAGACTCCCAAGGGCCTGGAGCCAACTTCTGCTCCAGAAATCTTTTGCCTTTAATCCTCCTCTAAGGCTGCTCCAGGGGATTTTCTTGCCTCACCTGCTTTTATTTTGTTTCCTCTGAATCTTCCTGCAGATAAACATTCTCTCCCTTATCCCTAAAGCCCATTGTGATATCTATCTATCTATATCTATCTATCTATCATCTATAAATATATATATTTTTTACTGTGTTCTCTTGAAGTCCCAGAAATCAATCTCTCTCTCCCTCTCTCTTCCCGCCCCCTCTCACACACACACACACTCAAATATGCATCTGTTCTCCAGTGTACCCAGGCTTTCTTTGTCCTGGTCCTTTGTTCTGGGCCACCAAGTTTATCCTGAAGAAGCATTGTTGACACACTTGAGCTAGAAGACTTAGAACCCTGCTCCTGTTTGTTTGGAAACACTTTGAGGAAGGAGGACATATATTCTCCCCTTTTGCAGTTCCCTCCTTTAATATTTGGACCATGGACTCAAACATAAGCATCACTTATGTTTGCCTAAATGTCAGGAGCTCTGTATTCCCCCACATCCCTTCTCTGACTTCCCACTCCCCAACCTCTCTCAGCTGGTTTCCAGGCTCTCCAAAACAGGCCAGTAGAGGGCTTTTCAACATGAAATACAAGCTACATCAGAACGAAACCTGCTGAGATTATGTAAGGGAATCAGGAAGGCTGTTAACAAGCAAGATCTGTATGGAGAGGGATACAGGTTGGCTTTTGTTTTCTTCTCAACTTTTTGCTTGTGTTTTTAAATACAACACCATGCAAACAAATTGCTTTTATGACAAGAAAAATGTTTTAAAGCAAAATATATGAGACCTCCCCAAATTATGTAACTCAAATAGGAGGGATGGGCACCCCTACAACCCAGGAAAATTTCTTTTGACTTTGCTTTCGAGGGTCGTTTCACATGAATAATGAGGCCTTTCCGGTTTACCAAGAACTGTCACAGCAATTGCCTCATTTGGCACTCAATAATCCAGTGAGATTCACAGACTTCGTGATTTTGTTTCATTCCCATTTTACAGACAGGAAACCTAGAATCAGAGGAGTTTAAATGACTTAATTTCTGTCAAAGATTACAAACTGGAGAGGAGAGGGCAAAACAGCGTGTCACAGACGCACAGACGAAGCACAGGAAAGGACACGGAAAGAGGCTCTGGCTGGCAGGGAGGGCAGGAAAGGGAGGTAGCAACATTCCCTTCCTCCCGGACACCCCTGATGCACTACCCCTCCCATAAATTCTTCCCACTACTGCACCATCTCTATAAGCTGTTGTTCTATTTTTCCTTTTTAAATGTTTTAATTGAAACACATTTGCCATGACATTATGTAAATTTAAGGTATATAACACATCAATTTGATACATTTATAAATTCTGGTATGATTGCCTTTGTAGATAGGTAGCACTTGTATCATCTCAGGTAATAACCATTTCCTGGGCCTGAGGAAGGGGATGGGAGAGATGTGTGCAGCTCTTCTCCTATGTTCAGATGAGGAATTGAAAGTCCAGAGAAGGGAAGTCACTCGCCTACACTTAGAAGCTAGTAAGGGTTGGAGGTGAGATTCAAACAAGGTCATGCCTGGCACTAAACCTTCCTCTCTAAACCATTTCACCCATCACCCTCCTCCAAAAGTGATCGCAGAGGAAGGCCTTGATGTCTTACAAGCCTGTGGTGTATCGGACTTCCCTGCTGAGCCCTACGAGCCTCAGGACAGCAGAGGTAGTCTCATTACCTTCAGGCCCTCAGTCCCAGTATAGAATCCGGGTCAGAGCAGCCATTTAACATGTGGAAAAACCAAAAGAAAAGGGATTTGCTGCCCTAGAGAGGCTGGTCCCCCAGCAGCTGAATCTTTTCATCTGGGTCCACAGAATGAAGACCCGGGATGGCATAGCCATGCTCTGGCTTTTTGCATTTTCAGAGTTGCCACCTTCAGTCAGGCATTTGTTGTCCGAGAAACCCAGGTACAATGCCCCAGATGCAGCCTTTGCAGAGATTAGCAGGGCAGGATAGGGAGTTCGGGGTACAGGCCCGCTGTAATGGATCCCACCTTTGCCTCTCCCCATTACTGCTAGCCCACTACAGGGTGCAACAGCCGAATACTGCCTTAGCAAAACCAAAAGGTTAAAATCTGTGTTTCAGCAATGGGCTTTGTGCAAAGTGGCTGCTAGTCTGTGGATTACGCCATTCTGTGACCTTTCTGAGATGGAGCATTCTTCACAGCTGTCATTGCATCAGACGCACAAGCCCAGAAATATCATTAAGGGAGACGTCTTGGCTGGGAGTCTGTGCCAAGCCTGGGGGAAGGGGTCTGTACTGAGGAAGCACGACCAGAAATTCAATAAATGGAGCTGCAGCCAAACATGGATGCTGATCCAGTGATGAATAGACGAGGCCAGGAAGCAGGGATGCTTACTTACCCTCTGGCCTCACTGCTTTGTACAGCAATCATCCATTTCCATGTCTGTCACCCTCAGTAGTCTGTAAATTACCCTAAGGTCATGAACCTGTCATATTTCCCTATCCCCCAGCACAGTGCCTGACACACAGTAGAAGTTCTATAAACTTTTTCAGAAATAAAAGGGATCAGTGGATCAGATGGAAAAGGCTTACAAATCAACTCATCTGTCTTAGTTCCATATCTCCCTGAAGACAATTGATTTGGGAGGTATATTTGTCTCAGTTGTTCAGAGAAACTGAGCCAGTAGGAGATGAGGTAGATAGATAGATGATAGAGGATAGATAGATACATAGATTGGGATTTACTACAAGAATGACTTGGCTCATTTAATTATGGAGGCTGAGAAATTCAAGATCTGCAGTCAGCAAACTGGAGAACCATCAGAGCTGATAGTATAAGTTCCAGGCAGAATCCAAGTCCAAAGGCAGGAGAACACCAATGTGCCTACTTGAAGACAGTCAGGCAGAGAAAGAATTATTTTTTATTCAGCCTTTCACAGATTTGATGAGGCCCAATTACACCAGAAAAGTAAATTTGCTTTACATAGTCTACTGCTTCAAATGTTAATCTCATTCAGAAACCCTCATAGACGTATCCAGAGATAATATTTAACCGAATATCTGGCCAACCTGTGGTCCAGTCAGGCTGACACAGAAAATTAAGCATCACGAAGGGGATTTCAGTCAGCAAAGACAGGGAGAGAGGAACTGAGATTGTGGAAGAACAACAGTCAATAAAGCCTGGAGGATTGAGCTGGACACTGAGGTTCACAGCTGGGGCTCCACCCCGCAGGGACCATCTAAGGAACCCTGTGGAATGTGCCTCAGAATTGGTCCTCTGAAGCACAAGAAGCTGGAACTCTTATTCTTCCGCTTCTGTCCACTATAGGTGTGAGCAGTGATCACCTCCATACTCCCAAGCTGCACCTGTTCCTGAGATAAGAAGCCCTACAAACAGCAGAGGGAACCACGTGGCTAAAAAGACAGAGATGGGTGCAGGAGGGACACTTGGGAAGCCCATGAGAGCTTTACTTAAATTATGTGGCCCACGAGGATGGTTGGGGGCACAGAATGTGCCTGATGCACGTCCCATCCCATTTTGCAGTGTTCTGGACTCGTGAACCATTACGGCTGATACAGTGCTTCACAATATGCAAAGTAACTTCTCATTCATCGCCTCACTTGAGCTCCCTGACAACCTCCTTAGCCATTAGGTTAGGGCGGGATTTCCTCCCGATTCCCAGAGAAGACGCGCTCCTCAGAGGGTCTATGTGCTTCCTCAGGCTCACTCAAGTCAGTGAGGAACAGGACCAGAACTCCAATCCCAGCTCTCCACCCAGTTACCCTCCCACCTCACCAGCACTCTTCTCTTCCCGCTTTGAATTCTTGGAATGAGAAAAATGAACCACTGAAGAAAAAAGAATTAAAGGAGTCCCAGTTTAGATTCATAGGAAATCAGCTAGAATTTGTACATGTCACAGATGGATAAAGAAAAACCTTGGACGGGGAATCCTGTTTTTTGTTTTTTTGTTTTTTGTTTTTACTATGATGCTATCAACTGGGAAGCAAACCTACTGATTAATATGGCAACACTAGTCTGTTGAAAGATTATTGGCTTTGAAATCAGTGGGACATGATGCCATTTAGGTTTCACCAGGATAATGTGATCTTGGGCATGTGACCTGGCTTTTCTGAGATTTGATTTATTTATATCTTGAGAGAGCCCAATATTTACCTCGAAGCATGACTTAAGAGATTAGAGAAAATATATATGCAGTTAATATGTCATTGCCTTGTTCACAAAGAACACTTACAGATGACTGCTATTGTTATGGTTGCTTATGCTATTTTATTAGAACTATGCCCAATAAACTGACTTTCTTATCTAATTCTTTTGACAAGTTTGCTCATTAATCAATAGATTAACACTTAACATCTGTTTATAGCCTAAAGGTAAAATTTATCCTTATATCATCCGTGTTAGAAGAATTTAGGTGTAAATATTCACTTTCTTTTCCATATTTCAACGGATGATATCCAGAAGCCCATACTTGCCCTTCTAACTAATAAAGGCATGAATAACAAATAACAACATCTTTTGTACACACTCAAAAAATTAAAACAAAAGTGCAAACAGAATTGTTACATACTTATAAATAATATTTCAAAATGGAAATCATTTTAAATGTGCCCTGTTATATTTTTATTTTTTTCTTGGGAAAATCTTATTTTCACGTTTGTTCCCTGACTTCAATCTAGATGTATTGCTCTGTAGGCAAACTGCACAGTAGTAGCCAAGAATTTCTTGTCCTTGTTCTCCTAGATTGAATTCCTTCCTTCCTAGATTTCATGTCTTCTTTCTTGTATTAATGCATATATTACATTAACTCCTCAAGTAAATGAGGAAGTAAATGTAAACTTTTATTTTCCTAAAGTAAATTAAACTTGTCGAGGTCTTAAAGCTCTGAAAATATCTTTACTCCCTCTTCACAATTGATGTGTTAGTTTAACTTTGTATATAATGCAAGGGAAATATAATTTCAAGAAAAATTTAAAAAATTAAAACAAAATGTCAGGCTAGATGATTATTAGTAACCCTTTCGTTCCATTTAACTTAGTTAACTTTTTTTCTAAACACATGCACATAAAAACATGATTAATAAATCTAAAAAGAGTCCTAGTCACTCTAAATCTCTTGAAATAGCCAATAAAAGAATCATGCCATCTGGACCAGAGGCCATTTAGGAGTCACATCAAGCTCATTTAAGGTTGCAGGAATGGTTGTTATCACCTGCAACTCCATCTAATGATGCACTAATCATTAAATGTTGAAAGCTAGTGCCACAAGTTAGTGAAAGAATGAAGAGTTAGAATTTTGGTTAAAACCCCCCTTTTGCTTGTTATTTAGAATCTTTATTTCTCCTGCTATGAATTGGAGACAAATTCATAAGGGAAAGGAACATGGCAATCTGTGCAAAAGCCCTCTGAGTCTTTCACAAACCCCTACCCTTCCCAAAGGATTACCCAGGGAATTTAGGGGATTATCTTCTCATCTTGGGTTACTATGAAAAATAAATTCGTGTTTAGTCTTGTATTCTCCAGGAGACATTAGCAGTTCTGCTTGCTTGAATTTACTTGGTTGGATGACTAAAATAATGCACTTTCCATCCATTTCAATATATTTCCATAAGGAATGACTCAGCTTTCAGACAGAATGATGTGAATAATTTTTAAAGGCTTTGAACACCTTCAAAGTCCTGAAAGCCTCAAAACCTACATCACCAAGAGTAGCGATTGCTGCAAAGAATGAAGAGAAAAGGAGAATGAATAAACAAAAGATGGGCAGAAGGAAAGTGTACATGAACATGGTAGGACTATGAGTTCATCAAGTTGGAGCCTCAACTAACATATCTCTGTACTGGGGGACCAGCCCAAGCAGTTTTAGAAAATTACTAAGGATCTAAACGTACTTGAACTTCTCCATCTCCAAATGAACAAAGTGGACAGAGTTGGATATCTGATAACCTGAATGTCACTTCCACTACAGACTAGACGAATGAGCTTAAGCAAATCTAGTTAGTTCTTTAGATCTTAGTTTCTTTACCTGTAAATGTTGAGTTAGAAGGAAAAAAATGAAGATCTACCCTCAATAGAATGTTGATGGCTACTCAGATCATTGTTAGAGGAACTGGAACATGTCCTCATAGAATTGCTACTCATTTCCCTAGTCTGTGCTCTTCCTGGGACCTAATTGACCCATATTCTTCTGATGTCCCCATGTTGGGTCACTCACAGAAAAAAGAATGGTGCTCGGTCAACATACCAGTTGGTGGGTAATAGATTTGGCCCTAGTATCTAGCAGACCTTGCTTGGAGTCTAGTCCCATGAGAACTAATCCCATGAGCTTGAGCAAATACTGCAACCACTAAGCCTCAAACCTATCATCCCTAAAAAGAGCATGAGGATTATATGAGGATTAAAAAAGAAACTACATTCCAAGCACTTAGCACAAGGCCTTGTACTAGCAGGTGCTCAATATATGTTGGGTATTATTATCAGCATGCATAATTTTAGGCCAGGAAAACTAAGAACTCCAGGAAACCATACATCTATATTTGTGCAAAAGTAAATATTTATAAGGATGAAATATCAACAATTTAATTTGGGGATCAAATATAAATGAAAATTAAAAAACACTAAACTTAGCAAAGACTAAAGATGGAAAGATGTCGACTACAAATTAAACTTGGGGAGGAGTATGACTCTAACTTAAGGGAAAATCAAGTTTTGGGGAAGCTATTGCAATGACTTGCTAACAGTTCTCCTCACTGCAGAATTACATCCTCAATCTAGGTTCAAATTCAAAGAGTTTGAATTCTTTCCAGAATTCAAATTGACGATACTATTCTTCTACTTAAATCCTCCAGCTCATTCCCTTTCCCCTAGTATAAAGTTCAAGTTCTTCAACATAACGACCAAAATACTTTCAATCTGTCTACCTCTGCAGCCTTTCTTCTTGCTACCCTTCCTCTCCTATTAAACATCCTCATTGTATTTACTCTTTTTCATAACTTGGAAATAGAAGACATTCTGTTGCTTATGGTCTTATTACCTGCTGTTTCTTCTACCTGGAAGAATGTGTCACCTTTTTAACTGTTCCCCATGCCAAGTTCCCTTCCCTCTTTTACCTATATGCTGTAATTATCTTTCAGGTCTTAATTCAAATAGTTTGGCCCCCTTCTTCAAAACTTTGTGTTTCCCCATCTAAATAGTCAATAAGCATTTTTGATATTAAAAGCATCCCTCATTATTGGAATTTAATCTGTTCCTAAAATTGTTAGGTGAGAAATTTTGAGACAGCTCCAGTCCACATTTTACTTTCTTTAAATTGGGAGAAGAATCATGTCTTCCCAGCTCATGGCAGATGTTGGTGGTGTCCAGCCCATCACTTACTATTACAGGTGTAGTGTGCATTGATATTACATGTATCAAATAAAATTACATTTTCCTCCTTCATTGCAACCAATGCATACTCTAATGAAAAACAAGCCACACAATGTGTTAAATGCATTAGCAAAACACTTAGCAAAACAAAAGCAAAAAACATGCCAAAAAAATTGTTACCTATCCATTGAAGACTTGCCCAAGTGACATTTGGTAATGAGTAAAGGTAGATGGAGGCTGTGGTCATTGTGGCTGTTAGATAACACTGAAAAGGAGGGGATGGAGCTGGTGAAAGATTGAGTAGAACAGTAAATGCCTCAGATTTGCCCATATCCAAATTTGAGGAACTGATGGACAGCCTTTTTTTTTTCTTGGAGTTTGTAATTCATGAAGTAGATAGACATCTGTAAATTACCATCCAAAATCATAGAACCAGCAAGGAAGATAATAAGGAAATCTACATGTAAGCTTTTATTGTGTTCCTTTTGCTTACAGTTATACAGCTAATAATGGCAAAGATATTGGACTTAATACTTGCAGTTCTTACCCTGGTACTGCTGCCTATGTTCTAATGATGCTATTTACAATGATCACTGTGTCCAAATATTCTACACTTCCTTTTAGAAGCTTTAGTCTTGAGTATTTCATTGTGTTTCTCCTCTTCCAGCTTCTTGGAAAATATTTTCACTTAATAGTATTGGGAAAATAGTAGTAATAAATCACATCATGTTTAAATACCACAAACATTATATTACGTTCTTTTTTTTTTTTTAAGGGAGAGCCAGCATGAGCGCAAGTGGAAAGCGGATGGTCAGAAGGAAAGGGAGAAAGAAAATTTTATGCAGGCTCTATGCTCTCTGCAGAGCCTGACTCAGGGCTTGATCTCATGACCCTGAGACCATGACCTGAGCTGAAATTAAGAGTTGGACGCTTAACCAACTGAGCCACCCAGGCGCCCCTAAATTATATCTTTCTAAGAGGACACTTGAGATATTACTGCAGTGTGATTTACATTCTATTGCCAGAATTTACAGATGAATTAAATATTTTCACTGGCACACACACACAGATTTTGCTTGCTGTTTTAGGTTGAATGGTGAAATTCACATTATAAATCTGCAAGATCTCCTAGCAAATACTTGGAGAGTCAGAATATAAGAATTTAGTTAGGGATAACTTTACATTTCATTATCTGTTTAATTATCCATCTATTCCACTGGGTCCTACCTTGTTCTCCACGAAGTTTAAGACTTTGTTTCCTTAGTGGTTCCTACTAACAAGTCTACTACTCTACTAACTATTTTACTAACAACTCGGAACCACATGCAGCACTTTCTATGCTCTCTCATATCATTAGGGCTGGAAGACTTTAAAACTGTACTTCCTATACTTTTTTTCCAGCCTGGTTCTGGTTTGGGTACTACCAAAAGACGAGGGTCTGTTATTAAAAGCTAAGAGAAAGGCACAAGTTGCCCTGTGTGGAGAAGAGCAGCCAAAGCAGACACTGAGGTCTTGTAAGTGCTGGTTTCTGCAACAACAGTAGTGGTTGTGTGGGAGAAGCATCAGAAGACTGGGCATTTGCAGCAGGCATGCAGCTGTGTGGCTTCTTATAGCAGCAGCAAATTAGGGTCTGCACCTTGATGCAATGAGAACAGCTTCCTGCAGTTCATGAGTTCTGGGGAAGAATATCACCACCACCACCAACTCCCCTTTTCTTTCAATTCTCCAGACCTTCCAAAAATGTAATCATATTAAGTTTCTCTTCCTTGAAATACCTACAGTCATTACTTTTTTCCTGGCCAAAGTCCAACTCACACAATCATTTAATGCTGGGTCCCTGGGATCTTAGGCATAGAATGATGTTCAATTAGTATTTTAAAAATCAATGTAGGTAAGAAGGAATGCTCCAGACTTAGTGAACAATTTAGTTAAGACTTGAACTCAGGTCGTGTACAGATCTTTTGCTCTTTCAAATACTCCACACTAATTTTCAAATAAGGAGCATTAATGAGACTCTGCCAAGTCTCTTAGAGACTCTATTTTGGGCATCAAAAAGAATGACAGAGAGTTTGTAGAAGCCCTACAAAAGAAGTTCCAGACATAGAGATGGAGTTGATTATGCAAATATTTACATTCGCCTGTACTTATTGAGTTGAATTGCAGTCATATTCATGCAAATATTAATCTTTTTATTAAGTTTTATATTTTCCTTAATTCTAATCTTCTAAGGTTTAAGGACCTTGCTAGGAGGTACTGCCATTTCTAATGGTGAGCCATTCTTGTCTGGCCTGCCTTATCTCACAATATTGAGGGAGGAGTAGAAGGCAGGGGTTTAGATAGGTGGAAGGAAAGACATTGTGCAATGTATCAAAATTATGCAGAATCTTATGACTAATCAGCTAAGGAACATAATAGTATAAAGTTTATGAAATTATTCATTCTTTTTGCTTTGGCTCTAAATATTTATAAAAGACTTTACCAAGAATTTGAGGGAATGATACAACCTTTGTGGGGAAGGAGCAATTGGTCTCTTGTCTTCTACTTTTTGGCCACTCCTCACCATCCCCAACCAACCCATGGCTCAACTCTGGCTCTCATAGACTAATAATGTCCTTCTCTGAGGCTGACAATTTCTAGCATGCACAATTATCTTCAAAGAAAGAAAAGGCCTAGAGACTTATACTGAAAACCTTAAGTTTTTAGTTCTCCCATTGTAAGTGGCCACATTTCTACTTCGCACTGCATGTGAGCAGAGATAAAGTAAGAGACTACCTCACAAAAATATTCAAAGTTTAAGTACTTGACAAAGAGAACATTCCTTTTTTCAATTCAGCTACAGAACAATTTCAGAAATGCTGTCTTACTAAGTCACTTCTTAAATAACTTAAATTTAACTGAAGAGTTAAATTTATACTCTTAGCCCACACTCAATAAAAAATGGTGCCTAAGGAGATAGAATGGGGGGGAGGATATAGGAGAGAAGGAAATTTAAGGGATGAAAGAAAAGTAGCTACATAAAATAAAAATCTGTATATGCTGTTTTGGTCTTCACCATGAACACTTATTAATGGATGGGTCACTGCACGAGACAAATGGTTTGACCCAAAATACTAGGAAAATAAAGCCCATTATTGAGAATATGCACGTGTGCAATTAATCAACAAAAATATATTGAGTGCCTAATGCACAGCATGAGCTCTGCTAATGAAAGACTATTACCCATAGAGTAGCCTACATGATCTTCATAGGATCTAACCTAGCCATCTATTTAACTTTATCTACTACCTCTGTTTCCCTCTTTCACCATGCTCTTGCTAGGATGGCTTTTGAATTCAGTTCTAGCTCCACAGACAGGAGAGTCAGATAAAATCTTAGGCAGCAAAGCTTCATTTGAGCATGCTCTCCCAGGGAAGCAAGAGTGAAAAAACATTGGCTATGAAGTGGAGAAGAAGAAAGAACAACTCAAAAGGGCATATGACCAAGCTGACCACAAAACCACATCATGCTAAGGCCTGATATATTATTTGGGGTTCTCCAGAGAAACAGAACCAACAGGTCCAGGAGGAGATTTTTCTAAGATGTTGGTTCACAGCACTTGGAGGATGAGAGGTCTCACCAGCTGCCATCTGCAAGTTGAAGATGTGGAAGGCAAGTGGCATAGGCCTGAGAGCCAGAGAGTTGATAGTATAGATCCCAGTGCCAGTCTGAAGACCTGGAAACCAGGAATGCTCAGGGCAAGAGAAGATTGATATCCTAGCTCAAGCAGACAAGCAGAGAGAAGATTCAATATCAGCAGATTAGGCGAGGCCCATCCACATGGGGAGGGCAATCTGCTTTTTTGAGTCCTTTGATTCAAAGGTTAAGCTCCTGGGGAAACCCAGAGCTAACATTAAACCAGCTCTCTCAGCATCCTGTGGCCTAGTCAAGTGGACACTTAAAATTAACCACTGCACCCAAGGAAAAAGGAGGCTGAACAAATCTGGGGAAACTTACAGCTTGAGTCCAGTATATCTGCTTTCTATTCTTGGCACCAACCCATTCTCAACTCAGGACTTCTACACTGGATCCTATGCATGGAACATTAGTTGTATCCTATTTTGGGAAGATTATTGCCCCAGATCTTCTCATCCTTGGGTCTTAGCCAAAACTTCACTTCCTCAGAGAGGTACTCCCTGACCACTGTGTCCACATTAGCACCCTCTTTCCAGGCTTCTCTGTATCTCATTCCATTACTTTTTATTTTGCTTCATTTTCATAAAATTTATCACTATCTAAAATTATTTTATTTTTAAATAGTTTACATAATTAGTATTTGTCTCCCTCCCCTTCCAATTATAAGTTTCATAGGTAGAGAATTTATCTGTTGTGTCCACTGTCATATTCCAGATAAAATACTTAGATAGACTTAGCTCAATATCTATTTATTGTATGGAGGATAAATGGAGGGAAAAGGGAATAAAAGTGACAGAATCCACTGAGAATGAATTCTAGATGTTGTGGGGGGAGAGAGGTAATCATCCAATATCAAAATGCTATGGCAAATGATGTGAAATGTGTAAGCCTGATGATTCACAGACATGTACCCTGGGGCAAATAATACATGATATGTTAATAAAAAATTAAAAAAAA
>CM052800.1:8305578-8371586 GCA_028533885.1 Nasua narica | reverse complement strand
ATGGAGTATGGCCTCTCCAGATCCACTGTTCCCATCAGTGCCCATGTTCTCCATGAGTGTGAAGACGAATGCTATTTATTTTTATTTTCGTAGAATTTTATCATCATTTTGTTTTGTTTTGTTTTTTGCTTGTGTGGTTATCTGTAGACATTTAAGTTTAAGACTCTATATAAGATCTAGTGAAGTAGACAGACAAGATTATTTAAAAAATTATATATATATATATATATATATATATATATATATATACAGAGCAGCATTAGACAACAAATAAATGAAGATAGCTAAAGGTAGCTTTTCCAAAATACAACAATCTGTTCCTTTAACTCTGCATTGGAGAGATTTAGGACATTCAACATATTATCCTAAGAGATATATCAGGTTATAGAACCATTTTTCAGGAAATAGTATCAATTTCTCTATGTGTCCATAGATACCCTATGTCACAAAATGCTTCTTACCTTTCAAATGTCCTCAGAAAATCATGGGGCTGCACTGGAGGTCTAGTCAGGCAACATGACAGAGAGAAGAAATACCAAAATCCTTCAAGCCATCAAGCCCCAGAAGGAGCTCAAGTGGAAAAGATTTCATACTGACCTTGTGTTGTTAGTGCATTCAATCTGTCTTCCTCCTGGCCCAGAATCTGAACCTATTTCAAGATTAGAACATGAAGAAAACAAATGTATATTTCATTAAAATTGATTTATAGGGTGTAGAGCTTCTATTTCATAAAAAAATTGCTTTTGTATATCCCCTCAAAATCTGGGGCTCCAAGTTGCTCAGAAGGGATCATGAGCTGGGATGCAGCTGGCAACAATCCTACGATCATGTCACTTTCAGATAGCACTTTAACTCTATCTTCAAACCTTATGGAAGATAAATTAGGAACAGAAAATACTGGAGGAATAGTGGATGTGAAATAATGTCATCATTATCCTATTATTTATAGTGCTGCTCAGCACAAAATATCCATTTTCAGCAGTGCCTTTGACTGTGTGCTTATAACAGTTAAGATTTTGTATATAGGAGCCATATTTTACAAGAGTGAATTGTCATCAATTGGCATTGGGAAAAGGTTTGTTGTTTTTGTTTTCTCCTGTTAGGATTTTGTCATTGTGACAAGTAGAAAAATATGTCTCTTGGCATTTGCATGGAAGCTACTACATGCAAGACTATTTCAGAGATTGGAAAACTGCAGCCTGTGGACTAAATGCAGCCCTGCACGTATTTTATATATAAGACTTTACTGGAAGATGGTAATGCTTGTTCATTTATACATTGTCTGCACTGTTTTTGTTCTACTGGTTGTGGACACGAAAATTGCAACAGTGACCCGGTGGCCCACAAAGCCTAAAATATTTGCTTTCTGTCTGGCCCCTCATGGAAAAAAAAAAGTTTTCTGACCACTGAACTAAAGATTTTCTTTGACTAAGATGAGGAAAATGCAGATTATCAATGAAAGATCAAGGAAAAGATGTAGGTAAAAGGGGGAAAAGTTCTCCTAATCCTCTAGATGAGTTAAACAAGAAAATTCTGGGAGCAAGAAAAAATGCTATCAGATCAGCTGCTACAATTCTTTCAATTATGAGGATGCAAATGTGGTAACTTGCTTCCAAAGCAGGCCTTCCAGTGGGTTCATGCCTCTAGCAGTCAGTCATACCCTTCTGTGGTCCTCATACCTAGCATCCACTTAGTCTGGTGGCTATCTTGTGAACAGTAGAATTCAGGCCACAGGTCAATGTGGCCATGTGTGACTGCTCAGGCCAGGTCCTAAGACGCCTCCAGCCAGTGCCCCATCGCCATTCTCCCACATACTCCTTTCAGTCGTCCACCACTATCTCTTTCAAGCATCTGTCCATTCAATTCTTCATTCAGGCAACAGATAATACTGTGCCTTGACAGACTCAGGCTCTATGATCAGGTCCCAGAAGCGCTGGCTGGTTAGAGGAACAGACAAGCGAACAATGAAGACCTAAGATGGTGCGTAAGGAAGGAAGTGTGTAAGGTAACTGAGATCTTGGAGATCTTCCTAAAAAGTCAGAGAAGGCTTTTCAGAAGAGGTGACCATCAACTGGAGTCATGGAGGAGAAGTAGTATTTTTCCAGGCAGACCAATGAAATAGGGGTTGGTCTGAGGGGAAAAGATAACCGTGAACAGCCTTTTAGGCCAACAGAAGAATATTATGGAGAAATGACAAAGTTTATCTTTTCATGAAGTTTCCGCCTCATTCTCTGTTGCTTCTACTCTTTTTTTTTTTTTTAAGATTTTATTTATTTATTTGACAGAGAGGAGAGAGATCACAAGTAGGCAGAAAGGCAGGCGGGGGGGCGGGAGAAGCAGGCTCCCTGCTGAGCAAAGAGCCCAATGCAGGGCTCTATCCCAGGACCCTGAGATCATGACCTGAGCCGAAGGCAGAGGCTTGAACCCACTGAGCCACACAGGCGCCCCTGTAGCTTCTACTCTTTAGTGATGGTTTCACTAGTTGAAATCAACCAAAGTCCAATATATTCTCTACTACCTCTAGAGGGCAAAGAACACTTTTCATCCAAACATATATAAATGTGAGTGTGTAAATATATATATTTGAATGGAATTTGGATTTCACATCACAAACACTTCAGCTGGTGAAATATGTATGACATTATAAATATACATGTATAGATATGAGCCATATATACACATACATATTTATATTTCATTCAAATACATATAAATATACATATGATATAGAAATATATATGCTATATATATGTATATATAAATATAGTGTAATGTATATTTCATCAACCATAGTGTTTATCACATGAAAGACCTTGTTAAAACATTTCCTGAGTATGTATGTGTGTGTGTGTGTGTGTATATATATATATATATATGTATTTTAAAGATTTTATTTATTTATATGACAGGGAGATCACAAGTAGGCAGAGAGGCAGAGAGAGAGAGAGGGGGAAGCAGGCTCCCCGCTGAGCAGAGAGCCCGATGCAGGGCTCTATCCCAGGACTCTGAGATCATAACCTGAACCGAAGGCAGAGGCTTTAACCCACTGAGCCACCCAGGCTTCCATCCTGAGTACATTTTGACTGAGATAAATAATCTCTTTCCCAAAGGACAACACTTTAGTTACATGAAGACCCTTACCATGTTCTCTCTAAATCTTCTCTGACCAAAGACAATTTTCTCAACTCATTTGATTCCTCTCATGTTAAAGGACTTCAAGAGTCCTTCATTCAGTGGTTTTTATCTATTGAGTATCTGCTATGTCTTGGACAATGTGCTAGACAGTAAGGACATGACACTGAACCAGACCAAGCCCCTGAATTCAAATCTCTTTGAAATCCCACTTGACTTTTTTCTCAGTGGTAGGCTCTAGTTTGCCTGTGTCCCACATAAAGTTGTATAATGAAGACTGGATCCCAGGCCTGATCTAAATTAATTTGCCTTATTAATTGGATATCATATCATTTATAAGATAAATTATCATTCAGTTTTGGGGGTTTGGGGATTGCTCTTTCCCCTTACACCCATTTATCCTAAACTCATGCAGATTATGTCCCAGGTCCATACAAATTTAGTATGAGAAATATCCTCATACTCCCAATGACATTAATGAGTACATTTAATTTAATTTCTACACTTAATGAAAGAAATTGTGCAAAAAAGATATTTTTATACCATTAATGAGACCTCATTAGTAAGGAGGTTGGCTTGTGAAGGGACAATAAGAAGTCACTTTCTAAGATAACTTAAACCTTTTCTCTGAGAGAGAGAGAGAGAGAGCATGTGGTTATTTCTTAATTGAAGAGCTCTCTATTACATTCTCCCTTTTACCTATTAGAGATCAAAAGGGTGAGTATTAATTGGTTATTCTTGGCAAGAATTATGTTGAAGAAACTATGAATTTTTAGAGCCTACATAAGAGAAGATTGTAGAAGGTTTTTGTTTTTTTTTTAAGATCTGATGGATTGTCATATGGAAAGTCACTTGTTCTTTGGGAGCTAAAGAAGTAAAATCAAGAGCCATATGTTTAAATGACAAGGCAAAATGTTTCAACAATTTTTAAGGAGGAATGAAAATGAGAAACAGAGTCCTATGCACCCCAGGGGAGAGACATTTCTAAGAGAATCCCAGTATTGCTCAAATAATATTGGACTAGCTGACTTTTAATATCTTAAAATACTAAGCTTATGCCCATTATGTATCCTTTATGTTTACATGTGCATGTACATATGCATGCATGTACATATATAGAAGTGTATTTACTGAAGCTGGAATAAATGCATAACGTACCACAAAATGAGTACACACACACACATACACATGCACGCACTTCTGAAAATTTAGATCCCCAAATATCACTTTACAAGAAATCATTTTTTATCTTTCCTCGTACGACTGCTTGGTCATAAAATGGAAATACTTACTCTCTAGGAAGTATTGGTAAAATAACTACTCATCTTTTCACCCCTAGATAAATTATCTGGTGAAATTGAGAAAATGGAATGCCCTTGGACTTGATGAATATACCTCTGGTTCTGCACCAAGGTAGCAGTGTGTCAGAATAAGAACCATTTCCTTTCCTACTCTGTAGGACCAGTTGCTGTGGTACTGCAATCCTTAACAGCTGACTGATTACACACTTAGGGGGGACATGCCAAATAAATTTTGGGCAAAGGATTACAAAATGTCATTCTATCCACCGATCAAGTCACATCCAACACAAGCATCCTAGGAATGATGATATTCTAATCATAATTTTCAGCGATTATTTCCCCATGGATTCATAATCTTAACTTCATCAACAAATAATAGTTTAGGATGGGCACCATCAAAATAATGAGAGAATATTTTTAGTTATTCACTGACTTTCAGATATCTTGTTCAAATTGAGACACCAGGCCCTAAATGGAGTTGATTACCCTAAGCCCCACATCACCAAACCAAGATTTAATTACAATTTTGTCTTTCCCAGAAATGGAATCTTAAATGAATTAATCAGAAAGCACCTGACTAGCACTAGTTAGGTAATCTGTCTCATATACTCCTGCCATCCTCTAAAGGAAATTCACCTTGCAATAACCAACCTGCTTTTTTGCCTCCTGTAATTTCCTCGTTCCCACTCCCTTCTGCCTGTAAGCCTTTCAGGTTGTACTGCTCCTCAGAGCTACTTTCCATCAACTAGATTAGACATTGCCTGATGCATGCGTGAATCATTGAATAAAGCCAATAAGATCTTTGTAATTCATTCAGTTGATTTTTTCTTTTTTTTAAATTGAAACACAGTTGACACACGATGTCCCGTTAGTTTCCTGTGTACAGCATAGTGATTTGACTACATGTTATGCTCTGCTTACCACAAGCGTAGCTGCCATCTGTTACTTACCACACAACACTATTACAATACCATTGACTACATTCCCCATGCTGTACCTGTTATCTCTGTGTATTTTGTTTTTTAACACTCTGAATGAACATAAATTACAAAGGTAAGAAATACATATGAAATTCATATAGTGCACTTATAGGTGGAATTTTTTTTTTTTTATAGGTGGAATCTTAAAAAGAAGAAGGAATCAAACTCAGAAAGAGGGTAGAAAAGTGGTTGGCAGAGGTTGTGGGACTGAGGGAGACACAGAATATTTGGTAGAAGGATGTAAACTCAGTGATCAGATGAATAATATCTGAGGATCTCATGTAAAACAGGGTGACTATAGTTATAATTCTATGTTGTATATTGAAATTTGCCAAGACAGCAGAATTAACTGTACTCACCTCCACTCCAAAAAAGATAAATACATGAAGTTATGGATGTGCTAATTAATTGAATGGCAAGGTGAGGGATCCTTTCACAGTGTATTTGTAGATCAGATCACCATGATGCACACTTTAGATATCTTACAATATTAAATATCAATTATGCTGAAATTTATATATATAATACATATTATAAATGTTTATGTTTCTATAATTCTTAAGCCTATAATATTTTCCTTGGTGATTATGGAAGGAGTAGGTACTCAGGACAGATCAAAGAGATTTCCCCAGTCCTGCATTATCCTCAGTGGTTTAGCCCCTTTATTTTTTAACACTGTTCACATCATGCATTGGGCTGACCATGGCCAAGAATGTAGGACAGAGCAATGCGGATGGAAACAATTCCCCCTCCCCACAGAACCATGAATTGCCTAAGTCCACTTGCTCTCCTTAGGGCCTTAGCTGCCTCAATAGAGTGGTATCACGTGGATAGGGGTGGGAGGACAATTTAGTATAAAGGGCAGAACATTAAATTTGGAACCAGAGACTAGTACGCTAAAATCATTGCTATTTTTGGTATGGTTGGTTATGTTTCTTTGTTATTTTATTATTATTATTATTTCTTTCAAAACAAGAGAGAGCAAAATTACTTACTAAGAACTCTTCTAACAGACTGACCCCACCCCGTGAATGCTCAAACTGTGTCCTGCAATGCTTTTCCTCATTAACCACTTTGACCATTTTGCTTTTTCTGCAATCCTGTCAGCTGATTTCCTTCTGCCATCTCCTCTTCCTCAAAAATGCTTTTAAGCCTCTGTCCTTAAGAACTACATGGATGTCTCCCTACCATCCCTCAGAACCATGTTGAAATGTCATGTTTTCAGTGAGATGCTCTCCTACCACCTTAGCATTCTTAGGGAAAAAACTGCCTCATCCAAGTCATAATCTTTGGGGACTTAATTTCTCCCTCATCTGTACCTCGGGGAAAATAATGTACCAATGTTATGGACTTGTAAGATTGTATCATGATGATGATGCATGTCTGTCATCACCATCTAATTGACATATACACACAAAACTCATTTTGTTTGTTTTCTGTCTCTGTATAATAATGCAAGCTTCATAAAATCAGGGATTTTCATTTCTTGTGTTTCCTACTATATTTTCAGTGCTATTGACAGCACCTGGTATGTGACAGGGATTTGATAAATCTTTATTGAAAGAATAAATAAATACATAAATAAAGAAGGTGAAATTTAGAATTTTAGACCAAATAAGTCTGGCTCCAGAGCTAACATTTCTAGAGTCAGAGTGTAATATAGGTAGAGATTATTTTGAGTTACAAACCACATTTCTAATTTTGATGCCAAGAACTATTGGTGTCAACATGGAAGAATATTATCTTACTTCACCATTATAAGGTTGGGTAGGAAGGACAGGTTCAGAATGTCAACCATTTTGGATATTGGGATTTTTACACAACAAGCTAGGAAGGCGGGGCTTTCACGAAGGATTTTCACAGAAACCCATTAAAAAACAATAAGAATTCAAGGTGGATTTCCTCAACCTTAACAGCTGATACTGATGCCAGCTTCTGCACTCAAAATGTTTTCCTAACACTGAAAAATTAAAATAAACATATTTGGGGAGAAAAAAAAATGTTTTCCTAATGACCAAAATGTTCAAAGGAAGAAAGCCCAGAAAGATCACTGACTTTTGAGTGAAGCAAACAAAGGATTGAAACAGATCTGTACCATTTACTAACCAAACGTAGGAATATTTCATCTTGCTGATTTTATTTCCCTTCTTTCTGGATGATAGAATGGTACCCAAGTAACTTGTTTTGAGATTCCTTGATCTTAACCACCATGCTGATTGCACACTATCCCTTTTGCCCTGAAAGGACCCCATTATCTCCCTTCCTTATCCTTTCTATTGCTCAGATGCCACCTCTTGGCTTAGGGCGGGGTGCATTAACTACTCTCATGGTATTAGAGGCCTTTCCTTATAGTACTTTCTATCTTTTGTCATTTTTCTTCCACCTCCTGTGATTATTTTATTATCATCTCTCTCCCTGGTAGATTCTAGGCATTGTGAAGGTAGGACTTTGGGTTCTGTTGAATGCTATATCCTCCGTATTGAGCACAGTGCCTCGATGAGAGCAAACTCTGAGGAAATGTGTGTTGAACGAACACACATACACACATAATGTGAAATTATGAAACAGGGATTGTATTAGCAACTTAGAGTCATTCATCTATGGCCTCTTTTAAGTTCCTTTATTCTCTGTGTTTCTTCCTGGACCCAGGAGGTAACTGATTCAAATATGTGCTACATCATACTCACGGTGAACCAGGTTTTAGCATTCCCCCATACCCACTCCAACTCACTGCCTAGGCAGAGATAATCAACATAGCCAGTGTGTGGGAACCCCAGCCTTACATGGTGTTTAAGAGCGAAGAATCATTGTAATCTCAATTACAAGACGCCCTGAAATTACCTTCTTCTTCACACGTTCTCTCCATTTTCCAGGCCCCCACATTAGAGATGAAAGGCAGAACCCTGCACTCCAGCCCCAGACACTTCTTACAGCAAAACCCAAAGATTATAGACCTTAAATGACTCTCCCTGTGGCTCCAGGAGTTAATTTATAGCTCGGTTACAGCTTATGAGGCTGCATAAGTCCGTTCACAATAGTGAATGTGGGGAGAGATCAATCATGACTGTTACGTTTTCAGTGTGCTTCTCCAAACGCAAGGAGAGCTGTATTTTCCTTTTTCTTTTGATGAGGAAAGGGCATCCAGCTATCTGATCTGTTTGGGAGTTCAAGAAATGATATAATCTATTGTCCTGAAAACTTACTTGGCATGTTCTAAAATAACAGCATGAGAAAGGACTCATTCTTTTCTTTCTTTTCTACTTTTCTCTCCAACTGTATGACTTGAGGACAGAAACAGATTACTTTATGTGACTTGGTTTAAACCCAACATGATTACTTAGAAGCAAGAATCTATATATTCATAGTGAAAGAGGATTTAGTGGAAGCACAGAGATTAGGGAGATGTAAGGCACAAGTCTGGATATAAAATGAAAGGAAATGCCCAAAACTTCAGTAATCAAGATAAATATTTTAATGTAATATTTGGAAAAAAAGTCAAAATTAAGCCCAAGAATCTATGATGAGCAAAATGTCAACAGCATTTTTCCTTTTGCCTCAGGCTACAGTATTCCTTAGTATATCAAGCCTTTATTTAAATTTTTGATATTTTGTTCATTATGGAATTTTTTGCTGTCTAAAATATTATATATCATATTATTTATCTTGGTTATGGCATTATTTGGATTTCCCTTAAGTTGTGTCCTTGAGATGAGCGTCTTATTAGCCTCATCTTTGCTTAGACTTGGCTCTACTTAGTGGAAAAATGAGTTAGGAGACAGAATGGTCCCAGAGTCATCCATGGAAGCAGGGGACCTTGGGAATATCACAGAATTTCTGAGTTACCTTAATTTCCTCTCAGCAGCATATACAGAGATTTTTCATCTACAAATACAGGATCACCCAGTGTCTGAGTCAACCCTCATCAACCTGGGGAACCACAGGCTAATACCAGCAGAAGGATAGGATCTAAAATAACATCAACAATAGCTGAAATTTACCTATCATGCTTTATGGCAGATATTTTTACATGGATAATAATGATAGTATTTGAAAAAAAATCAAACTGATGCATTTTAACTTCCTTGTTTTCCCCAATCCTAAAGTTTTATTTTCCCAGACAGGAGGTGGCAGAGACTTGGCCCCCTTAGGAAGGGAATAAGCTTGGAAGCCAGGTCTCGAAGACCAGAATAAAGGTTTCCATGGAAAGAATGTAGGAAAAGTTACAGTTAACACAGCCCAAACACCAAGTACTGTTGGAACTAAACACCAAGAATCTTATGAGATAAAGAATTTAATATTTCTGTTTTCAGACAGGAAACTGAGCTATAAGCGGTTAGTGATCTCCCCAAAGTCAAATGGTTGTTTAACACTCTACCCAGTTAAC
Organism: Nasua narica; assembly: GCA_028533885.1. Taxonomy (NCBI): domain Eukaryota; kingdom Metazoa; phylum Chordata; class Mammalia; order Carnivora; family Procyonidae; genus Nasua; species Nasua narica. The sequence continues at coordinate 8,361,789 of CM052800.1, read as the reverse complement.
CCCTATACCACGGATCCTCTTTGATACGGATACAAATACCAAGAAGGAAGAAACAAGCCCATTCTGGCTCCAGGACCAGCGCAAAGAGAAAGAGGGAATAATAGTCAGGCTGTGTCATGATATGCTACACTAACAATGAGTCTCAAATGTCCTCATTTAATTCTGAATCACAGAGAGTCCCCTACAGTGTGGTGGCTCACCAGACAGCTGCCTTTATGCAACATGATGAACCAGGATGCTTCTTTCTCATGACTCCACCACCCTCATGAGTTCTCCATGACCACTCATGGTAGAGGAGAAATACATTGAAGAATCCTGCAGGGATGTTTCCCAGCCATAGTGTAGAAGTGGCTCAGTTCACTTTGCTCCTGTTTCATTGTCCAAAAATAGTAACAAGGCCCTACCTAAATAAAAAGGGGTTCAGAATAATGGTTTCTTCTATACCTAGAGAGGAGACTCTGATTAAATATGGGAAAGCACTAGGTGAAAGGCAGGAGTTGCCAACTGCTTTGATTTCTCTACTCCCAGAGTCCAAATCCCCGAAAGGAGACTTGCTGTGTTGTACTGTTTTTAGGTAAATACTTTGGAAAAAAGAAAATGTTCCTGCCTTTTTGCTCCTTTGAACCCTCTGAAGTAGGTTGTCTAGCAAACTGTCCTCTCTGCCTTCACTCCTTGCATTGGGTGGGAGGAGGGCAGTCACAAAGGGTATGTGTGTTGGTGAGAGGTAGCTGGGAAGAGGAGGGCCTGAGTTTAGCTCTCCAGATTCTTATGTGGTATGAGAGTATCAGGAAGTTCCTAAAGGCCCAGAATAAGGAGGATGCTAGTTTCTGAGAGTTCTGGCTAGTGAAATCTCCAGAGAGACTCTGCAGTAGGAACAGAGTAGACCTCCAAACAAGGCCTGCAGGAAGGACTTCCCTGGGCCAGGGGATAGACAGGTGTCACAACAATGACTTAGGACTCCAACTTTCATTGAAATTAATGTGATTGCCAAGCAGTCAGAGAGCATAAATGAGATCCACTGTGGGTAGGGTAGAGAAGACCACATGTTTGACAGCTGTCGACCTCAGAGGCCACCTAACCATCTGTCCCCACCTACTCCACATACACAAGAATGCTTTTGCCAAGAAAATAAAACAAAACAGAACAAGAAATAGATCAGTTAGATGATCCCTACCAGTCATCATTTTTACCCAAATAAGACAAAGCATTACTAGGAAGAATTGTGTGGTAGGCAGAATAATGGCTCCCACAAAGATGCCCATGTCCTAATGCCCAGAACTCATGAATATCCCACCTTATATGGCAAGGAAGACTTCAACAGATGTGATTAAGGACACAGAATTTAAGATTGGGAGATTAACCTGGATTGTCTGAGTGGCACAATCTAATCATGATTCCTTAAAGGGAGAGGACCTTACTGGTCAGAAAGACAGACTGGCAATGGAGTCAGAGAGGCGTGCTGTGAATTAGATGGTATGATTTGAAACTGGAGGGAAGAGGCCTCACACCAAGCCATGCAGAGCCCTCTAGAAATGTCCCTCAGTGGACAGCCAGCAAGAAAATGGGGATCTTAGCCTAAACAACAGCAAGAAAGTGAAGTCTGCCAACCACCTGAATCAGCAGGAAACATGCTCCCCTAGAGCCTCCAGAAATGAATGCAGCCCTGCCAGATCCTTGACTTTAGTCCAGCGAGTCTTGCACTGGCTATCGTACCCCTAGGATTGCAAGATAACAAATCTAGCTTGTTACCCACTAAGTCTACAGTAATTTGTTATGGCAGCAACAGAAAACTACTATAAGCTCTCTAAATTAGTGTGAACAAAGAGTGTGTTGTTGTTGTTGTCATTTTCCCTACTACCTGGTGTTTGAGGGCTCATGAAGAAGACCAGACTATGTTTTTCTCATTTCCATTTTCTCTGCATATGTGAGCTGTAATAGGAACCATTTTTTCGTGAACCTGCCACATAAACCCTGTGTTACTCTTTTCTCAAAATAACCCCACAAAGCACATACTATTGTGATTCTTATTTGCAGATGTGAAATTGCTGGTTAGTGAAGGCAGGCAAGATATCCAGGATCACTCTCCTAGTAAGGGGCTGAACTGGGGTACAACTGGGTCCATCTGATGGTAATGCTCAACGAGTCCATGTTGTTTCAGTGTTTCCTGTCTCTGCTTAGAGGCTTGCTTCTCTCAAACTCTTCCTTTCCAGTCAGTTCTTCTAAAATGTAAATCTTAGTTTTTCTCTTTGCTATATGAAATTATAGGCTACTGATCTTGACCTTCCATATCTCTCCAGCCTCATCTCCCAGCCCTCTTCTGTGGCTAAACCATTATACTGACTACTTCCAGTTACCACACAGTGAACTCATAGGGCCTCAGGGCCTTAGTTTAAGCTGCCTCTTTGGAGCTAGTCTCAAGGTCCCTTGGTTGAACATATATTTCCATCAGGCCACAGCAATTTTCCCAGGAGACCTAGATCTCTGCCATTTCCCCCATGGGTGTCTGCTTTGGGTCCCATCTACATCCAATTATTTTTACTGGGCTGAGTTCCATCTTGGACCAAGTTCACTTTTGCCATTCCCCTGATGATGGCTAATTTTGATCAAGATTCAAAATCTTCAGCAATGGACTGCATCTGAAACCATCTAAAATCCTTATCTCCACAGTTGTCTCTTTCAAGCCTTATTGATTTCAAAGAACTTCTTGATGCCATATTTCACCTACTTCATGGGCATTTTGAAGCTAAAGTAACCAATGGAACCACATCAGAAAAGTCAACAGTCAATAGAATTCATCTCATACGACAAGACACACATGAAAATCCAATAATTATCACTCACCTTGTAGAATTTGAGAATGAACCACACCATAAGCTTACCAAGTCACAGATGGGAGTTATAAACACAGAAACTACCCAAGAATCTCCTTCTTTGAGCTGAGTCTTCAGTCCTTCAAATTCCTTCCTTCTATTCAAAACTCATGAATTGGAATATTTTGTTCCTAACACATTGTTCCCAAAATGTGTTTCAAGGAGTATTCAATTCATCAGTTTACCTGGGGTGAGGGAGTCAAATAATTTTGGGCAATGATTTCTGTTAAATTAACCCCTTGATGGAGATTCAAATAGCTGGTTAGCAGTATTGCTATGTTAAACCCAGAAATTTCCAAATTTATTGCTCATAGGATCTCCTTTTTTTTTTTTTTTTCATGAAACCTATTTGTACTCTCCCATGTCAATATTTTATCCTTTGGGGGTCACTAGCTTTGTCAGTTCTTATCACGCTTACATCTTTTTGTGCTCTACTGGGAGGAAATCCTGTTTGACTCCTTCTCTGTAGAGCCCACCAGTAACCCAGACCATGTAGGAAGCCTACCTCTGCCATCCCAATAACATCCTCACACTCCCTTCCAGAAGAACTTTTTTCTATGAACCTGTCATGATCTACTGTCTCTCTGTGGCAAGGTAGTGCACTTAAATCTTTTGGTGGAAACGTTTTGTCCTTCACTATGGAGGGGGATATCTTGAAGCCCCTTCTTTTGTGAACCCGTGTGGCACTTCCTGCCTAATGTGATTTTAAATCCTCCTGTCCCTACATCTCTACCTCTGACTATTGCTCAGAAAGCTACTTCTTCTGAAACTCTTGAAGTTAAAGAGTTATTGGCACAGTCTTCCTGATTCTCATGTGTAAACTGTCTTCAGAATCCCTTTGAAGGTTTGTTAAAACACCAATTCCTGGGGCGCCTGGGTGGCTCAGTGGGTTAAAGACTCTGCCTTTGGCTCTGGTCATGATCTCAGGGTCCTAGGATCGGGGCCTGCATCAGGCTCTCTGCTCTGCAGGGAGCCTGCTTCCACCTCTCTCTCTGCCTGCCTCTCTGCCTACTTGTGCTCTCTCTCTCTGTCAAATAAAATAAATAAAATCTGAAAACAAACAAATAAACAAACAAACAAACAAAATCACCAATTCCTGGAGCCCACCCTGGAGTTTCTGGTTCAACAAGTCTTCAGTGGAGGCCAAAAATTTGCATTTCTAACAATTTCCAGGTGATGCCTGTTCTAGGGATCCTATCTTGAGAACCACAGCTATATAGAAACAGTTGCATATTCAGAACAGCTTTGTCTTCAAGAGGACTGCAGTTATCCGAGTTGATAAGATCAATACCTATAATGAGAAAAAGCAAAAGAAAAAATACAAACACAGCTGTCTGATTATCAGGACAAATAATCTGAGATCTACTGGGATATCAACACCCTAACAAAGTAATGTGTTGGGACATAGAAAGAAAAACAAATAGAATGCCTGTTTTATTTTTCATCTAAAAGATAAGACAGAAGCTGCACGGTGAGAATAGTACCAATATGCTCAACAAGGTGTCCTATGGGGTGTGCAGGTACTAGAACTTACATAACATGGGACTGACGGTCACCTACATTGATTTATTCACTTTTAGCGTATTTTATTAGATAAGATGTGAGTTTCAGTGACTTTAAAAACGTTATTTCTAGCTGTCCTAATGATGGGGACACGAGCTATCCAGGCTGAAATAGCGGCTCGGTAGAAGCATGAGTTACCCGAGGCTTCCCTATTGTGAAAAAGGAGTAAGTAAGCTTCAGCTTTTGCACAAAGTGCAGAAAACGACAGGGAGGGCAGACTCCTTTTCTCTTTAGTTTGCAATCTTCAGTTTGTTTACAACCATTAGCCAGAACCGACTCAAAGGATCAGATGAGCTGCAAGGGAGACCAAGATATGTAATCTTCCCACCGAGCTAAAGCCTCTATGTTTTATAGGTGAGCGCATGTATTGGGGGTGCAGTGAACAATCTTGGCAACATGCACTGTAATGCACTGTGATTTCGATGTTCCTGGCAGGATTTGGATAATAAGAGATTATGGGAAAATTATTTCAGGTTGCACCAAAGAGTAAATATGTGAGAACAATTATGTTTATAAGAAGAGAACTAGCATTTATTTTACACTGCAATTCATCAGACACTTTACATTCTGTGTCTCATTTAACCCTTCCTGGGACTCCACAGGTAAACTTGTTTATTGGCTATTTTACAGATAAAGGAAGCAAGGCTCCCTGAGATTCCCTAATCTCTCCAAGTCTACATGGCTAGGATTGGCAGAGCCTACGGTGAAGGTCTGTCTACCTCCTTAGATCTGATAGGTCGTACAGCTTCCATGAGGCTACAAGCCTGTCTCACTGAGTGCACTTGTACCAGAAAACACATCAGAACTGGTCGGAAGGGATGAGATAATAGGTCTCCAATGCTAGAATAAACGATGTTCACCTGAAGTTTGGAAAATCAACATTCTGTGTAAGGTTCTTAGCAGGACACATCTGTCTGCATCAGGAGGATAAGCTGCTGGAGATATGTCTGTCAGCCTGCAGGGACAGGATTCGGAACAGCAGAGAGTAGTCTGACGTCTTTGGCAAGGGACCCAAGCAAGCTGCTAAGAACTCACCTTGAATTGTACTACCGGGTATTTACCCCAAAGAAGCAGATGCAGTACAAAGAAGGGCCACATGTACCGCAATGTTCATAGCAGCAATGGCCACAATCGCCAAACTGTGAAAAGAACCAAAATGCCCTTCAACAGATGAATGGATAAAGAAGATAGGGTCCATCTATACAATGGAATATTGTATATACATATATACAATAGAATATTAGACCTCCATCAGAAAGGATGAATACCCAATTTTTGTGTCAACATGGACAGGACTGGAAGAGATTATGCGGAGAGAAATAAGTCAAGCGGAGAGAGTCAGTTATCTTATGGTCTCACTTACATATGGGGTATAAAGAAAATCATGGAGGGCATCGTGAGAAGGAGGGGAGGGGTGAATGGGGGGAAATCGGAGGGGGCGATGAACCAGGAGAGACTGTGGACTCTGAGCAACAAACTGAGGGTTTTGGAGGGGAGAGGGTGGGGGGTTGGGCGAGCCTGGTAGTGGGTATTAAGGAGGGGACATATTGCATGGAGCACTGGGTGTGGTACATGAACAATTAATCTGCGCATGAACAATTACTTAACACTGAAAAAATGAAATAAACGTATTTGGGGAAAAAAAAGAACTCACCTTGAATGTCGGCCTTGGCTTCAATCAGAATTAGATCATCTGACTGTGGGCTCAGGGAGAATGAGTCTCCGCATCCCTATTCTTAAGTATCTGTTTGGCAGATTAAGTTTCTCAAGGACGGAACATGGTGTAGGCATAGAAGCACACTCAGCTTCATCATCCTAAATACTGAGGTCATGGACTGATGTTGAGGTATTTACAGAACACCATCTACATAGAAGGTGCTATTTTAGATCCTGAAAATTAAAACAGGAGACGCAATTATGACCTTCAAAGGACTAGAATGGGAGACTAACAAAGAGAGAGTTCCAATACACTCTGATATGTCACAGCAGAGGAAAGCCCAGAACACTACTGAAACAGACCATAGTATATTTCCTCCTTCCCTGGTACTAACATCCAAGGGGGATTGGTTGGTTGCTTAGACCAATTCAAACCCCCAGCTCACCGTGTGAAGATGCAACCACTAGTTCCCTCATGTCTGAAAATGGGATGATTCCCCCACATGAGCTATGGCGTGCATGCACTGACATGCACAGAGTAATTGTCCTTTATAATTGAAAATGTGGCCACTGACAGTTTTATGTCGATGACAGTCTACCACTGTCAATGGGATTTTATGGTGAATTTACAGTAGCAGGCTCTGAGTCCTGGGTTATTAGGCCTTCTGCCTCTGTGATAAGGTCCCATTAGGAAAAGGAGGGAGAGGAACTTCTAAACACTGCCTGATGTTCCAGCTCAGTTGCTGAGGGCTCTGGGCTATTAAATACATTCCTGGCTCAGGAGTCACATTAGAGATGATATTTCCTTGAAGAGCAGCCATAATCTCACCTTCCTGTCATCTGGCCCAGAAACTGCAGCTATAAATCATGATGCCAGCAGTAGACCACTCCCCTCTCATCATAGATCTTTGGGGGAAGAGTCTTCGGTAATGCTTGATGTTTGACAAAATATTGGAAAATAAACTTGCAGCTCTGAACCCACGGTCTGAGAAGTTTAAAAATCATGGCTGTCAAATTTCCAGCCACTTTGAGTAAGCTAATGAGCAAAACATGGAAATTGACTCATCGGTAAGGGTTGTGATTGCCACAAACAGCTTGTGGCAGCAAGACTTCACAGGAAACATAACATCAACATGTGCATTTAATTAAAATGATGTCTATTTTTGCAGGTAGTTAAAATGCCAGACACTAGGCTCAGACTCATTTATTCTATTTAATCCTTAGGGAGACATATTGCTATTCCCATTTAACAGTCAGGGAAACAAATTTAGAGGTGCTGAACACTATTGCCCGGGAAAAAAGAGCAGAGGGAGGTTTTGAACCCAAGTCTGTCTGATGACAGCATCTGGATTCTTCACACACTGCTACTTGTTAGTCTTTAGCCCCCAAACAAGGGGTTTATTATGGTTCTTTTGTTTGTTTTTAGTTCCCAAATGTCGTATTTCGTATCTTCTCATGTTCTGTCGTCCTAAGATAGCTGTAATCACATGTGGCTCCTGAGAACCACTGTCCAGACCACCTCTCCGAGGGAAAGGTAAAGAGTCCTTCTCTTCCATCTCTCCCTTTAGGGGAGAAAGATGCTCTTTGGATACTGAGCACACAGCATTCCTTGAAAAGTCCCTGTTAAATGCCGCAGTCAAAAAACAGTTTTAGTAAATAGAAACCTTGCTACACGTGCCATGTATGGCCAGGAGAGGGAAAGAAATGGTACATTATTAAATGCAACAGATGATCACAGTCATCAGTTGAGCATCTGACTCCCGAATTTGGCTCAGGTCCATGATCTCAGGGTCATGAGGTCGAGCCCCATGTTGGGCTTCATGCTGAGTGTAGAATCTGCTTGCATTTCTCTCTCTCCCTCTTCCCTGATCCTGCTCTAAAACATAAACAAATAGATGCCCACAATCCCTTCTCTGAAACCAGAGGAGCCAAATATGCATTAGGGCTTCTGGATTTTGTGACCTCTAACATTATGCAGCTCTGCCAGCGGGGGCTGGGGCCATAGCATATAAACACATTAATAGTCCTGCCATAAAAAAACCCCACGAAGATTCACACTTCATGTAATATCTGAAGGTGCTACACTAATTCCCTTTCAGGGTCAGATCAGGTCAGGGAAGTTAAAAATTAAATTAAGAGAAGTATGCTTTTCTTTCAAAGCTTCTATTCTCACCCCAAGACATCATCTTGTTTGGTTCTCAAAAACATTCTCTAGAAGAGACGAAATCATTCTTTGTAATGTCTTTGGTATCAAAAGCTAAAATCCCTTGCCCACCACTGCATATCTCTAACTTACCTTAGGAGGAGCCCTGGAATTCAGATGTCGTGACTATTCTACAGAGCATTTCTGTGCTGCCCTGGATAAAGCCTAAAGTGCCACACAGACTTGAGTTCAAATGCAGGACCTTCCTCTTCCCCCCTAGATGACCTCGAGCAACGGAGTCTGGTTTCCACCCCCAGCTCCCGCAACTCGAAATGCACAGATACTCAAACTGGGAGATGGTGGTAAAGTGAGGCTTTGTGGGTGGGGGCTGCTTTTAGGAGCCATGGCTCATTCCCATCTCCCCTCTCTCAACACCGCCCTGCCTCCCTGGTCTGTGATGTCTCCTACAAGTGCCTGAGTGCCAAATCCTGCCGTGAGTCTGGAGAGATGTTTCTTCTTTCTTCTCCTTTCCCTCTTTTCTTGGGTCCTGGAAGTGGAAATATTCAGAGAAAAGCATGGACACATTGATCCACGAGGAGCCCAGTGTCCATGCTGGGTTCTCATTACTGTCCAGAATGTGACATTTCTTGTCTGTGTCAAAACACTAGTGGCCTTGGCAGTCATCTGTTTTACTGCACGCCCGTGGGATATATCCCCTCCTGAGCATTCCAGAAGGCTGCATGTATACAGCAAGTGATCAAACATGAATGGTGCCACGGAAGTACAGCACGTCATCTACTTGCTCAAAAAAACAGTGATTTGTCTTTTGCGCATCAACTCTTGAGGTAAGGCCCATAAAATTAGTATAACGAGATTTATTTTTATGTTGTAGAGGTAACAGAATGACCGAAAATCTTAAAAACAGATTAAAAAAAGGAAGCAGGTCTAGAATATACGAATAATCTCACTTGCTTCTTTTTTGTGTCTCCTTTCTGCTTTTTCCTATGCATACTTTCAACCATTATTTTTTGATCAGAGAGGACATATAACACTGTGGATTTTTTTAACACATTTTTCAAAAGCATTTTCCATGTGTGCTGTGGCGAATTTTCAAAGAACGCAGCACGGTTGTTTGGAGTGTGCTTTTTGGAGGCAGACTATTACAGACTGGAGGTTTGTTTCCCCAAAACTCATACATTGAGGACCTAATCCCTCATGTAACAAAGACTTTGAGAGGTAGCTCTGAATAAGGTCAGGAGGGTCGGGCCCCCCAAAGAGGGAGAGACCGGAGCTGACTCCCTCTGTCCGGCCTATGAGCACATGGTGAGAAAACGGCCATGCACAAGCCGGGAAGAGGGCTCTCGACAGGGGCAGAACTGGCTGGCTCCTAAATCTTGGACTTCCAGCCTCCAGAACCGTGAGACGTAAATGTCTGTTTACATCACGCAGTCTGTGGTGTTGTTCTCTCGCCGTCCGAGCTGGCTAACATGCAGGCTGCCCCAAACGACCGCCTCTTGACTGGGTAAACTCGGGTATGTAACTGTTGTGTGCTTTGACTTCCTCAACGATAAAATGGGGAGAGTAACAGCAGCTATCTCACAGAGCTGTTGTGAAGATACAGTGAGAAATTACACACAAAGTACTTAAAGACTGTTTGACACACAGTAGGGCCTCCATAAATATTAACTATGAGTGCCCAGTTTCCCTAGCTGCTAACCTGAACAATCGTACCCGCCTCACAGGCTTGTCGTAAGGACAGAGGCCAAATGTCTGAGAGCCGAGTTCAGAGCCTGGTAGAAAGCAGGTTTGGAATTATGAAAAACAAAAAAATCTTAAAAAATAATAATACTTGAAAACGATTCGAACTGAGACATTTACTTGAAAATGCCTTAGAAATGTTCCAGATAACACAGACATTTCACGTCAGAAACTGAAGATCAAACTAATGAAAAGATCTTAGGTTGCTTTGGTCTGGGGCATTGTTCTACTTCTCTAGACAATGTCTCCAGAGAAGTCTTTTAGACCATGTGCTGAGAAGGGTGCGGTTCGGGTTTCTTATGAGTTACCCAACAACCTAGCAGCTTCAGCCGCCATCTCAATATGTCCTTTGATTCCATGGGTCGGGAGTATGGGAAGGACCTAGAAGGAATGGCTGGCTTCAGTGACATCCTGAGCCGCGGCTGGGAAATTCAGCTTCAGGGGTGACTCCGTCATGGGGGTTGGAGTCACGGGGTGAGGATCGTACCCCCTCAGCACTGGCTGAGACCTGCGGTGTGCACTCAGCCCCTCTGCCTGGCTCACAGCGTGGGGTGCTCAGAGTAGTGAGACCCCTGACACGGCGCTTTGGGAGCCAGAAGCAAATAAACTGGGAACCAGCCCGAAGCCGGATTACATTTTATGACTCAACCGCGGAAGTTACACAACACCACGTCCGCTGCATTCTGTTGGCTTCAAGTCAGCCACTAAAGTTGTCCCAGATGAAAAGGGAAGAACGCATAGTCCTCTCTCAATAGGAAGAATATCATCAGCATGTTTAAAACTGCCACAGGAGCTTCAGCCCTGAGTATTTCAGGGAACTGTTTGTTGAAGACCTCTAATGAAATTAGAGGTCTTGTCTTGCCTAAAGTTTCACCTCGTTTATAAACCGTTTCTGAAGGTGAAGGACCTTGGTCTTGACTTCGTTACATCTGCATTCTCTAATCTACTCCAGCCAGGGTTCTTGATAATAACTGAATGTTTTCATTTTTCTTTTTTTTTACAGATTTTATTTATTTATTTGACAGAGACATCACAAGTAGGCAGAGAGGCAGGCAGAGAGAGAGGGGGAAGCAAGCTCCCTGCTGAGCAGAGAGCCCGACTTAGGGCTTGATCCTAGGATCCTGAGACCATGACCTGAGCCGAAGGCAGAGGCTTTAACCCACTGAGCCACCCAGGAGCTCTGAATGTTTTCTGATTTACACTGAGCATGGCTGCCTGTATTAGTTCCTGACTGTGTTCCAGATTTTCATTAGTATAATGCCAATTACACATATTATATTAAAATGATCCATTTGTGCTGAATTTTACACTTGTCTTTGTTATTGTCCCATAAATATCATGCAATATTACTTTTAAAATGTGGTAATTTTTTTTCTGTATAAACATTCATATTTAACACCAGCAACAACAATGAAGATAATAATAATACATCTTGATCAAACAATATGTCCTTATTTGGTCTTAGGAAAACATGGCCCCAGTTAAATTCACAAGTAAATAGTTTTCCATAATTTAATGACTCTTTTTTTCTCAAGAAAGATGAAAATAAATCCCAAGCCAGTAAATTATAATGGCAATTCTAGTAAGCATTTAATGAATACCAACTTTGTCCTAAACATTGAGCTAAGGATTTTACACAAGCTAGCTTGGGTAGTGTGGTATAAATGGATTCAGTCTCTGGGCACCTGGGTGGCTCAGTTGGTTAAGCGACAGCCTTCAGGTCAGGTCATGATCCTGGAGTCCCAGGATCTAGTCCCACATCAGACTCCCTGCTCAGAGGACGGGAGTCTGCTTCTCCCTTTGATCTTCCCCCTCATTCTCTCTCTTTCTCTTGCTCTCAAATTATTAGAAAATCTTTTTAAAAAAATAAATGGATACAATCTCTGAGGGAAGATTGAATTTATTTGGCATTGGGCTCTGTCCTTTATTAACTCTATAAGCAAGGGCAGTTAACATTACCTCTGTGTTAACAGTAGAAGAGGAAATGGTTATGAAGGTTGATTATATGAATAAATACCCCTATAGCATTTAGCATGAGACTGAACATCTAGCAAGCATTCTGGGAATGAGAGATTCTCTTCCTTTCAAAAATCTTATTTTGTACAGCTCACATTTACTGAGTGATTGTTAAGTGCTGGGCTCTGTTACAAAGGTGTTACATTTATTAAGTCATTAATCTTCATCAAAACCTATGTGGTGAGCACTGTTGTCATTCCCATTTTATAGACATTAAGACTGAGACTCAAAGAGACTAGCCTACTCAAGATCATAATCTGTGGCAGAACTATGTGGCTGAGTCATAAGATCAAAATTCCAAGACTGCCTCCATTTCCAAATGCATTTACTTATGCTCGGGACCCTTTGAAAACCACAAAATGGCCTGGATGCACTATTATTCCATTATGGTGATGCCCATAAATCTATTTGGCATTCTTCTTTTGATTGAACCAACCCACTGTATTAGTCAGAACTCTGCAGCAAAACATAGAATGTATATATAGAGAGAAGGAGATTTATCTTTAGAATTGACTTATGCAATTATGGAGGCTGACAAGTCCAAAATCTGCAGAGTGAAGAAGAAGGGTAGAAACCAAGGAAGAGCCAGTGTTATAGTTTAAGTCTGAAGGCCATTTGCTGACAAAATTCCCTCCTTCTTACAGGAAGTCGGGTTTTTTGCTATAGCAGGCCTTCGACTGATTGGATAAGGCCCACCAACATTATGGAAGGCAATCTTCTCAAAGCCTAATGGTTTAAATTTTAATCACATCTGAAGGAAGGAAGGAAGGAGGTAAGGAAGGAAGAATGGAAGAAGGGAGGGAGGAAGGAAGGAAGAGAGGGAGGAAGAAAGAGAGGAAAGGAAGAAAAGAAAAGACAAGAAAAAAAATTCCTTACAGAAATATTCAAAATGATGTTTGACCATGTATCTGGGCACCATGGCCCAGCCAGTTGACACATAAAATTATTCATCACACTCAGTATCAAAATGGAAGCAAAAAACAAACATCAATTGCAAATTATAAATAGGGAAAAAAAGATTAGAGGAAAAAACAGAAATGGTGAAATGGATAGTGAATATATGTCCTCATTGCTTTTTTTTCTGTCACTGCACTGAATACTGAAAAAAAGGGGAAAAAGAATATATTCAACAGGAAAAGTAACAGCATAGAAAATCATAGGTTGGTACACGTATAAAACCATTTATAACCTTAACAGACATTGTGCTTTTTCTTTAAAAAAAAAAAAGATGGTGACAGGTACAGATGAGAGGCAGCAGGGGGTCCCATCTCTCTCCTGGTGGAATTGGAAAGGCTGCCAAGACAACAGGGCAGTATCTGGGCCCAGCAGGTTCAGAACAGGAGGGGTAAGTCCTCCCTGCAGTTGGCATCCTAGGTGACCCAGACGTGCCGAACGCAGTCTGCAGGGTTTGCAACCAGAGCTAGGAACCACTGTGCCACTGGAAAGTTCAAGGCCCAGAATAACCCAGAATCACATGTGACATAGGAGTTATCACTTATAACTTATAAGCCACATTTTTAGCCCTAAAGTGTCTGTGGCTATATTACAAGTAAATTGAAGAGGAAGTATTCATTCTCAGAAATAGTCTTCGATAGATGGATGGATGAATGAATGATCTGTGGGTGGATGGGTTGATGAGTTCTCAACTTAAGTTATTTACTTTAATTTGAGTCCCTGTTTCCTGCAGTGTAAGTGACACTTTCTTTGACTCTACCTGAAGAGGGGAAAAAATGCTAAAGGTGTGTTCAAAACAAATCTTGGAAGTCCATATAATCTTTAGAAATGTATGGACTGTCAAATTTATAGCTAGACTGGCCAGCTTTATGAAGGAGACAGGGTGACAATATAGATATTAGAATGAAACTATTTATTTCTGTGAGTTGCAAGCGACCATATAACTCACAAGTAATTCTGAAGTCTGTATATTCCAGGAGATTCATGCTGTATTGTATCATGGGGAATGGCTCATAATTCATGTGCTGGGCTTCCTTTGGTATGCCCAGCCTGAATATTTAGGCATAAAATTCCTTTTCTCTTTCAGAAATGAAAATGCAACTGTGATTTTCTAGCGGCAGATTTATGTCTTGGAAGAACTGTTTTAAGAAAGGTTTGGATACATTGCTGTGCTTGACAAATGACAACTGTGACAGGTAGGCCATAGGGACACATACAGTGATGTCACCCCACCACACCCACCGTGTTCTTTGTTTCTCCCAGAGTCCAACAACCACCCCGTAACACAGAACCCCAAAACTACACTAAAAATAACATATGTTGATGCATCTTAAATTGCGAAAGAAAATAATTGTAGAAAGACAATGTGATATAGAGTCGCCAAAAGATAAAATAAATATCTTTTCAAAGTCCACTACCAAAATGGTAATTGTTTTCATTAAGATGATAAATAGATTGGTCTAAGTATATAGTAGGAGCCTCACAGACTGTGCTCTAGCTCTGTATCCATGAGTCAGCTCAGTTGAAGGCCCTCTCCACCTGGACAGAATGCTCAAGGATCACCATGGGAGCCTGCTCACCAGCACCAGGGACAGGCTCTGGGTGAACTGACAGAATTTCTGACGTAGTGAGGCAGGGAGTCAAACCTTGACTGAGCACCATCCCCTGACACCGCTGGGTGCTGCTTCTGCTTGGCCATGAGCTAAGGCAACTTAGATGAAGATCCCGGTAACATCTTTCCTATATTAAATAGTGTTCTCTTCTGTAAATATGCCATCATTTATTTTAATAATACACTTTTTGTTCATCTTACATATTTGTTTTAGCACCACATATACTTTACATTTGAAAATCATCTATGAAATGAATTGGGGTATTTCAAATATATATTATCCTAGTGTCAGCTAAAATGATCCAGCCTCTTAGGATCTAAATAATGATTGGCCTCAGGGCACCTGGGTGACTCAGATGGCTAAGCCTCTGACTCCGGCTCAGGTCATGGTCTCAGGGTCCCGAGATTCAGCCTTCAAGTTGGGCTCCGTGTTCAGTGGAGAGTCTGCTTGTCCCTCTGCCACTCCCCCCGCTTGTGCTCATACTCTTTTTTTCTCTCTCTCTCTGCACTCTCTTTCAAATAAATGAAGAAAATCTTTAAGAAAAAATGATTGGCCTCAAACACTTGATTTCATGACATGTGAAAAGTCTGTGCCCTCCCCCCCAAATGAATGCCTGCAAATTCCCAGGGTGCTGAACTACTCAAGTGCATACACACCTCTGTGTTTATACTCTCCCTGAAGGCCTTCCTGTGTGCCTCTTATCATGGTGAACATGCTTATCTTGTTCTATACCAAAGTTTCTAGGTAGAGAATCCTAATCTGACTCTGGATTTTGGTAACTACAAAGCAGCTCCAATGACTTTCTGACTTTCTTTTTTTTTTTTTTTTAATTTATTTATTTATTAGGAAAGAGAGAGAGTGAGAGAGAGCATGAGAAGGGAGAAGGTCAGAGTGAGAAGCTGACTCCCCATGGAGCCGGGAGCCCGATGTGGGACTCGATCCCGGGACTCCGGGATCATGACCTGAGCTGAAGGCAGTCGCTCAACCAACTGCGCCACCCAGGGGCCCGACTTTCTGACTTTCATAAGGCCTCCATGTAGAGAGCCAGCGCTACTGAGAATTTGGCGAGAGGGATTCAAAAGTCACTATCGCTGTAGGCATTGAGTAGTAGGGCCACCTCTTCCCAGCCAGTCCAGTGGAGATCTCTGAATCTCCACAACCAAGGAATCCCTGTAGGCAAGCTGTGCTACCCAATGCTGTGTTCCCACCCCTTATGCCACCTGTCCCCTTATGTCCACCAACAACATTTCAAATCCTGTCCATTTTCTTGGGTGTAACAATTTGGCCCTCCTTTGTTGTGAAGGTTCCCTTAGATTCTACTCTGAATCCTGTGTCTTCACATCTAAATGGTCAACTATCTACTCATTTGCTAAATAATGGTATTTCCTTCCAAGAGGAACTCCAATGCCATTTATTAAAAATGACTCATAGTTATAAATTTTGTTTATATGTATTGACTTACAGGAAAACTGGGGGAATGGAATAACTTTTCATACCAAGGAACCAAATACATCCCTTCCTTAAACCCCAGGACCAGCCTCCAGGCCTGTATCATCCTTCTCCTGTGGTACAATTCCCAATTCTTACCTCGGTTTTCTTTGCTCTTTGAAGCTGCCTATGAAGCTCTATGAAGCTGCCTAACCACCTATGTTATCTGTGTGAGTTCTTTCCCCTCTGTGTCTTGCTGGATAATGGAATAAGGTCATAAAGACTTTAACACTCTTCACTGCTCTGTAAGAGAACAACAGGGACCATTTTCACTTTCTTATAAATATTTCTAATCATGCAAGTAGGCATATAGACTTTATAATCACGGGAGAGAGAGGAAAATGGTTCAAAAAAATCACAAAGTCATTTCTTTCATGTTTTCCTCTCTGAAGTCCCTGACTTCTTTTGGAGATGAACGGTGACACCTTTTGGATTTCTAGTTTTCTTTTTCTGTCTCTCAGAGTACAGTTCATTTTACCTGTCTTCTTCATTTTTAAACCTTATAACCTCCCTTAAAAGGACCCTCTTTCTAGAACACGGACCCCAGGCAACTAACTAGAGCACAGCCATAGCTATCCCTCATCTTGAAGGATGCAAGGTTAGTAATGAGAAAGAAATGGATGAAAATCATAGAAAAAATATGGCATGTAGAAATGTATTTAACCATACTTAATTATAGATATATTTTTAATCTGTAAAATGAAGCTAGTAGTATGGTGTAATAATTATATAAATTAAAGAGCCTGCAATATTTTTGATATTCAGATGTTCTTAACGAATCTTGGCACTGCAGAAAAAGGAATGCCTGGCTTCCCGACAGCTTTGCTTTTAATTCTGTGACCTTGAGCAAATCACATCATTTTCCTTCAGTCTCAGCTTTGCCACCTGCCAAATAAGGATAAGAAAACTGCTGTAGGCATTCACGAGTATGCACAGACGTCAGGTGAGGGGTCCAGCCCTTAAATATTCAGATAGATTCGCTTGACCCCATGCCAGGTGCTACAACACACCCATGCGTGCATGATTCAGACTTCCCGTGACTTTGTTCCTAAAACCCCATTAAATGAGTTATGTCCACCCATAATCTTAGGGTCCCTTTCATGTCGACACATGCCACAGAGTAAAACCCAGCCCTTTTCTTTTGAGTCCCCCAACAAATTCTAGCTAAGCAAGGTTTGTGGGTGCCTGCTGACTTTATTGAGTTTAGGACCAGAACCAGAAGGATGACCCAGAACTTCAGCTACTGTCTACCGTCTGCTAAAGGCACTTGGCCTACTTTCAGTCCCTTCTCACCCCCACTGCCCATGGTCCCCAAAAAGCTCATTTCTTCCTCTCTTTAATATGCTCCAGGATGTGGTAGTCCACCTTGCCCTAGGCTTGCACCTCAGAAACACAGATCTGGCAGAGTCTCCCCATATCCTTCACTTTTCTCTGCCCCTTTGTCCCTGCCAAGGAAGGCGACACTAATGCCTACATCCCCACTATGATGCCACCTCCTTGCAGGACAGAAGCAACCACTGCCACTTTGGGTTTGAAACATGGCCTCCTTCCCAGCTCTTCTTTTACACGTGTAGAAAGAGCATTTTACTCCGAGTAGGTCCTAGATGAACAGTAGAACAGAGGGTTGAGGGGGAAGATGGGAGCATGAGGATGGAGGGTACAGTTAGGTCAGAAGGAAAATCAATGACATGGAAAAAAAAAACACAGAGCTGATGTGACAGAAGGTAAGTTCCCAGGCCAGGCAATCGTGTTACTAAACACTCCTGACACCTAAGACCAAAACGGTCTTCATTCTTTGCGCATGAAAACGCAAGCCCTGAACTCTCTACCTGGATCAAGGCCCCGAGCCCTTCCTGCTGATATAGAGTGCTCCCTCGACCTCCCCACCCACATTGCAGCAACTGTGAGTTAGGAGAACATCTCTCCCTCCTAGGTGGAAGCACAGATGCAGGAAGGCAATGATTTCAGAGGGTTTATTTTAGAAACAGAAAACAGCTTCCTGATGACAGGCTGGTTGGAGGGGGGTTGCGTCTCGTTGGTTATGCTGGCAGATCACCCTCTGCTGATCTGTTTTGTCATTTTGTTGTCTGTCGAGGAGACAACAAAATGTTGGTGAGCAGCTGGTGGCAGAATTATGTTTTATGTACAGAATGTGGAAGAAAATTCTGGCCCGGTGCTGTAATTGCCTGATTGGATAGGGGCGGGACAGCGAGCTATGCGTTTATCTGAATTAAATGTGCTTTCTCTCTTCGAGGTTCGGCATGCTCAGCTAGGGTGGGAATTAGTGTGCGACACTCTTTGTGCATTTCAGATAGGATTCTGTGAAAAAATATGGCCTGAGATTTTCTGGAAAATAAGAGTCAGCCAGGAATCTAGCAAGACTATGGTGATACGGTATCTTTGTTTATCTGCAAGGATTTAAAAGTCCACAGAGAAATGACTCAAGACAACTGACCTGTTAGCAGAGGAGCTGGCACATGGAGAGCTGGGGACAATGGCCAGCAACAGGTCTTGGGGAGAGACACAGTTAGGCAGGCAAAATCCACTTCAGTAGACACTTTTATAAACCTAGGTCCTGATTCCTTTTGCAAAATGTGATATCTGATAGCCATGACACACTAATGTTTTGGAGCAAAGAGACAACCGTCTAGTACATCATGTTATTTTGCTTTAACCCCTTGAATTATGTGCTTCCTAGGAGTTATGAGCGCTCGTTCCCTAAACTATTTATGATAATTGTACTTCTGTGTTAATTCAAAAATTTAATAAAATGTCATCTAAACAGGTATAAATAAATGTAAGAAGAAAATGTTTTTTCTTTGAAAATTCAATGGAAGAACTTATCAAAGATGACTCACTAAAAATATTCGTATTGAACGTACTGCGAGAAAGCTAAAAGTTGGAGGGAAATTATAAACATCTGCTCTACTCGCAGATCAATTTCCAAGGATGTACAAGATACTTGAAAGAAATGGGAGTTATAAGTTGAAAAAAATTCATTATGAGTGTGTTTTTTTCAAGATAGAATAAACAGGATGTCCATCACAGTATTCAAGTTCAAAGAAAAGACCATGGCATTAAATAAAAAAATCTTGGCAAAAGAATGTATAATTAAAATGCTTATAGCATACATATCTGCGAGTGTGTGTCATTTTTATGACTTCCCTCCTTAGCCATATTTTTTATTAGTTTGCCAGTCTCAGGTCTGGACTAGAAGGGATCAAATGTCTTTAGCTTTGCTGGGAGCGTGTGAAATCATTCTGGAAGGGTTAGCGGATGTCGGGGGACTGAGCAGGGATCACATGGCAAAGGAGGGGGAATGGAGGGGAGGGACATGGGGATAGTCCGCAGCAGGGAGAGCTCTCACAAGGAAACAGTGGCAAAGTGTCTCAAGTGGGTTTGGGGCTAGGACTCCAGCCTGTGAGAGGTGAGAGACTGTTATGGAAAGCCATGGCTCGGGCCTAAGGATCTGGGGAAATGGGGTGGAGAATGGCAGCGAGGCTCAGGGACAGGAAAAGCTAAGGTCTCGTGAAAATACAGAAATACTGTGGCCCTCCTAGTACAGCAGAGAAGACACTTGGCACCCCTGCCCTGACAACTGCCCTCCCTGATCCTCTTTTTCCTCATCTGTAAACTGCACACAGTCATACCTCTGTCCCCGAAGAATTGAAAGGATTAAATGTATGACATATTCAGACCATCTAACACACGTCAGTTATTATTAGTTGGACAATGAGTTTCTTCTTCCTGTCATCCATTCATTCCAAAATATTTACCGAGGATCTGCTGTGTGCCAAGAACTCTTCCAGCTGTAGGAGAGACCAGACCAAAACAAAACAAAACAGCGGTACCATTCTACTTGCATGAAACTTACTTTCCTTTGAGAGGTAGACAAGGTAAAACAAGAATATAATGTAAGAACAATGATCTGTGTGATGAAACGAAGTGGAGGAAGGGAATGAAAGACTTTCATGATTGCATAAAGATAAGGTGAGAGTGAAGTGAGGCATTCATGTACATGCTCTGTTTTCATTCTAAATGGGAGGAACATGGCAATGTGGCCGTGTGGCCATGTGGCCATGGCGTAATTATTGATGAGTCTTCAGCTGCCTGCAGCCCAAAGCAGGAATGACTCATGGCCAGTAGACTTCAGAGAGCTCTTAATTTTTAATTTTTAATGAAAATAGCTTTACCATTTTTGTTCTGATTCTAAGTTTTATAGAGGAAGAAAACTCAATACAGTAAACTAGGAAAAAGTGAAAAAAATAAAGAAAAAAATAAGAATCAGCATTCGAATACAGTAATCGTTCACTTTTTTTTTTCAGTTGGGGTTTTGTTTGTTTGTCTTAGCGAACTTCTGAACTTTCTTAAAGATGACCCTGAAAGTATATTAATTCCCTTGTTCACAAGACAAATATTGGCACTCACCAGAATTCTTAAATGTGTGTAAATATATACAATACACATAATACGTACATCACATACATATATATGTGTATATATGCAATGTATACATGCAGCATCCATGAGAGAGAACTGTATGCATGTATGTATGGAGAGAGAGAGAGAGAGAGAGAGGGAGAGAGAGACAAGCCAGGGTAGGATACGTTTGTGGGTTGTGACTTTGAATGAGGCATTGAACCTCCAGGGACTCCCGTTGACTTGTGTTGAACCTAAGTGTGTGGGGCAGAGATGGTAATGCTCACCCACTAGTTTTTTGCCCCCTGACGTTTCCTGGCTCCCTTGCAGTTAGGTGAGCCTCGCCTGCGTGCCGAGCTCCACACTGACACTGTGACAAGTGTGACTCGCTGGTGCTTCTCCTTCCCAAAGTGGAGGACAGGCCTGTTCTGACCAGGAGACTCGCCTGCTGGGTGCAGGAGCAGAACAGAGCTCTTCCCACTCTCTGATGGGCAAGGAGCAGTGGCGGAAGCAAACACACACAAGCCCCCTTCGTTGTACGAAGAAGACACAGGGTGTTTTGGTTGCTGCGCGGGAACCAGGTCTGCCCAGCCCACTCAGCGAGAGAAGACACATCTCGGCTGCTGGGAGGGCTGACCAAGACCATGTGAGGCCTATTACAGGAGCTCAGTCAACACTTGGTTGAGTCTGAACGACTGGGGCTAACGAAGAGGAAGTTAGTTATACTGCAAACATGTTGCAGTGACTTTCGAAGGAAACACAGATAAAACACTAGTAAGAGATTTCTGTTTACCTCCCAATTCTGTATTTTCTCCAGGCGTGAGTTGATTTTTCTCCATGCTCATTCTGTTTCGCAAAGAAACCCTCCTAGATCCCTGAGCGACTGTTTCCCACTCAAAGTTAGTTCTGAACCACTCTTCTCTTCATCCTCTGTACCCCGTGCCCCACCGCAGGCTTCTGGGGTCCCCTCCAGTGGGTTGAGGAATGCTGCCCTCTCCTTGTCATGCAGGTCTCCACTCCTCCACTCCTCTGGAGTGAGGAAGTCCTTAACCTCCCTCTCCCCCACGTGCTGTCCCCATGCCTCACATAGCCCACTTTCTGCCACATGTCTCTCATATTTCTGTGATTCTTCTCCAATGCCCCAAATTCATGTATTCATGTATCCACTAATTTATCATCTGGACCCCGCCCTCCAGTAGTCTGTGTAAGTTCCGCACAAACCTAGACTCTGCGGTCTTGGAACAATGCCTAGAACATTGTGTTCGGTACTATTTGTCGAATAAATGCAGGGGCACTTACCACGCGCTACATACTTTGCTAGACGCTGTAGTAACTACATATCTGGATAAAATAACGTAGGAAGAAATGAGTACTAATCAAAGGCAATGGCAATTTTCTTTAGAACCACCACTGCAAGGAACAGTTACTTCCTAGGAAGTCGGAATCAGCCAGGAACTTCTCCTAGAGGGGATTTTATTTAATCTCAGCTGTGGAAAACGAATGGTGAGCTGCCATGACCATGAGAAGGAAGAAGATAGAACAGACTCCTTGCCAGTCGAAGGGTGGGATCAGGACGAAAGCCGGGACAACTCGGGGCCCATTTCAGCAACCGTGATGTGCCCTCCATGGGCGAGCTTTGACTGGCCGTGAGGGGAAAAATCTGTCCATGGAAGACAGTGTCCCACAGTGAGGAGACCTTGAAGGTTACACTACTAAGTGGACCTAAGCCTGTGCAACATGGAAAGTCAGTAAATGTTTACAAGCCAATATATTAGTTTCCTAGAGCTGCTGTAATGAAGTGCCACACATTGGGTATCTTGGAACAACAGAAATGAATTATTGCACAGTTTCAGGGGCTGGGAGTCTGAAACGAAGGGGTGGGCAGGAGGGGAATCCTTTTCTGCCTCCTCCTAGCTCCTAGGGGCGTGCTGGCAATATTTAGTGTTCTTTGGCTTCCAGATGCCTCTTTCCAATCTCCCATCTTCACACGGTCTTTCCCTGTTTCTTTGTCTCTTTGCATAGCATTGTATTATTACGTTTTTCATAAGGAAATCAGTCATCCTGGCTCAGGGGCCCTTCCTCGGCAAGATGACTTCAAGTGAACTAATTTCATCTGCAGCTACTGTGTTCCAAATCAGGTCACATTTGGACAGACTGGGGGTCAAGATTTCAATATGTCTTCTGTGAGGGACAGAACTTCACCCAGAACACCATGACTTGTGTTTGAAAAGTCACTCAGCCTGTTGTAAATGAAAGCCTTTCAGTTGGGACATTGTTTTATTTTGTTTTTGTTTCCATTTTGTTTTGTTTGCCTTTGCCTTTGAACTAAAACATTGGCTCTTCCTGGGTTTCAAGCCTGCCAGCCTTCAGGCCTAAACTATACTATTATTTCTTCAGATTGCCAATTGCAAAATGTCAGGGCTTGTCATTTATTAGCCTCCATAATCACATGAGCCAATTCTCTAATTCTTTATTATGATATATGATATATAACATAATATAGTACTATTATACATATTTAAATTTATATTTATATATGCTTATACTTATAATTTTAACATATTATAATAACACAATGATGTACATTTATATATAATTTGTGTATTTATGATATAATATTTATATATTATAATGACATAATAATAAATATAATATATTATAATAATATAATATATAATATTACTTGAGCCAATCTCCAATTCTTTATTTTATTTATATAAGAAAATGACCTAACACAGGTTTAAACTGCACTGGTCCACTTTTATGCAGATTTCTTTTTTTTAAGATTGTATTTATTTGACAGAGAGAAACACAGTGAGAGAGGGAACAAAAGCAGAGAGAATGGGAGAGGGAGAAGCAGGCTTCCCGCTGAGCAGGGAGCCCGATGCAGGGCTCAATTCCAGGACCCTGGGATCATGACCTGAGCCAAAGGCAGCTGCTTAATGACTGAGTCATCCAGGCGCCCCAGATCTTTAAAATAGATAAAGTACAGTACTATACATGTACCATACATTTTTCTCTTCTTTATGATTTTTTAAATAACACTTTGTCTATACTTTAAGAATATGGTATATAACACATGTAACATACAGAGTATGTATAATGTACTATTTATGCTATTAGTAAGAGTTCCAGTCAATAGCAGGTTATCAATAGTTTGGAGACTCAAAAGTTATACATGAATTTTTTACTTTGTGGACGATTGATACCTCTAACCCCCTCATTGTTCAAGGGTCAACTACATACGGCTGTGTGTATGTATGTATATATATCACTTATCAGTTCTGTTTTCTTTTTCCAGAGAACCCCAACTAATACAGATTTTGGTACAGTGAAGTGGGGTGTTGCTGTAACAAATACCTAAAAATGTGGAAGTAACTGGATCTGGGTGAGGAGCACAAGCTGTAGGAGTTTTGGGGCACATGCTAGAAAAGCCCAGATTTCTGTGAAGAGACTGTTGGTGGAATATGAATATTAAAAGCCATTCTGGTGAGGTCTCAGATGGAAATGAGGAATAGTTTATTGGAAAATGAAGATAAGGCAATCCCTATCACAAAGTGGCAAAAACTTGACTGAGGTGTACTCCAGCATTTTGTGGAAGGTAGAACCTGTAAGCAATTCAATTAGGTATTTAGCTAAGGAAATTTCTTAAAAAGATTATTTATTTATGTGAAAGAGAGAGAGACAGCAGGAGTAGGGGCAGAGAGAGAAGGAAAGAACCCTCAAGAAAACTCTCCACTGAGCATGGAGCCCAACGCTGGGCCCAATCCGATGACCCCAAGATCATGACCCAAGCCAAAATCAAGAATCGGTCGCCCAGCCAATGGAACCACCCAGCTTCCCCTAGCTAAGGAAACTTCTAAGCAGTGTTGAAGGATCAAGGTGATTCCTTTTGATTATTATAGTAAAATCTGAGATGAAAGAAATAAATTGAGAAAAATAGTCAAGCAAAATGAACTAGAACTTGAAGATTTGGGAAATTCTCAACCTATCCATACTACAAGAAGAGAAAGCATGTTCTGAAGAGAACAATAACAGTTTGGCTGACCAACCTTTTGATAAGGATGTGAGTATAAGATGCACATTTAATCAACCACCTCAGCAGAAGTCAGGAATAGACATAGGATTGTACTAGCAGACACACTGCCAGAGCAAACTAAAGGGAACAGAACTTATGGGGATGAAATGAAAGAAAGCTGTCTGATTTCTGGGATTGTACAGAACCAGACAATATAGCTATCCAGCTGGGAATATGAATAATCCTTCCAGTAAAGGAAAGAAGGACCTTGAAGGTGATCCAGAGACCTGTAGGCTGCCAATCTACCAGAGGCCAAGTGGATAAGGCTGATTGCTCCTTAGTTTACAAGCATAGGATCTCTTTGGTTTCAGGAGCTAGAATGTCACTACCCGGTGCCTCAAGGGCAAGGCCATGACCCAGTGCCACATGGGCTGGACTGTCTTGCTGAGCCAAATGTGGTAGGGACCGCCCCACTGAGCTAGGGCGGGAAGGTGACATTGCCACCCCATTGTGCCTGGAGGGCAGAGCATTGAACCAAAGGTGATGCTCCAGATCTAATGGAATTTGGGGCGTCTGGGTGGCTCAGTGGGTTCAAGCCTCTGCCTTCAACTCAGGTCATGATCTCAGGGTCCTGGGATCGAGCCCCGCATCAGGCTCTCTGCTCAGTGGGGAGCCTGCTTCCCCCTCTCTCTCTGTCTGCCTCTATGCCTACTTGTGATCTCTCTATCAAATAAGTAAATCTTTAAAAAAAGAAAAAAATATATCTAATGGAATTTGCCTCGCTTGAGTTTTGCTTGCCTGGGACCTGTCACCCCTTCCTTTTTTCCCTATGATTTTTCCCTTTTGGAAAAATAATGTCTATCCTATGCCTATGTCCCCATTATATTTTAGAAGCACATAACTTTTCTGGTTTCACAGGTTCAGATCTGGAGGGGAATTTAGATTCAGAATGAATTGTATCTCATTTCATCTACATTTGATTTACATGATATTTAGATATAACTTTGGACTTTAGACCTTATTTTCTTTTTAATTTTATTTTATTATGTTAGTCACCATATAGTACATCATTAGTTTTTAATGTACTGTACTTTAGACTTTAGGGATGGTAAGGAAATGAATTAAAATTTTGAAGGCTGCTGGGTTAGAATGAATGCATTTTACACAGCAGAAGAACATGAATTCTGAGGGGCAAAGGGTAGAATTTTATGAACTGAATGTCTGTGTCCCCCTGAAACTCATATGTTGATGCCTCCACTCCCATCGTGGCTATACCTTGGAATAAGCATCTAAAGTTGTTAAGAAGATTAAATGAGGTCATGAGCAGGGCTCCGATCCAATAGGATTCAAGTCCTCATAAGGAGAGACTAGCAAACTCCCACTTTCTCTGTGCACAAAGAGAGACCATGTGAGCATAGAGCAAGAAGGCGGCCATCTACAAGCCAGGAAGAGAGCACTCACCAGGATCCTAATTGCTGTCCCATTAATGGTGGACTTTCCAGCCTCCAGAACTGTGAGAAATGAATCCTTACTGTTTGAGCCCCAGTCTGTGGTGTTTGGGTATAGCAGCCTGAGCAGTCTGACACGATCTGGCTGAAAAGTGGAGGACTAAGGGATGGAGAGGGAGAAGTGGGGAAACCAATATGGAAATTGCTGCAAGAGCAAAACGCTGATGGACAGAACTAAGGCAATTACAGTTGGAGATGAGGAATAATGTGAGAGAGACAATCCTTAGTGGTGTTCACTAAGGACAATTATGAACAAGAACCAATGTATTAATGAGGAAGATAAATGTTATTACAGACCAAAACCAAAAGGCTTTCAGGCTTTCACTATATTAAATCCATGTCACACTCTCTTTCCTCTGAATAAAACCTGAGCAAGAAAGGATGAAGCTATTTTAGTTCCTCTTTGTTATCTCTTCCTTTTCACTCCCTTTTGATGCCTCAGTTTGCTCATCTTTCAGATGGGGATGCACTGATGGCACTTAACACACAGGCCCATTGAGACCACCAGACACATGAGGGCATTTTGGAATATTTGGTGCTCCTGTTAGGGCAGCTTTGTGATCTTTCTTGACCCTCTTCCACTGTGGGGGCATTTGGGATCAAGGAGAGGAAGAAGAGGAGGTGGAGGAGGAAGCACGATTAGCCCAGATTTCCTAGGCCCAGCTAGAGGTGAGCCTAGCACACTGGTTTATCACTAGGAGTTATAAGGGCAGGGTGCCCAGAGTTAGGGGGAAAAGAGAGGGCCCAATGTAGAAAGGGAAGCAAATGTCAACTGGCCCCCTTTCCACGAAGCCCAGCCAGTGCTGAGCAAGAAGGGGCACTTTCACTACAGGCACATAGGAGCCCCTGCACAGACATGCGGGGTGTGGGGATAAAACAGGAATTGGCCATGCCAGTTCCTTTCCATTTCCTGCTCCAGGTGGTAAAGCCTGGCTCTCAGAGAATTCAGCCCTGACTCACATTAGTACTTCTGACTTACATCATAACACCTTTGTGCAGCTTCTGGGAAGCCAGATCCTCTTCCCTCCCCTGGTACACATGTTCCACTTGAGGCCAGATGCAGTTTGAGGAGCCAAAGACTGCTGGCCATGGTCTCCAGTGGAGGTAACTCTCTATGAGCCTTCCCAGGGTTGGTCAAGATGACCCCTGTGGTAGAGAAAGTAATGAGGTTCTGGAGACAGGCACGACACAGATAACATGTGGTGGTGCCCACCAGATGAACAAAACAAGAAAAATACGTAGTATCTGTGGGATATTTTACAGTGGATAAATCCTTTATACACACTTCTTCTTTGATCTTTACAATTTCCAGTGGACTAACCCAGAGGGGCACCTCAGATGCCTGCTAAGCACTTTCTGAACTCCTACAGCTTCATCTGAAATGCTCTTGATTGTTGTGTGTCTCTGGAAGTCAACATGAATGGAAAAATGCCTACCAAGTCTAATGAGAGAGGATTGGGCTTGACCCACATGATCACTCAAAATCATTCAGTTGGGGATGCACACCTCCTTTTGGAGACTCCAGGGGAGAATGTGGGATGGGGAGATGACTCCCGCTATATCTGTAATAGATCATTTCTTTAAAAAATCCTGATTTTTAAATGCACCTCAGTGGCACAGTGGCTTAAGCATCTGCTTTTAGCTCAAGTCATTATCTCAGAGTCCTGGGATCTAGTACTACATCAAGTTCAGTGCTCAGTGGGGAGCCTGCTTCTCCCTCTGCCCCTCACCCCACTCATACACTACTGTACTCATGCACTCTCCCTCCTTCTTTCTCAATTAAATAAATAAAATCTTTAAAAAGCAATCCTTGATGCAGATATGGCCACATTACTATTTGTCAGTCAAATACACACTCTCCAAGAGCAAATTATTTATTTGCTGTATCCCAGGGCCCTAGCTTGTTCATATCAAAATTTGTTGAGTCCATTAATATGTGAAATCTGGATGTTGAGAACCTAAGGGTCTGTAATATTTTCTTTTCCTTTTCTATGCTTTGTATATTTTATTAGTTTTGTTGTTGTTAAAATGAAATCTATTATCAGAAAGGAGATGGTCAACATGGAAACTTAGCAAGGTGGAGGGATGTTAGAAGATAAAATCTGACAGATTTATCAAGCACTCCCCAATGAAGACAGACGTTTTCCTCTTGCTATTCTGATGGATAGGTAAATCGATTCAATAAAACTGAGATACTCATAAAGGTCAGACAGTGAAAATTGTGAGTCTGGACCTCAGACTGAGCATCCATAGGTGGTAAAAACCTGACCATTGGATTCAAACAGACCTAAGGTTGAATTTTGACCTCACATTCTTTGATGTGTGTGGGCATGGGAAGTGTGGAAGGAGATCAAAGAGTTTCATAGTATTTTTTCAATAAAAAAAAGTGAGTACCTACACCAGATATCGCTAGTTGTTCTTGGGCACCCAAAGCTATATTAAACATTATCCTTTTTAATCCTTTCATGAATCTCTGAGATTAACAGATTAAAAACTGGTATCTCAGAGATGTCCTGTAACTTGACCAAGATCACACAGCTAATACATCACCAGCTAGGGACTCAAAGTATGTTGGTCTATGGAACTCCTAAGCTCATGAGGTCGATAACCAATCTTTCACCCACAGCCAAATTTTGAGTAAAGGTGGTGTCTTAGGTAAAAATCTGAGCCTGTCTTAATCCAAAGACATTTGTTTCTCTTCTCTCTCTTTCTCTGTCTCTGACTCTCTCTGTCTCTCCCTCTGGCTCCCTCACCATGACTCTTTTTCTGTAGGACCTAGACAGTTGATCTGAAGATTTTTATATTGCTCCTGCCCTGAGCAAAGACATTGGTTCAGAGTCTTTTCCATCTTAGAGTCAGGAGTAAAAAGATCCTTAAATACGTGTCAGTGCTCACTCTGCTATTGTGCCCTGAGAGCTCCACGCACTAGCTCTCCAGTGGTCTGATAGGTCAGGTTAAGAAAGCACTATGAATTCAAAATAAACAAGTAAGTAAATAAATAAATACATGCATAAGAAAATACTCAGAATTCCAAATACGGATCTCCTAATGGTATACAAATAATCACATTTTGAACATTAAACACCGCATCTATAACCTTCCCATTTTTGTTTGTGTTTTATCGAATTATAAAGCCCAGACATCTATGTATGTCTTGGTTCTTAAAGACCTCTAGAAAAACTGTTTATAAATATGGCATTAAAGGCATTAGATTTACAGAAGAGTGGATTGGGGTTTCGTTTTGTTTTGTTCTGTTTTCTCTGTGGAATCTTTTACCACCTAAAGCCAGGGAAAGGATAGCAAAGAGCTGAAGTCAGCCCTAAATATTTAATTTCCTTCTTCAAATCTCAGATGTCAGGAGAGCTTTGGGGTGGCCACACACCCAAGTTCAGCAACTAAAGGAGTTCCAAAGCTGTCCTCCTTCTCTGTCTTACATGTCATGGGACTTACACTTGCTATTTATCTCCCCAATCCAACTCCCTCCACAGGAACTAAAACCCCATTATTCTTAAATGGTCTGGTTTGATGTCGCCACAGCAGTGAAGTCATTATGATTCTCCAGGGCAATTTTCTTCCTGGACTAATAACGCTCCATTAGCATCTTTCAAAGCCAGAGGAAAATCTGTTCTAGGAAAAGGGAGAGAGGTAGCTAAAAGTGAAAAGCAGAATGAAATATGTCCCAGTGACTTTGTATAATCCTTTGCAGGCACACAATATCTCAATCAGACGTCCCCGGCCTCCCTATTTAGAGCTGGTGAAGGACAGAGGCTTCCATCAAACTGGGGAGAAGGCTTGTTTCCTTTTGTTGGCTCTGCCTGTCAGCGAACTCACAGAAATGATCCTCGAGCCTTCCAACCCAGACATGATGGAGAAAATTGGTAAAACTGAATGTGGTTTCAGTGAACTGGCAGGTCACTGTGGTTATATAATATGAGATATCACTTAAAAACTTGTCTTTTTAAAAAACTAATATTTGTGAAAATAAGTCACATATCTTAGGTGTATCTTAGAAAAGAGGAATATCCTTTTACTCTTTTAAGTGACACCAATTCTAAGTCAAAGTGTATTTGAGTGTCCATAGACATGCATATAAATTGCACACATATATAAAGTGTATATATATATACGTACATATAAATACATACATATATATACACAGGCATATATACAACACACATCAATGCTAAATATTTCCTTGTGTTTTCGCAAGTTTTTACCATCTCTCGCCCTTGTTTTATCTCTAGCATGCTGATTCTTTAGCAGTTGATCAGGATGCTAGCTAGAGATACCAGGATCTGAGAGTAATTTGTTCTATTAAGGTCTAAGGGATATTCTCTAAAAGGGATAATGTATCTTAGAAAATGAAAAAGAGTGGGGGTTAGAAAGAGAAAAGCTCTGAAGACTTTTGGAGATTGTGAATGTAGGTCTACAGCAGGAATAATTTCATATCACCATTTAATTATTTCTAGATACTGGACTGGTGCGTCTTCTGATTGTTGCACCCTGCACAGAAGGATCGTGAAATAGCAGCCCAGTTTTATGGGAGTACAAATACATTGATAAATTGATGCATAAGTATACAAACCCAGGTTACACATCCAATTTAAGAGCTATATTTACTAATGGTGGCAAATAAGTGATCTCTGTGCAAAATGGTACTAGCAACTCAACAAAATTTTTCTAATAAATAATATATCCCTTGTCATTGGAAATGATGCAATACATATAAATGATATTGTATCTCATGAAATACTCTCATGAGTTAATCTGAAGTGAGCACAGCAACTAGAAACTAAAGAAATAAACTCTTATAACCAAGTCGTCACATTGCCATATAATATTATAGGTAAGAGTTCAGACTGTAAAGTCAGACTGCTTGCCTTCAAATCTTATTGTATCACCTACCAGCTGTATGCCTTGAACAAGTGACTCAGTTTCTCTGTACTTTGGTTTCTTCATCTATAAAATGAGGATTACCTTTCTTACACTGTAAGGTTGATGAGACCATTACCATTAATGAAGCAATACAGCTAAAGCATTTAGATGAGGGACTAGCATATAGTGAGTGTGGAATAATTGCTGGTCATCATTTGCTGATCAACCAGTTTCACTAACCAGCCAATAAAAACAATCTTACATTCTGCACAGGGTACTTGTAATAATTAGAGAACGTATATTTTCAAAGATCCTAGTACAGTGGCTTCCATATAATCCTCCACCCACAAGGTGCTTTTTTGCCACCTGTTGACATAAATTATACATAAACTAACATAGGACATAATAATTATATGCCTCACATTTATATAGCACATTACAAATTACAGAAATGTGAACATGATACATTATTTAATCCTTTCAAAGTCTCATCAGGTGCACATCATTAGCCCCCTTGTAAAGGTGAGGCTCAACATGCTCGAGTAACTTCCCTGCGGCTATGCAACTATAAATGAAAACCAGAAGCCAGGCAGGATTTGTGAGCCCCCATTTGGACCAATAACTGCACTTGGTACTTAATTTTTATGATGCTATTTAATCTTTCAAGGATCCCAAAAGTTAAAGATTATTATTTGCTGGCTGCAGAGAGCTTAATCCAACATCCATACACTGGGGTCAGAATCAGTCTTTATGCTGAGGTCCACCTGAAGATTCAGGGTGTTGATTCTTTACCCTAAACCATGTAGCATCTGGCATTCCTATAGACATTTTGTTTTTATGATTTTCCACATTAAAAGAAAGGAGAAGAATAGGATGTGTTAGCTTCATGCCTGATGTATGCGAAATAACTACGTCTGTGAGGTCTGATCAATTCATCCTCCCATCCACCATCTCCTTCTCCTATCCCCGTTTCATGTGAGTTTCACCAAGGAAATGAAAGGGGGAGAGAAACAGGAGGGAGAGAGAGGGAAGGTGGAAGGGAGGGAGAGATGGAGGGAGGAAGGAAGGAAGAAGCACTGAATGCTGCTGGGTGTGTGTGTGCAGGCGGCCAGCTGTCTCTAGGGTCCCTATCAGTGATGCTGGCCCTTTTATCTTCCAGAGCCTTAAGCTACTGTGATCTGTTCAGCCTTCTGTGGCTACATATGTCTCCAAGCAGAGTGATGGTTCCTAATAGCATGATCTCTGCATTACGATCCCCCCCTGCCTTTGGAATCACTCTAAATTAAGCAGCGGCTGTATGCACCAGCGGGAGGAGAGACTGCTTTGGCCCAGCCCAGCTAGCCAAAGTTTACAGTGTTTTAAGATCTCCCCAACAGAAAGAGAGAGAGAGAGAGAGAGAGAGAGAGAGAGGAAATCTAGCTCTCTTCTTTAAAAATAGCATAAATAATTCTGTTTTCTTCATGCAGGCTTCAGTACCAGGAGAGTTGAGCTCATAAGGGATAAGTAAAATTATTTGTTCAAACACTGCCCCTGTGAGATCAGTCTCCAACAGGAAGAAGGATGTGACATTCTCAACAGGACAGCTTGGATCTTGGGTTGAGACGCAAAAGTAAATGCTAATATTGGAAAATAAGAGCTAGTGGAGAGAGAAGGAAAAATGAAAGAATGAAAGGTCCTTGCTGGGAACTATTGCTAAACTGCTCCCAGTGAAAGCTGACTGTCATGGAACACCAGTTTGCCCAACACTGTGTCGGCATTGGCACCAGCCACTTTGACCTCACAACCTCATTGTGGTATCTCTGGCGAGGTAAGCGCTGGTGGTTGTGTGATATGTAGGCAGCAGAAGTCAGGCATTCTGAGCTGCGTGCTAACTAAGGGAGACAGCTTCCCAGGACACCTTGTCCCCTACCCAAGTCAGGTCGCACTGCTGTGCTCCTGGCTCTGTGGCTGGTCTTGTGTCATCACTTTCCTCACTCAAAAAAGATGGGTTTGTTGTGTGATAGATTATTCTTCAGCACTTCCCATGTATAAATGTGCCCTGCTGGGCACTCAAAGAGAAAAAGGAAGGTCCTTCAAGGAAGGTAGCCAGAACATGGTCTCCCCCTTGAGCAGCATGGTGTGGAGACTCAGTCAGATGGCATTCGGGGCAAAGGAGAGCTGCGGCCAGAAGTTGCTAAGTGACAGAAGGTCCCCATTGCAGCTTCGAACAGTACAACTGCATGTAGGGCACTGAGTCCGGACTCAGGCAATTGGTAGAGGGTCTTGATGGGATCTGAGATTGGCCTCCTACCTTCTCCCCCTGCCTCCACCTCCTTATAGCATCACTACTCCTGAACCCTTCCTAGAGAGTAACATCTCAACCCTTTATAGCTGCTAACATTATTGTCATACAAATTCAACCACATTACCCTCCCTGATTAAAACCCTTCAGTCACATACTTTTCATGCTTTTTTCTTTAAGATCAACTCCAAACATTTTTTTTTTGCTGTTCTTTTTTTAAATTTAATTGTATTTTTTCAGTATTACAAGATTCATTGATTATGCACCACACCCAGTGCTCCATGCAATACAAACTCCAAACATTTTTAACAGGATATATAAAAACTTTCATGATTAGGACCTTGTTGTCTCTTCCAACTCACCTCCTTCCTTTTCAGCTCCCCCTCTATAGAAATAATTGAGGTTCCCCAGATGAGCTATACACTCCCTACACATGCTCTACTCTCCAGAAAACTCTCACTCCACTTTATCTGGCCTGGTACATACTATACTTACATCAGGTCTCCATCGGTCAGAATGTCACTTTCTCTAGAAGAGTCTTTGTCTACCCTGGTTGTATATTGACATCCTAAGATTGCATCACCTTAGGAATGTTAAAAGCAAAACATACCAACCAACTTTGCTATACTGTTGTGTTCAAATCTTTTTGAAGAGATGGGTATCAATGTTTTAAAAATCTCTTTAGGGCGCCTGGGTGGCGCAGTTGGTTGAGCGACTGCCTTCAGCTCAGGTCATGATCCCGGAGTCCCGGGATCGAGTCCCACATCGGGCTCCCAGCTCCATGGGGAGTCCGCTTCTCACTCTGACCTTCTCCCTTCTCATGCTCTCTCTCACTCACTCTCTATCCTAATAAATAAATAAATAAATAAATAAATAAATAAATAAATAAATAAAATCTTAAAAAAAAACTATTAAAAATCTCTTTAGATGATTCTATTGTGTAGCTGGGTTTAAGAACTACTGATATATACAGACTTACTGCGCCCCTTCCCAATGCCGTGAAAGACATTCTGTCGTCCAGAGCAGAGGTCTGTAACCTCTTTCTGTAGGGGGATATGCAGATCATACTCAACTTTGATATCATAGTTTGAAAGCAGCGATAGACAATATGTAAACAAATGGGCATGGTGTGTTCCAGTAGAATTTTCTTTGTCAAAACAGGCAGCAGTCCAGATTTAGCTTTCAGGTAGATATTTTCCACACTAGACAATGATTATGTATCTACATGTCCATATGCTAGTAGTAACTTCCTTGAAGGCAGAGAATCTTTGTTACTCAGCTTAGTAGTTGCCATGCTCGGCACAGTGCCTGACATCACTGGTACTCAATACGTATTTTTGGGGGAACATCACAGTGAATGAATGTAAGGATGGGGAAATAAACAACCCCTGACTCCTGATAGAAGCCTGGGTTCTTATCAGAAGAGGCTTCGAGGCTCTGGGTTTAAGAAGCACACTCGACAAAGGAGGGAAGAGCCATCGTAAAATCCCGTCTTACAATTAAGATGGATGATAGAGCTTTATTTTCTGAAGTCTTTCCCACTTTGACAATCCATGACATGTAAATCATCTCCTAGAAAGATGCTGTTGACAAATATTCATTTAGACAAAAAGAAGAATCCCATCTCAGTTTTCTTTCCTTTATTCTCTAGTGATTCACCCCAAAACATGCTCAAGGTAGCCAAAGAACCATGCAAAGTGCCCTAACGTTGCTCAAAGCTTTTAAACACATTATCTTACTTATATACCCATCCCCCTCTCACACACACATGTCCATTGGTCTTAGGGTCAGATAGCCGATTGATATTTTGTAAATGGTGACTTGGATAATATCCCTCTTCCCCAAATTGGTCCATGGTTAACTAATTCCCCAGGCTAAAGTCTTAAAGGATTCTCTAACTGCACAGACCTTTCACACTTGGTTGACTTATTTTTTATAAGTCATATCTTCAACTGCTTTTCAAAGTGCTGCCAACGCTTCAGGTGAACCAGAATCTAGGAATCTAGAATCCAGGGCAGATGTAGGCTTCATGGCAATGAACATCACCTGTTTCAGCACTGATAGAGGGAGCCCTACACCACTCCAACACACACACACACACACACACACACACACACACACACACACACACTCACGTTGTAATTTACCTTAGAATTAACAAAATACTTCCCATATGATTATATATGTGAACTTGAACACATTATTTAACTTCCCTGAGCTTTAGTTTCCAATTCTTCAACATTCCCTGTGTCATAAAGTTGTCAAAGAGTTAAGAAATGATGCATATGGAGCACTTAGCACTCTATCTGAGATATAGACAGGTCCCCCACTATTACTATTATAATTATTTTTAAATCCAATGGCCCCCTACAAAATTTTGTGAGGTTAGTCAAAGCAGGGATAATTATGCCTTTTTGGTAGATGAGAAGACAAAAGCCCAGGGAAGTTAGGGCATCTTCCCCATATAACACAATTCTACATAGCATTACACCATAATTGGACTTAAGTCCTCTGAGTCCTAGGGATTTTCCCATCATACCCAAAAGTCTCTTTTGAGACTTTACCTATTTTGGAAATATTATAATAAAGCAACCCATGGGTTATTTTATATGAAATTATACTGTGACTAACATGGATATATACGGACTTAGAATTTTATTTTGCTGTAGGTTCATAGGGTAGCTCTATTTCTAATTTCTTAAGGAATCTCCACACTGTTTTCCAAAGTGGCTGAACCAACTTGCATTCATTCCCACCAGCAGTGTAAGAGGGTATTTACCCCAAAGACACAGATGCAGTGAAAAGAAGGGCCATATGTACCCCAATGTTCATAGCAGGAATGGCCACAATCGCCAAACTGTGGAAAGAGCCAAGATGCCCTTAAACAGACAAATGGATAAAGAAGATATGGTCCCTATACACAATGGAATATTAAGCCTCCATCAGAAAGGATGAATATCCAACTTTTGTATCAACATGGATAGGACTGGAGGAGATTATGCTGAGTGAAATAAGTCAAGCAGAGAAAGTCAATTATCACACGGTTTCACTTACATGTGGAGTATAAGGAATAACATAGAGGACATTAGGAGAAGGAAAGGAAAAGTGAATTGGGGGAAATCAGAGGGGGAGATGAAGCATGAGAGACTGTGGACTCTGAGAAACCAACTGAGGGTTTTGGAAGGGAGGGGGTGGGGGGTTGGATGAGCCTGGTGGTGGGTATTAAGGAGGGCATGTATTGCATGGAGCACTAGGTGTGGTGTATAAACAATGAATCTTGGAACATTGATGAAATAAAATTAAGTGAAAAAAAAAAGAATTTTGTTTCATGTAGCTACAAGGTAGAAGAAGCTGAATATCTGGGAGTCACCACATCCGCCATTAGCAAGCTGTGCATCAGTGGGCAAACAAATGATTCTCTCTGGTTCTGAGTTTCCTCATCTACAAATAGAGAAGACTGGCAAGGTTAGCCTGAGAGTTCCATCCAACTCCAGAATCCAGGAAAACTGGATTCTCAATTATTCCTTCTTATAGAAAGAGGAAGTACTAGGTAATGGTAATCCCCAGATAATCCCTCATGTTGTCTCTGAATCATTGAGCATCAGGCTTCCATCCCTTTCTTCCACTGCTTACGAGTAGATATAATTGAATGATTTGGGATTGATCTTCCTTCTGATCTTATTCATCCTCAAGAGGAAAGGACTAATGAGCAGAAAAATTGCCAAATCAGGGAGGGAGACACCAAAGCATCAATGATCTATCTGTAAGTTGGTTATTTACTTCTTCAGTTACCAAAAGTGTCTCCACAGCTTTGTCTCATGCTACAAAAGGTGTTTTCTTAAAGCATGCTTTGCAAAGAAATTCATGTAAATTAAATAATATATTTTATGCAGTGGTGAATCAATGAGGTAAATGAAAACAAAACAGGACAAAACAAAACAAAAAAGGAAAAAAGAAAAAACAAATAGCAAACAATGACAAAATAACCTTGTGCTGAAACTTCGCTTGCCTCTCTCCACTCTTTCCACTGTTTTACAAAGTCACATGAGTATCAATTCCCTTTTCCATCAACTTGAAGCCACTGGATGTCCTTCTCTCAAAGAAAAGTAGTAGAGAGAGAGAGTAAGCAGATTCAGATGGAAACAGAATGGCTCAAAGTTTGATGTCTTTGACTTCGATAGTAGAGTTTGCAATTTATACAGGCACATTGCAGAGATATTGTAGATTCTGTTCCAGACGACCACAAGAAAGTAAATATCACAACAAAGCAAAGCAAATGAATTTTCTGGTTTCCCAGTACATATAGATGTTATGTTTACACTATACTGTAGTCTATTAGATGTGCAATAGCACTACATCTAAATATATATATATATAAATATATATATATACCTTAATTAAAAAATGCTTTATTCCCCCAAAATGCTAACCATCATCTGAGCTTTCAGGGAGTCATAATCACTGATCACAGGTCACCATAACAAATATAATAATAATGGAAAAGTTTGAAATATTACGAGAATTATCTGAATGTAATGCAGAGACACAAAGTGAGCAAATATTCTTGGAAACATGACACCAATAGACTTGTTTGATGCAGGGTTGCCACAAACCTTCAACTTGTAAAAAAAAAATATCTGTGAAGCAGAATCAAACAAAACTCAATACAACAAGGTACGTCTGCAGAGTCCTGGGAAAGATAAGATTTAAAAATATATGGAATTTCCATAAACAGGGAAAAGTTGCTCTCAGTATGAAAGGTGGGGTAGATTATAGCAAAAGTAAAATTTCAATTAACAGGGAGGAGATGATAAAATATTTCCCTCAATAGAAGAATCACAAAAAAATTTCAGATTCTAGTTTCTGCAAATACAACAAATGTAGATTCACACACGAAGCTACAGTGAAGCAATATAGCACAGTGTTGAAGGGTGCTAATATGGCATCAAATCCCAACTTTGATCCTTGGGACCTCTGTGGCCTTGGAAACTACTTAGTATCTGTTTACCTCAGTTTCCTCCTTTGCAGAATAGAGATGACAAAAGCAACTATACTTCACAGAGCATTTTTGTGAGGAACTAAACAAGTTAATATACATGAACCCCTCAGAACTCTGTGTTCATGTAATGTGCTATTTATTATTCATAAGATTATATCTAAATGTATATAACAGGTACATATCTTATTCCTGTACATTTTCATCTCTTAAATTTCAAACATTGCTGTGGAATGGAAACCATTATTATTTCTCACAGAGAAGGCCAAAGTGGGTCTCTAGTTTAGGTCCTTCTGTCTGCAATAATGGGCTCTTCTTAGACACAGCTTCAAGTTCAAAGCTGCATCTCAAGTGACAAGTTTGACTTGCCCCTCAGCCCTCTGAGGATGAGTCTCACATCAGTTTTTATCTTAATCATGGCAGCCACTGACGGTAAGGATTGACATGATTTTTTGTTTGTTTTTGTTTTTTAAAGATTTTATTTATTTATTTGACAAAGAGAGAGGGATCACAAGTGGGCAGAGAGGCAGGCAGAGAGAGAGGGGGAAGCAGGCTCCCCGCTGAGCAGAGAGCCTGATGTGGGGCTCCATCCCAGGACCCTGAGACCATGACCTGAGCCGAAGGCAGAGGCTTTAACCTACTGAGCCATCCAGGCGCCCCAAGAGTTGACATGATTTTTGCAAAGCTTTAGATGTGTTTGAGAGCTGGTTCCTCAGGCTTATTTGATTATTAAAAAAAATAAGAAACAAATGTTTGGACTACTGATTAGGGCTTTACACAACTCAGTAGACTAAGAAACTCATCTAGTATGAAAGGACTTATTTTAAAAGTAGCCTCTTTTCAGGTTCATAGGAAGCTTCCATTCTGATGTACTCAATTCTTAGTCTGGCCGACGTTGAGGATGGCCTTTTCCTTCACATAGTCACCAGTTTTTGGTTATACCATTTACAAACTGCAAAGCCCATAGGCTAAATAGTTTCTTATTGTTGACTTATGTTTATTAGTAATTTACTTTTCATCTTGTGAGAACTTTTAAAATATCTTACCTGTGTTTCTATTAGATGGCGTGTACTTCTCATTGGTCTCAAGGTACAACTGGCAGATTAAGAATAAAAAATCTTTTTTTTTTAAGATTTCTTATTTATTTATTTAAGAGAGAGAGGGGAGAGAGAATGAGAGTGAGCATGAGACGGCGGAAAGTCAGAGGGAGAAGCAGACCCCCGGCTGAGCAGGGATCCCAACGCGGGACTTGATCCCAGGACTCCAGGATCATGACCTGAGCTGAAGGCAGTCGCTCTACCACCTGAGCCACCCAGGTGCCCAAGAATAACAATTTTTAAAGGCACCTGAGTGGTTCAGTTGGTTAAATGTTTGACTCTTGATTTCCACTCAGGTCATGATCTCAGGGTCCTGAGAAGGAGCCCTCCATTGGGCTCCACATTCAGTGGTAGTCTCCTTGAGTTTCCTTCCCTCTATCCCTCCCTACTCTAAAAATAAATAAATAAATCTTTAAAAAATAAGAATAACAAATCTCTGTCATGTAAGTTTCAAATATTCTTCCCATCCTATTATAGGGTAAGCCTTTTCAAAAATATAAGCTCACCATAGTCAAATTTGTTTTTAATGTGCTCTGAATTTTTTTAATTGCTTAGAACCTTTTTCTAATAGTTTAGATTTTTTGAAAGATTTAAACATTAACCCACTTAGAATGTTTTATGTACTCATAATTGTGTTTCCTCCCAGATGACTAATTATTATGTTTGCACTATTTGTTAATAAAATATTATCTTTTATGGTATTAAAATGTTATTTTACACGTATTTAATATAGAGTTCCATCGATTTCTGAACTTTATATATTCCCTTTCTGTGATCGATTTCATTATTCTTGGCCAATATCTATATAGTTTTAATTACAAGGCTTTATACAAAGTTCTAATATCTGGGAAAAGATATTTCCTTCCTCACTAATCTAATCTTTGTCTTTTTATTGTTGTTGTTATTCAATGATATTTATTGCTCTATTAATTTTAAAATTGCTATAATCAAGTTAAAATAACATTCTAATTAAAATTGCATATGCTCATTAATTTTTATAATGATTGACATTTATATGATATTAGTTACCTTTATTCAGGAACAAATGCTTTCTCTCCATTAGTTCAGGTCTTACTTTATGTCCAGTAAAAAAGATTTTGGCTGTTTTCATACAGATCTTGCAGTTTTCTTAATTTATTATTTGGTGTTTTTATTATGTTTATTGTAATTTTTTTCAATATTACTAGTATAAAGGTAAAATATTAATTTTGTATATTTATATTGGATCCAGGCACCTTATCAGCTTACTTAATTCTAGTACTTGGTTCCCTACCCCCAGAGCATGCCTGCCTGCCTGCCTGTCTCCTTGCCTTCCTTCTTTCCTTCCTTCCATTTCCCTTCTAAAGTTTTCAATTATATAACATTCAGATAAAAGTTATTTTATTTTCTAACATTTATACTGATATCCTTTACTCTTACTGCATTAGCTAAAATCTCCAAAATCATGTAATAACTGATTTTTCTGCTCTATGATTAACTTTAACGAAAGTAGCATGTCTCATTTGATGTTTGCTATTGGAAAATAGTCTTTCTTATATTAAATAGTCTTCTTCTATGTCTGT
The DNA here is from genome assembly GCA_028533885.1 of Nasua narica. Classification (NCBI taxonomy): domain Eukaryota; kingdom Metazoa; phylum Chordata; class Mammalia; order Carnivora; family Procyonidae; genus Nasua; species Nasua narica. The sequence continues at coordinate 8,320,972 of CM052800.1, read as the reverse complement.
TATGTAGGGTTTTTAGTACCAATTTGTAACCTAAGTTTTTAGTTGCCTTTTTGGTGGAGTCATACTTTTCTCTTTTGATCTTTTTGTCATGATGAATTATTTGCATGGATTATCTCATACTGAACCATTTGTAATAATGGTAATGGTGGATTTTTTTTGGTACTTTTTGGACTTCATTTGCTATTTTTTTTCCAGTTTTAACATGTATATGCATAGGTAAAATAAATATGTTTAGATTTCTTATTACTACATTTATAAAGTTTGTATCAAATTTATTCTTTATTCCTGAAACTAGTTGAGAAGCTACCCCCATGCCATTTAGAAACTGGAATAAATATTGGAAGTATCTTCTATTTAAAAGGTTAGAGGAAAGATATGAAGGGATTAGAGCAGCCTTCTCTCTTAATTGGAATACTTTTATCTACCTTTCTGAACTGTTCATATTTTCTACCTCTTTTAAAATTGATATTAGTAATTTATCTTTTGCTAGAAAATATCAATTTACTCCACAAGTTCAGATTCATGACCATGCAATTGCACATCTGTTTTTATACACACTATCTCATTTCTAGTCATCAATTTTTAAGATGTTTTCTCAATATTACTTATTTTTACTTGCCAGAGATTTATGTGTTTTATCAATTTTTTTTCTCTCTCTTACCCTCTTCTGGGGCATTTTATAACTTTTTCCCCTAATTTCTTGAAAAGAATGTTTATTTCTCTCAAGGTTTTATTACAAATTAAAAAAAAGATTTTATTATAATGTACTATATAAATTAAGTCATCTATTCACAAAATAATTATAGAACTGTAAGAAACTAAAACAAACATGACAAGAATTTTACATATAGCTATTTTGAGAGGAAAAAGATCAATGAGAGCAGAAATATACAAGGAAGTTGGTAATGAGTGGTAAAGTATAATGGAAGGGGAAAGGGAAGAAACAAAATTCACAAAATGATATGAGCTAGCAGGTACTTCCACAAAAGAAGTTTCTAATTAGTTCATTATGGGATCACCATTTGGGTTACAGAGACTTGAGGTCTTTCAGAAATAAAGAAAGGCACCCTTGCAACTAATTAAAATTGAAGAATCATTTCTGTGTCCAGACCCTGACTTTCATTAAACTTTCACTTAGTTCACTGAAACTAATAAAATCTAGGCTCTCAACGGCAGAAATAAGAAGAAATTCTTATGAAGTGCAAGGTCATAAATGTAGCTCATGATTTTGACAAACTTGAGCACTAAACCTACAAGGATGGTGACCATGTAATTCAGTTAGTTTGAGTTCATGTGGTCTTAAAGAAGGATTACACACATCAATGGCCTGCAGGCAAAAAACTAAACTCAATGAAAGTTCTCAAAGTAAATATTCCTGTTTGAAACAAAAGACACAAAAGGGGAGGGAGCAATTTCTTATTTATTTATTTATGTATTTATTTTAGAAGGAGTGGGGGAGAGGTAGAATCTTCAAGCAGATTTCCTGCTGAGTGGGGCCCTGGACATGGGGCTTGACATGGGGCTTGATCTCAGGACTCATGTGATTATGATCTGACCTGAAATCATGAATTGGGTACTTAGCCGACTGAGCCACCCAAGCGCCCTTAATACGCACTTTTGTTTTATTTTTTTTTAATTTTTTATTAACATATAATGTATTGTTTATTTCAGGGGTACAAGTCTGTGATTTATCAATCGTACACAGTTCACAGCACTCAACATAGCACATACCAAGAGCATGTAAAAACAGGAATATTTTGTGTTTTCAAGATATGTATTTGATTTACATAAGTAGTGAACAGACTTCACATGTTCACAAAATAACAGATCAAATACCTTTCTCCTCAACCTTCATTTGCAAGACGTTGCCTCAAAGTATGGGATGAATGGCTTTTATTCAAGGGAGAACCCAAAGGAAGCATTTTTGTCTTTAAAGAGCCTTTGCCTTCATTCAGAGGTAAAAAGAAAATGCAAAATGAAAGGACCTTTCTATGTCATGTCAGCAGATATGTAATATTTTCAATTTTCTTTTCATGACCTCTCAGAAAAACATAGTCTCAAAAGTGCTGTTCAAGTGGAAAAAGAAATTGCCCAACAATTATAGATTCATTCAATATAAGGTGTGTGGTTTCTGGAAAACACAGCAACAACAAATATTCCATACTTTGCTACCACTTTAGTGAATCATAAAGAATTTCTTGAAAGCCTAGTGCTTTGTAATAAAAAGTAATTTTTGCTAATATATTCCCTAGACATAAGGTATTGTATTATATTGGATTGCATACATTAGGCCAAAATACTCTCTTGCTCAAACTTTTATAATTCCAGAGACTTCTTGCAAGTTTTATGTATGTGAAGGAATTTGCTTAGAGGTCATTACAAACAAGTTATTCTTTTTTTCATGAGGAGGAGTGTAGAGGGACTAATTTTGGAATACAGCAGGAGAAATGCATAGCAAAAAGAGCAGCTGAAATTGTTGACTATTTTATTCATAGGATACTGAAATGAGAAAATCAGGAAGGCTGAATTTTTCTGCCAGCAATTTTTTTTAATGCTTACAGTAATTTATTGAGGCAAAATTTACTTGCAATAAAACATATAATCATAATTGTACATCTTAATGTATTTTGCCAAATGCATATCCTGATATAACCACCACCTGGTTAGGATACAGAACATTGTACTCTAGGAAATTCCCGTCTGCCCTTTTCACTTAATTCCTCCTTTTTAAAAAGCAATCAATATTCTGATTTCCATCATCTTTTATTGCTTTTGTTCAAATTTTTTATAAATGGCATCATACCATAGATATTAGTTTTATGTCTTCTTCCAACAAGTTTTTGAGAATTACCCATGTTGTTGCATGTATTAGTGGATTGTTCTTTTTTATTAGTATTTCATGGTACAAATATTCTATAATGTTTATCCATTTCCCTATTGATGAGCATTTGAGTTGTTTCCAGTTTTTAGCTATTGCAACTACCATGCCTTGGATAATATTGTTCAATCCTTCTTATGGATATATTCATCTATTTCTCTTGGCTATATAGTTAGGAATAGAATTACTGGGTCATATGACATGGTGTTTTCTTGTTCTTGTTCTTTATCTTAAAATCAAGAGACAGTTTCAGTGATGACAAATAAATTTTTCCCTCGCCTATTGTTTCCATGATGCCTACTACACTCAAATTCTTTGGTGTGTATTTCCATATACAAGAGTATTTGCCTACATAAAATTGCAATAATGAAAACAATATTGACATTTTACTACCATCCGAAGTTCAGACCCTATTCAAGATTTTCAATTATCTCAATAATATATTTTATAGGAAAATAGTAAAGTCCAGAATCATGAGTTTCATTTAGTTTTTATGCATCTTTACTCCAATTTGTATCAGAGACCTTTCATTAGTTTCTCTTTGACTTTCATGATCTTGACACTTACATGATGAGCCAGTAATTTGGTAGAACTCCTCAATTTGGGTTTGACTAGATTCAGGCTACATTTACATTCCTGCATCTTTGGCAGAATATCACTGAAGCGATGCTTCTTATTGGTTCCACATGATTTTGACTTGTTCTATTAGTGATGATATTCACTTTTGATCACCTGATAAAGGTGATGTCGGCCAAGCTTCTCTGCTATAACATTACTCTATTCTCCTTCCCATTTAATGACAATTTTATGGAGAAAGACTAAATCTACACAAATACAGTTTCATTAAACTTTTAACTTATCCATTTATATTTTTATTAAAAAATTGAGTCATGGATTCTTATTTTATTTAATACGTTATAACTTAATTCATTCATTATTTTGATACTGAAGTTATCCTAAATTTGTATGGTGGAAGTGTTTCCAGCTGGCTTGTGTACTCTTTTGATAGGCCCCTTATTCTTTCAGCCTTTTCTTACTTTCTGTCACAGCAAGATAGTCCACTCTCATCTTACATTTTCCCTGTCTTGGCACTGGAATCAGCCAATTTGCCAAAGTTTCCTGATTCCTTTTAGTGGAATACGGTATTTAGAAACTAATAGCTCATTCCTGGGTATGCTTTTTCTGCTCCCAGACTCTCTCAATGGGATAGATGAGTTCATATGTATGTTCACAGACATACATATGTGCACACATTTGCATCTATATATTGTTCTCAATAGATACTTTTACATGATGTTTCAATACCTCTGATGCCAATCTAATAATACAGGTTCAATTCTAGTTTCCTTTACTTCAATATTTATAAGTCCTTTCTCTGACATTGATAAATCTGGCTTCCACTACTCTTAATATTTACTTATTTGAGCAATTCTTCAACATGCAATGAATATCTCATGGTTACCACTACCTCCCCTTTATGGATATTCTCTTGACCACTCAGGCTCCAACAACCCTCAGTGGGCTGCCACTGTGGTTTCTATGTGTGCATATTCTCTTCACCATACTTATACTTTAATCACTTATGTTGGCTACCCTTCCATGGGAGCTTACTTACCCTGACTGGCCTGATACCCCAAGATGGACTACCCTTCTTAATGTACTCAGGATCTTACATTCTATACTTTGACACCTCTTATGATGGGCAACCTCTACATCCTACTTGGGCTCAGAAGTGTTTGAGTCATCCCCTCTAGGAGGATACTTCTCTACCTAGTTTAAGCTCTACCAGCATTCTCCAGGCTACCATGCACACACAGAGCCACTTATGGCCACCAACTTTACTTGACTCCACTTACTCTTTGGAACTGAATTCTTCAGGAAAGGAAGGAGAAGAAGCAATGAGTAAAGGCTTTTAATAGTAGTACACATTAACCATTTTAGCCAATTGATTCTCATACAATCATTTGTTGACATTGCCAAACTTTTGTATCCATAGATAGTTTATGGTTACAATTCACTATGACTTGAGAATTGTAGTTGCAGCTAAATCCATTAACTGCTTCTGCAGTAAATTTAAGTATCGTATATGATCATCTATTAAATTATTTCTCACTCTTGTATCAATTATATTCAATAAACTGAAAACTCTTTTGACCTCAACATTAAGTCAAGCCCTGATTTACACTATTACTGATTATTGTGGCATAAATATTTTCTTTAAGGCCAAATTCAAGCTACCAACATGATTTCAGTGAGTATGAAATTGGTAAGAGATGAGCAGTAATAGTTCTATCATAAAAGTACAATAATTAACCTTAAGAACATGCATGATAGTAAAACATTGTACAATGATTGTAAAGTAAATAGTTTTGATTATTTATTACATTTGTTTTTATATAATTTATTCAATTTTAAAATTATATGGTTTAATTTTTATTAATGGCTATTTAACCACTGATTTTTAAAATTCCTGAAAAATGTAACCACTAGATCTTGCACACCAATTTGGGCCAGCTCCAGCATACCACTGAGTGTTTTTCAAATTATTTAATCCTAGGATACTTGTTTTAATACAGATCTAATTGATATTCCTAGAGATATGTTTTGAAAAATTATGAAAATTAGATATCTGAAATAAAAGCAGTGGTCTTTTGAAAACATAAAAACCTGAAAATTGCACAAACCCTCATATTTAACTAAATGTTTGATCTCAGATAAACAACTTAACTTCTCTGGCACTAAATTTTTTTATATGTAACCTGAAGAACTTGGATTATACCTCAGGAGTTCCTATAGATATATTTAAACTTAGATTATTTATTCATAAATGGCACAACTTTTTATTTGTTTTATGTAAAATCATTGAATCCCAATTACATGCCTAAGCCTTGGCTAGGATCCAAGTTTATATAGAAAATCCCACAGATCATATTCTGAAAAAGCTTCAGGTTTAATGCTATAAATACATTGTGCTCAGAAAAGACTATAATATAAAGTGATATCTATAATACGATTAGACTTGATAAGGATGATGTGCTGGAATAGGGAAGCAAACAGACCAGATAAGACAAAGAACATACTAGACACAGTTTTTTGCTGGTGCTTTTTATGCTGGAGGTATCACTGGGTTAGCTGATTCTCTTATAGTTCTAGACAGCTCTGAACATTCAGCACTTCCAGGTAAATTATCAGTGTACTTTTAAGCAATACCCTTAAAGGCACAATACTGGCCTTGACCTTTTCAATGCCTACACTATAGAATAAAACATCTTCATATTTGTTTCTTACTTTTTAGTTCTCAACTCCAGTGATAGAATACTAATTTTATTTCAGAGACTTCAAACAAGTAAATAGGTGTGTTATTGTGGTTGATGTTTCTAATGTAAGTTGATGCCTTTGTGGGATGAATCAGTCCTGACCAAAAAGTAAAGAGTGAGGCCAGAACTCTGTGGGCCCTAAAGACACTGTATTTCTCTCCTTCTTCAACAAGATGGCAAAAGCAATATAAAATGTCTGCTTATGACTATGGAAAAATGTGGAAGAGTCTCAACTACTATAACCCAAGCTGGGTAGATCCATTAAGGGATACAGAGCACATGGATGGCATTGCCTCAGCACCTGAGACACTTAAGATACGGTCAACAAGGGCAATGTGTCCCCCTTCAGATGGGAAGTATTACAAGACAGGATTTGGTTGGGGGTGATTATAAAAAACAGAGGGAGAGGAAGCTCAGCAAGGGGAAGAGTTAAACCAGTCAGGAAGGAGAGAGAGTAGACTAGGGGAAATGGGAAATCTTTTTGAAGAAATGAATTTGAAATGAGTTTTAAAATATATAGATAGAATTCAGCCAGGTTAAAAAAAATTAGGGAGCAAAGAGAAGCATGTCTGGCAGAATGAGCACATCGAAGAGATGCTTGGATGTAGAAAAGCCATGTACAAGTAAGGTGAACAGTTCTTTGTCAGCTGTGAGTCCTTCTACATGGAAACATGTGAAGAAAATATAGACTCACAGGCAATTGATAATAAATATAACTGATGTTCTAAAAAGAAAGGATTAAATGATTAAATTTTCCTTTCATCTTCTAACTTTTTTTATTAACATATAATGTATTATTTGCTTCAGGGCTACAGTCTGTGAATCATCAGGCTTACACAATTCACAGCACTCACCATTAGCACATACCCTCCCCAATGTCCATAACCCAGCCTCCCTATCCCTCCCCCGGCCAACCCCTAGTAACCCTCAGTTTGTTTCCTGAGATTAAGAGTCTCTTATGGTTTGTCTCCCTCCCTGGTCCCATCTTGTTTCATTTTTCAGTTCCTTCCTCCCACTACCCCCACCTTGCTTCTCAAATTCCTCATATCAGAGATGTCATATGATAATTATCTTTCTCTTACTGACGTATTTCGTTTAACATAATTCCATCCCCATCGTTGCAAATGGCAAGATTTTGTTGTTGTTTTTTTTCAAATTCAATTCTAAATAAACTATACACGATAAGAAAGTATTGAATGTTTCCAAGTGAAATAACAATCTAATCATGCTTTAGGGAGATTGATCAGACAGCAGTATGAGGAAAGGACTTTCAAATAAGTCTGGCAGTAATCAAAAAAAAAAAAAACAAAAAAACCCAAAAAACAATCTGACAGTTCCCTGAGCATTTGCGAGGTTATTGCAACAGTGTGGGTGATAATGAGGGTGGTGGCAGTAGGGACAGGAGGTAGAAATGGAGATCAGAGGTAGAATTTACAAGCATAAAAAAAAAAAAGAATTTACAAGCATGCTGAGATAGTGTGGACAACACAATAGAGGGGGAAGTTGAGGGCCAAATACTGGACCCTGGGCCACAGAAAGATGTTGAAATCTTTAACCAAAATACCCACAGTAAAAATGCAGACCAGAGGAGGAGGAATAGCTTCCACTATTTTGAATAAACCGAGTTGGAGATTACCAAAGTTGGAAATGGAAGGTCAAAGTCAGGGCTGCATATATTGATGCTGCTTTCTCCTTACAGAATGAGAGTAATAGCATGGATGAGTTTCCCAGAGGCAGAACACAGAGAAGGTCTGAAGTCTTCACAATCCAAGAAACTTTCCTGTTGAAGGAAATGGGAATCAAATAAAAACTAGAAGCTGCCTTCTGTCACGGATGTTTTAAGTTCATTCTCACCATTAGATTTCAATGTGAACCTCAGCCCTCCTGACAGAGCCACCTTCTTGGCCCATCAAAGCTATCCCCAGTCCTGGATGTTTAGGATTTCATGATAATTGAATTTGTTTTATGGAAAATGAATAGATGAGGGTGAATGTCAGCAGTCTTTGATGGTTGCTCAGAGAGGATGTCAGCAGTCTATGAGGGATGCATATTGATTAGTTTGACAGATAAGAATGTATAGAACATAATACCCATTAATCAGTAACGACATATCAGATACCTTTAATTTCACTTTTCGCAATTCTATGGTAGACTAAATATAGACATCTGTCTTCCTACACTTCTATTGTGTTGCCTTTTCCTACCAGTATTCTCTTTGTGTCACAGTCTTCATGACTAATTATATCAGTCTTTTACACTCCAAAACACACACTTGGATGAAAATGTCAAAGAAATAATTTTGAAATTCTTAGTATATTATCTTTATGTATGAGTGTGATTGTATATGTGACTATGTGTGTGTGTAGCTTTATCTATCTATATGATAGATAGTGAATATATATATATATATATAAATCTGTATCTCCTGATGATAGATTTTCATCTCAATGAGCAGACTTTCAGTATTTACAATGGGAATATACAGGATATAAATACTTGCCTTGGAACACCTGGGTAGCTCAGTCAGTTAAGTATCTAACTTCAGCTCAGGTCATGATCCCAGCGTACTGGGATTAAATCCCACATCAGGCTCCTTGCTTAGCAGGGAGCCTTCTTCTCTCTGTGCCTACCATTCCCCCTGCTTGTGTTTTCTCTCTCTCTTTCTCTCTGAAAAATAAATTTAAAAAATCCTAAAAAAAAAAAAAAACACACAAAACTTGCCCTAATATTCTGTAATTAAATGTATAATGGATGTCCCAGGATGTTTTTTGGTAACCAAATTGAATGCACTTTTATCACTAAAGCAAAATGTGGACAGAGATGGGCTCTAACAAACATAGTTAATTCATTAATATATTTCTTTAGAGCATCCTAGAAAAGGCACATTATATTAAATCCTTCATGGTTTCTTATGGCTAGCTATCACACTGGCTATTGGCTGGTGATTTCCATACCCAATTCCTCACCTCACACTGTTCTGTAGTGCCAGAAACTCCATTTCCAGGATCTAGGGAAATCATGGCTTCTAGATAACTCTAAACAATAGCAACAACATCACCAATTGGCCAATGCCTGGAGGGTGGGAACGAGGGTATCTCTACCCATCTTTCATCGCTTCCCGACAGTAGCTGCCTCTCTTTTGTGGGTCTACATCCTTTTGGCCTAGACTTCCTTCTATATAACCATGATGATTCTAATTTCTGCTAAGTGGTCCCAAATTCCAGGCTCTGGTAAGAATAGGTCATTCTTTTGTCTCTCCAGGCTGAGTAGCACTTTCGTATGTAGCTAATCACTGAGTTGCCTCCCAGATCTCAGCTGGGATTTTCAGCTCTTCTATTACACTATAATCAATTCCTTGCATTAAATACTTTCACTATGAAATACCAAGAGTGGTTTCTGTTTTTTCCTCAGACTCTGACAGATACAAATGTCTTCTTTAGAATTTCTCTTTTGCTCAGTCATCTAAGAGGTAGAAAAGGTTGAAATGATACATTCTATCCTAGGCAATTACTACAGAATGCAAAGATGTTTGACTAAGTTTAGAAATCTGGATTCAGATATTTATCTATACATCTTTTTAAAATTTCTGTGACTGTGGAAAAATACTTAGCTATTGCTTAATTCAGAAATATTAAAGTAGATAGCAAAAGTTACAAATAAAATACAGCTAGATTTATCTTTCTAGATGTTTTTCCATATCATTGCAATGGTATTCATAAGCATATACATATATATAGAAAGAGAGAGAGACAGAGAACATATTACATAATGAATTATTTCCAAAAAATTATATAATTACACATTCATCTTGTCCTTTTGTCTATTTAACAATCCATCTTAGATATTTTTTCAACTCAATGCATCTGAATAAGCCTCATTCTTTTTAAAGGTTAAATTCATTCATTCATTCATTTATTCTGCAAATATTTATTTGCTGTGTTCCTACTAAACATAGGCATCATACCAGGAATTTAGATAAAACAATGATCATTGTAGCAAAATTCCTTCCCTCAGGATATTTACATTTTAGTGGAGATAGATAAATAATAAACATGTAAACAAGTAAATATATTGTTAATTCAGCAATTAACTTCTTTATAAATATATTTGTGGGCATGTGTTAAATATTTCTATAAGATAAACTCCCAGGAAAAAAAAAAGGAAGCCCCCAGAGATGGAATTGTTGTATGAGAATATATATATCTTTTAAAGTTAGAAAAATGTTGACAAATTGACATTCTTACAAAACTGTTGAGTTCAGATACTTAGTGTAATAGGTACAAACATGACTCCACAAATATATCCATTTTGTAAGCCTCAGAATCTGTTAATATGCTATCTTATATAGCAAATGGGATGTTTCAGATGTGATTAAGTTAAAATATGGAGATGGAAAGTTTATTCTGGATTATGTGGACAAGTCCAATATAAACACAAGGTGACAGAGAAAAGTGGCAGAGTCAGTATCAGAGTGAGGCAATGTGAGAAAGACTCCTTGGCCATTGCTAGCTTTGAAAATGGAGAGAAGCCACCACCCAAGGAATGAGGGCAGCCTCTAGATGCTGGAGATGACGAGAAAATGGATCTTCTCCTTGAACCTTCATGAAGGAAGTCAGCCTTGATTGTAGCCCAGTGAGAGCTGTTTCAGACTTCTAACCTCCTTTCAGACAGTTCTAACCTCCAGAACTGCAAGATAGTAAGTTGTGTTGTTTTAAACTGCTAAATTTATGATAATTTTTGTTATGGCAGCAATGGAAAACTCAAACACTGGGCAAAGGCTTTTGCTCTGCAAACGGTATGAGTTATGCATTCTGGAGCTGGGATATCTCCATATCTCTTCTCTTCCTCACCATGCATGTGTGTACACACACACATACACAATATGTACACATAGATATATAGATATAGATATAGACAATATCTAATATACATATTAGATATAGATATAGATATATAGATATATATAGATATAGATATAGATATAGATATAGACACAAGCACCAGGCAATAAGCATGGAACAATGAGAGTGCTCAGTAAATGTTATTTTGAGCTGGCTTAGGGTTGAGATGGGATTCATGCTGAGTCCAGTCCACCAAGGGCCAAGAAAATCTGCTTCTTTTTCCCCTGAATTTCACCCAGAAAAAAAAATGGAGAAGACAGTGCCAGGAAAAGCAATACACCTTAGTCAAACCCAAGGGCTAATCTATTGCTCAAAAAATAGCATTCGATAATGCTTGTTTTTCTGACATTTCTTTGGAAACAGACTTTTCCTAAAGACATCACAATGGTCTTCTTCACCTGTGTTTTGAGAGGCTTTCTAAAGACCCTCCCCCAGACTCCCACCAAGCCTGCTTCCATTTTCTTTGTCTCTTTGCAAGGTGCTAGGAATTAAGGTGCAGTCTTATCTTATCGCCTAGCCATAATAAATCACGGGCTTCATTAAGGACAGAGAATTGTAGCCGCACTTGGTCTGGATTGCCATAAATTCAAAGTAGGTAAATAAGATATGGGGTTTATTAGCCACTCTTTCAAATTCCCTTGATGGGAAATGCCAGCTGCTATCTTCTGTGTTCATGACCTTCTGTTGATAGGCCAGACCACATCCTGATGAGCACCAGGTTGTAGCAGGCAGCTATATAAGAAAGAGAACCAAAGAAGAGTCCCAAATAACTCCGTTCTAGCCCAAATTTGGGTACTTACAAACTTCTGACATTGGTCAAACACTAACAGTGTAGGTGATTATGTAGTAAAAACTGAAAATCACTCTCCATGCCTTCCTGAAAAGGCTACTGGGGGACCAAATGCAATGACCATGTTTAGCTCATTGTACTTCAGGTAGGTCATTATTCTCCACTGGGGTCTGAGCTCTTTGAGGTCAGTGACCTTGCCTTTGTTTCCCAGAGTGGAGCACAATATCAGACGCAGAATAAGAACGCGATAATTTATTGCTGATTGATTAAATGAAACCACATGGACTTATGTTTAAAGTTCTGGGGCACTGGACAGACATGACATGGCATTATGCTTTTTTATGATGTCTCTAAATATCAGATTATCAGAAACAAGGAAACTGGCAGCAAGGAGTAGAGGTTTTCTGTTTTGTAGACATTTTGGCAGAGTCATCCAGAACCTCTCTATATCCTGTTGGCATATTGCCAGAGACAAGATGCTCACTATGCCCCAAGCAATCTCTTTTCTCAGAGGTCCCTCCCAGAGGGATTGTGTGGTGCCTCCACTTGAAGTGGTTCCACATGCCATAAAGCATGTGTGTATAGCTTCTGTAAGAATCTGTGTACAACATATGAAAATACTTAACAGGTGTTATTATGCATTGATGATTTTTTTTAAATCCACAGCTTTACTAAAACAGTTTAATTAGAAGCTATTAGAGGTGATAATGAATTTGCCAGATTTCTGCAAAACTATCGAGGATTCTAAAAAGAAGGAATCTGATTCTCTGAGTGCTAGCAGATTATTCCTTAGGGATAATCGTTCTGAGGGTCTTATCTAGCCCGATGAACCTTTCTCACCTGCTTACTTGTGTGTGCAAAATAAAATCAGCTATTCCTTTGGATATGTTGTCCACACACCTCAAAAAGTAAAACGTTACACAACTTGGAATCTTCATTAAAAAAAAAAAATAATAAAAAAATTCTCCAGATTTTACTTTTCTGATCATCTGATATTCAGGAGTCTGAAAAATGACCTTTTCAGCATTATGTAATCCTTTTACCTTTTTTTCCTGATTCCATCTTTTTTTCCCCTCAAATCCCTTTTCCGTCCCATTACATGTATGTATGTATTTATTTATAATTGACACACATTATATTAGTTTCAAGTACGCAACACAATGATTCGATATTTGTATATACTGTGAAATGATTACCTCATTAGGTCTAGCTCACATCCATCACCTCATTAGGTTATATATTTTTTTCTTGTGATGAGAACTTTAATATCTACCCTCTTAGCAACTTTCAAATTTATGTGTAAAGTATGGTCTTATGTAACCAGGTGTGTTTTTGCCCCTTGTCTTCAAAACCATCTCTGGAACCCCAAAGTCTAAGAAAATTCTCCCGTGACTTTTTCATAGAAACTGGCAATATTGGTATGACACTCAAGGATAAACATATAAATCTGCTTGCGGCCAGAGATAACTGGCAACATTTTAGTGCACAATGTAGGAAACCTTGAACTGAAGAATGTTCTAATTCCTTAGCATGGCATCCAAGCTCTTCTCCTGTAACCAAGTCATTCTAAGACTCCACTTTTTTTTTTTTTGACCATTAAAACATTTTGACCATGAAAATTGGCTAGTTATTCACATGGTTAATCCTAAAAACCATATTTTCAACTATCATTTATGAAATGTACACATCTAGGTTCTTAAAATATATATATACACACATATATATAATGAATATATATGAATTATATATATATGGCAAAATATTTCCTTTTTTCAGTAGTAATTTCTATTTTAAATTCATAATCTCTTCTTTAGAAATTGCATGTGAGGTCCACAGAATGGATGGATTTATTCTCTGTGTTTTCCATGTTTATAGATTTTTTAAAAGTTAATGGTTTTCTATTCATAATAAAGTCATTTCTTCATATTTTCTGGAACGCAATGATAGACAAAGATGCCAAAGATTAAATAATTTGAAACCCATGAAACTGTGATAATGCAAATCAATCTAAATGAAATTGAAATGAATGAATCTGCAAAGACAGTGTTATTTCTGATTCTGCTTCACCTTGTTTGTTGTGTAACTTTGAGAGAGTATTTTTCTTTCTTGCCTCATGTCCAGTGTCTTTAAAACCATTGGTTTGCACATTTTGTGCTCTATTTACTTATTTTGTTTGTGTCAGACAGAAAGTGAATCCTAGCCGGGTACTAGGTCGGTGGTGTGCCAGGAGTGGGTGGAGTGGGTGCCAGGTACTATTCTCTCTCATCTTCTTCCCTGAAATCTTCTTTGCCTGGCCTTAACAGTTTAAATACATCTCAAAACAAATCTGAAGAATATTTATCAGAATAAACAAATAATGAATCACGGGACACTACATCAAAAACTTATGGACTACTGTATGGTGACTAACATAACATAATAAAATTTAAAAAAAGACTAAAAAAAGGAATACAAAAACAATTCATTATTCAATAAGGTAAAATTCACAATGGCTACTACCCAGTTAAAAATTACCAGGAATGCAAAGAAGCAAGAAAATATGATGCATAATGAAGAAAAAAGACCAATCTAAAGTGATCCAGAAATGGTATAAATATTAAAAGTAGCAGAAAAACACTGAAGAGAAGGACACTAAATCAGTTAAGTACGGACATGGGAGATATTAAAAAAAAATCCAAATCTAACCTCTGGAGATGGAAAAAAAATTACGTGTGAAATGAAACAAATTAATGAATTAGACCATTGACAGATTAAACATTTTAGAAGAAAAGTTTAGCATAGCACTAGAAACTCCCCAAAATGAAACACTTAGGAAAACAAAGAATCAGACATAAAAATAAAGCAATATGTAAATGAATGGCTGTGGCCATGTTTCAATAAAACTTTATTTACAAAAATAAGTGGCTACCTCCAGGCCATAGTTTGCTGACCTCCATTTTAGATGAAAGCAAAGATAAACTGATGTGTTCCATCTTCCAAGTTGAACTGAAAGTACGCTGTGGGAGGGGGGGGCAAGATGGCGGAGAAGTAAGAGATCCTGCAGCAACCGGTCCCCAAAAGTGAGCTGGAAATCTACCAGAACACGCTGAACACCCATGAAATCACCCTGAGGAAAAAGATTTCTAACCCCGGGATCTCTTCGAGAGCAGAAGACAGCAGTGGAGAGCAGCAGTTTTCAAACTGTAAAAGCAAAGTGGGATCACTCGGGCTGATATCGGAGGATAAATAAAAGGGGGAGGGAGCCACCAGAAGCTAACCAAGGACAGTAATACCCCAAAGGAAAGTGCCGGGCGGCGGGAGGACAAGCATAAACGTAGAACCAAATAAAAACACTTAAAAAGGGCAAAAAGTTCAGAGGAGTAACTAATGGAAGGGGGTGGTCGCGGGCACCGGCACCGGTCGTTCGACCCACTCTCCCAGGAAGGAGCTGTGGAACTGGTGGGGGATCCAGTCCGCGATTCCTGAACTTGCAGATTTCCGCTCTCTGCAACAACCGGTGGGCCGGGCT
>CM052800.1:8287915-8305078 GCA_028533885.1 Nasua narica | reverse complement strand
ATGCAATTCTTAGCAAAGCTGTAATCATGTGTGTAAAAGTTTATCTCCATCCACTTACATTTAATATGTATGTGCCTGTACATTTATGGTGGGTTTCTTATAGAAAACGTATGTTTAGGTTGTATTGGATCCATTCTGACAATCGGTGTCTTTTAAATGGTGCATTTGAGCTGTTGATGTTCAAGGTGATTATTGATGTAGCTGGATTTATACCAACCACTCTTGTTACTGTTTTCTATTTACTGCTCTGATTCCTTGTTCTTCTTCTTGTCATTCTTTCTTCTTCTACCTTTGTGGTTTGAATTGAGCGTTTTGTATGAATCCATTTTCTCTCTTAGATTATCAGTTATATTTCCTTTAATACTTTTTTAACACTGTCAAAAGCTTCAGTTTTTAAAATTTACTTATTTCTAGGTATTTATTTCGACACTGATTTACAGCATTGGCAAGTGATATGTGATTTTTAAATCTCGAATGTTTTTTCATATTATCACTGAATACATGTTGATCACATCCACATTGTATGGAATGTGGTAATTAACATGTAACCAGGACATGATCTCATATTGTTATTCTTCCCTTTATTGGAAAAACGTGTTTTATTTGTGAAGCTAGAGTTTGCAATGTACATTTACAACTGATCCAAGGCCATTTTCAAATAACACTATGCTACTGTATGGGTAGTGTGAGTACCATATAATAACAAAATAGTCCTGACTCTTCTTCCCTCCTGTCCCTGCATCATTGCTCTCATTCATTTCACTTATGTGTATGTGTATTTACATATATATGCATATGTATGCATAAACATATATATGTACCATTATATATGATATATATGTAAGCATACATAATCAAGTACATTATTACTATTATTATTTTGAGCATACTGTTACCTGTTGGATCAATTCATAATAAGAAAAATTAGTAAAGTTCTGGGGCACCTGGGTCGCTCAGTGGGTTAGAGCCTCTGCCTTCGGCTCAGGTCATGATCTCAGGGTCCTGGGATCAAGCCCCGCATCGGGCTCTCTGTTCAGTGGAGAGCCTGCTTTCCCCTCTCTCTCTGTCTGCCTCTCTGCCTACTTGTGATCTCTCTCTCTCTGTGTCACATAAATAAATAAAATCTTTAAAAAAGAAAAAGAAAAAGAAAAGTTCTGGGGTGCTACTCAGTCGTTAATCGTCTGCCTTTGGCTCATGTCATGATCTCATTTTGGGAGTTTTCGAGCCCTGCATCAGGCTCGCTGCTTGGCTGGAAGCCTGCTTCTCCCCCTCCCACTTGCCTTGCTTGTGTTCCCTCTCTCACTGTGTCTCTCTGTCAAATAAATAAACATAATCTTAAAAAAAATTTTTTATCTTACCTTCACCTATTCCTTCTTTGATGTTGTTTTTTATATGCGTTCGTGTTTCTGACATATCATTTTTCTTCTCTCTAAAGAACTTCTTTTAATATTTCTTACAAGGCAGGTCAACTGGCAACAAATTTCTTTAATTTTTGTTTGCCTGAGAAAGTATTTATTTCTTTTTCATTCTTAAGGATAATTTCACAAAGAACAGAATTATAAATAGCTAGTTTTTCAGGATTCCTTTACTCTCAACAATTTAAATATTTCACTCCATTATTTCTTGCTTATATGGTTTCTGAGCAGTCAGATGCAATTCTTATCTTTGTTTGTCTGGCTTTTTTTCAGGATTTTTTTCTTTATCATTGATTTTATGTACTTTGAATATGATAAGTCTAGGTGCAGTTTCTTTTAGCATTTATCCTGCGTAGTGTTCTCTGAGCTTCCTGGATCTGTGGTTTTAAGTCTGGCATTAATTTGGAAAAAGTCTCAGTCATTATTGTTTCAAATATTTCTTCTGTTCTTTTTTCTCTTTGTTCTTTTACATTAGATGTATATTATGCCTTTTGTGGTTGTCCTACAGTTCTCAGATGTTCTGTCCTTTTTTTTTGTCCAAACTTTATTTTCTTTTGAGTTTTGAAGGTTTTTATTGCTATATCCTCAACTCAGAGATTCTTTCCTTAGGCATGTTCATTCTACTAATAAGTTCATCAAAGCATTCTTTATTTCTGCTACAGTGTTTTTTTTTTAAAGATTTTATTTATTTATTTGACAGAGAGAGAGATCACAAGTAGGGAGAGAGGCAGGCAGAGAGAGAGGGGGAAGCAGGCTCCCTCCTGAGCAGAGAGCCCGATGTAGGGCTCGATCCCAGGACCCTGAGATCATGACCTGAGCCAAAGGCAGAGGCTTTAAGCCACTGAGCCACCCAGGTGCCCCTCTGTTACAGTGTTTTGATCTCTAGCATTTCTGTTTGGTTCTTTCTTAAGATTTCCACCTCTGATTATATTGTCCATCTGCTCTTTATTCATTAGAGCCCTTAGCATATTGATCATAGTTGTTTTAAATTCCCGGTCTGCTAATGCCAACATCCCTGCCATGTCTGATTCTGATGCTTACTCTGTCTCTTCAAATTGCAGTTTTGCCTATTAGTATGCCTGGTATTTTTTTTTCTTGCTAGCTGGACATAAAAGTAAAGGGAACTACTACAAATAGGCCTTTACTAATGTGGTAATGAAGTGTAGGAGTAGAAGCATTCTGTAACCTCTGATTAAATCTCTGCTTTATAGGGAGCCTATGCCTTTAGTCTATGAACCTCACGACTGTTTTTCAGGGCTTTTTTCTCCCCACATAGGTGCTATAGGATGGCTAGTGTGGACTAGAATTGGTACTTCCCTTCTCCCACATGGAAGGCTGGAGCTGACTGGATGTGAGGATTTCCCTTCCCCCAGGTCTTAACTCTGTTAATAGCCCAGCAGGTAAGGCTCTGATTAAATTCTCCTGAGGGCATTCCCTGTTAAGAATGGAGTACTCAGGTGTATTTCAAAATGGTTCCTTTTCCCCACCTCCTGCCAAAAGCATGAGAGGATTTTTCTCCCATATTACTATGAGAACCTGTTTGTGCTATTGAGTACTTGTTAAGATGCAGGGATCGTGATGGGGTAGGAAGGAAAAAAATGAAACAAGATGGGACTGGGAGAGAGACAAACCATAAGAGACTCTTAATCTCATGAAAGAAACTGAGGGTGGCTGGGGGTAGGGAGGTAGGGATAGGGTGGGTGGGTAATGGACATTGGGGAGGGATGTGCTATGGTGAGTGCTGTGAAATGTGTAAGCCTGATGATTCACACACCTGTACCCCTGGGGCAAATGATACATTATATGTTAATAATAAAAAAAGAAAAGATGCAGTGGCAAATTCCAAGTTCCTTATTTGTGAAACCACAAACCAAAAGTTCATAAAAATATATCTAATTTTCTCACTTAACATTAATTTTTGAGCATTTCTTCTGTGACTAAATACTTTGTTAAAGCACACACTCAATTATGAATAATGTTACTTCGTATGGGGGTGTCATGACATATTTAATCAAATTATCTTGCATATTTGTATTTTCTGCCCTTTCTCTGGATGAAAATCACTGCAGATGGTGTTTAACTGTAAAGCAGTGCAAAATATTGTTCCTCCTCTCCAAAAGTCAATAAGCTAGTTTAATAGCGCTCAAAGATTTGAATAACCTTTAGAGACAATAATGGAAGAAGTGTTACAAAGCAGTGTTTGGAGTAGACTGTGTTTGGGGAGTTCGAGGGACAGAAGAAGACTTTTTAATTCTCTGTGTGGTCTCTATGGGATTGTACCAGAAGCATTCCATTTGAGAACATTTCCCCCACTTCATACTCACTGTTCTCTCTGACTCAGGACTCTCTCCACTACAAAATATCCTCTTCATCATGAGAGATCTGACCTTGAAAACATTCTACTTTTATTAATGTATATTTGTATAATATTCATTCAATCATAGATAATATCCATATGTAAAATACTCCGTGTATCTTTTCTTTTTTTTTTATTTGAGAGGGAGAGCAGGGGAGAGCAACAAGCAGGGTGAGGGGTAGAGGGAGAAGCAGGCTCTCCACTAAGTGGGGAGCCAGACATGGAGCTCAATCTTGGGACTCTGGGATCATGACCTGAGCCAAAGGCAGGCACTGAATCAACTGAACCACCTAGCACCCCATATGAAATAGTCCCTACATCTTATCACCCCTCATTCTTTGTCATGCTTTCTTTTTTTCACAGAATTTATCACTACCTGACATTGCATCATGTTTATTTGTTTACAACTATGTACTGTGTTTATTTCCTACTGGAATTCTAGCTCCCAGAGGGTAGAGCTGACTCATTTGTTTTAATCATCATTGAATCACCCAAACCTAGAACTATTCCTAACACAGAAAATGTAGTCAAAAATATTTTAAATATGCAAATGAATAAATGTAAACCACCTTGTGTATGTAATAAAATACTTCTTTGTATAAATAGAAAATTTCATTTTATCCACCCAATATCTTTGTGGTATGAGTAGCTGATTCCCAGTTGCGTGCACTGTCTGCTACACATTCAGACTCTAGTAGGAGTATGTTTGATGGGTCTGGCACACGCTCCAATGTGCCAGCATCACGAGAGGTATGGAGACTCCACTGACACCAGCAGTGCTTATCTTCATCATTTTAACCAACACCCTTCCTACTTATTATTTTGGATCCTCAATCCCCATTTCTTTGACTTCTCAGCTTTCCCTATCCTTTGACTACAGTTATCAAAGTTCCCTATACCCACAGATATCTTCTGGGCACCCTTGTCCTCAGAATCTCTTGAGCATGTTTTATGTTGGCCTCATAGGCAACAGTCAGCCATATTTTCTGCCATATTCTGCCATGCCTTTCTTGCTTTCTCAGATGTGGTATTTAGGAGATTATCCCTTGCTTTCTAACTATTTCACCCATTTCAGTTTGCATACATGTCTCATTATATCTCCCATCAACTTCAGATGGCCAACATCATTAGGAGTCCCCATTAAAACCGAAGTAAGGGGGTGCATGGGTGGCTCAGTTATTTGAGTGTCTGACTCTTAATTTTGGCTCAGGTCATGATCTCAAGGTCTTGGCATTGAGCCCCATATAGGGTTCCATGCTCACTGGAGAGTCTCCTTGAGGATTCTCTCCCTCTCCCTCTGCCCCTCCCTGTCACTTGTATATGCTCTTTCTCTCTAAAATAAATAAGTAAATCTTTTTTAAAAAGTGGGAATAACCAACCATAGCTCAACATATATTTTTAAATTATTGAATAATAAACTATAGGGGAATGAATAAATAAATAAATACATTTTCACATAAGATAAATCTTAAATCTTTTGACTAAAAGAATTCTTCATTACTTTTATCATTTTTGGTTGAATTTCAAGAACTGGGGATTTGGAGAGGTGAGTTTCAATAATGTGAAATCATTATTTTATCATTTTATCTGCATTTTCATAAGAAAACTATGCTAAAAGGAGATTTTGTACATTTTATAACTATCTTTCTGATCTCAGATTAAATTTTCAAAACTTGTGGCACCTAGGTGGCTCAGTTGGTTAAGCATTGACCTTTGGTTCAGGTCATGATCTCAGGGTCGAGTTCCATATATCAGGATCCTTGCTCAGCAGGGTGTCTGCTTCTCCCTCTCCCTCTTCTCCTCCCCTTGCTTGTGTTCTCTTTCTCTCTCTCTCTCAAATAAATAAATAAAATCTTTAAAAGGTTTTTTTTCAAAACCTTTTTCCAAAGGTCTTTGTAAAGTGTACAGAATAACATGAAGTATGAATTTTTGATATTAGTGTTTAGCATTTATTGAACATAGATTCCTTGATAGACATTTCTCAAACTCATTTCCTTCTTACAAAAGCTTTATGTTGTAGAACATTGGTCAGAATAGGGTAGGTTAAACTATGGTAACTTACTCAATATTTCAAGGGTCTAACACAATAAAGCTTTATGTCTCATTCATAATGCATGTTTAATGAGGATAGACAAAGGACTCTGAACCAAAGTCACTCAGGGACCCAAGTTTATAGAAGTTCTGCCATATTATATAAACTCCAACTGGAAAAGGTGCTTCCACAGTCACTAAGCAAGAGAAGAGAGAACATGTGCATTTTTCTCAGAACTTTCCACCTTTGTAGAATTTAAGTTAATTCCATCTTTGCCATAAAAATAAGGCAAGTACAGGTTCAACTAAAGAGTCATTTTAAAGCTTGTCTGTTGTTTATTTGCACTGACATTGCCTTCTGGCTTTGATATAATATGCAGAGAAGAGTTTAAGTAGTTGATCTTTTGATGGTTATATACCTCACAAAATTTTTATAATAAATTATCGGAAATTACTATACTTCCCCAAATCTTATAACTTTGGTTTTTGAATCAGCAATGATATATCCTGCTTATCATCTCTTTCAAGAATATGTGATCTTGAGTCCTATTTCAACTACTCAAAAATTGTGTGATATTTATATTTTTTCTGAATTAATTTCATTTTTCCCATACGCAATATATGAAACTAGTAACTACTTCATAGGACTGTGGGTAGAATTACATCTTTACAAATGTATGTACTATATGTACATAGAATTATATATGAAAAATGTAATGCTTGCATATACTTGACACACGATTGATGTTTAATGATGTTACCTCTCATGATAGACCCAAATATTCATAGATTTAAGAGTATTTGAGAACTATATTAATAAAATACAGATAAACCTACTGTGGAAATTTCAAAGAATCGGATCCTTTTTTTAAAGGACTCACAAACCAAGGAGAAAACTGTTCAAGTGTTCAGGGCATATTGGTGCTATTATACTCTTAAGATTTTAGATTCCTTTACTCTTTGGTAAAGAGCCAAAAGTTTTAGCATTTTTTACATTATGTCGAATTATCTTTGTATTCAGAAATTGTAAAGCTGAAGTAAGAGTTAGAGACAGTTTCTGATGATTTAAGTAGAAACTGCCATGATATTTCCAAATATATTTTGAAATACTAGGACAGCCTAAAAAAAGTGAAAGTTGGGTAAAAGTAAAAAAAAAAAAAAATGAGTGACCCATTCTAAAAGCAGCATATTGAGTTTCACTATATTCTAACTTATTCAATAGATCTTGATAATATAATTTGGAGAACACATTGGTTAAGTTCATTTTTTAAATGTCTACCAAATTGCAAGTGTTTTCTTTTTTTAATTCAGTGATTACACTTCTAGAATTTATGCAATTTCTGTACTAACACACTTTTAAGATGACATTATAAGGTAATTTTTGTATTTTGGTTGTAAAGCAAAATAGTAGAAGTGATTTTTTTTAAAGGCACAGCCTCTTTTGTTTTGTTTTGTTTTTAAAGATTTTATTTATTTATTTGACACAGAGAGAGAGATCACAAGTAGGCAGAGAGGCGGGGGGGGGGGGGGTGAAGCAGCCTCCCCGCTGAGCAGAGAGCTCAATGCAGGGCTCGATTCCAGGACTCTGGGATCATGACCTGAGCAGAAGGCAGAAACTTAACCCTCTGAGCCATCCAGGTGCCCCAGAAGTGATTTTTTAAAAATATTTTATTATTTATTTTTGAGAGAAGGAGACAGAGATCACAAGTAGGCAGAGCAGCAAGCAAAGGGAGAAATAGACTTCCCATTGAGCAGGGATCCCAATGTGGGACGGGATCCCAGGACCCTGGGATCATGACCTGAGCTGAAGGCAGGTGCTTAACTGACTGAGCCACACAAGCACCCCTAGTAGAAGTAATTTAAATGTCTATCAATATAGTGCTGATTATGCTGCACCTATAAAATAGAGAAGTAAGAATTTACTTAATAGTGTTTTGGATAATAGTTAATAAATCCTGCTCTATCTCTTCCTAAAATAGTGGAAAGGCTAGCATCCTCTACTCCGCCAAAAAATATATCTTGATAAAACTCGTATCAAATTTAAGGTCTACCAATGAGGCATATGGTGTGAAGACATAGAATATATTAAATTTGATGTGTCAGGGAAATATCCACATAGGAAAGCCTCAGGTTCTTTGAGCTTGGTGTCACTCTACCTGGAATTCTCTGACCCTCAGATCTTTAAGTGGCTGATGATGTTCATTTAAGTTTCAGCTCACATATCCCCACTGTAGAGTTTCTTTGCATTGCTGGTGGGAATACAAAAGAGTACAACCATTTGTTAAAAACTTTTTGGATATTTCTAGGAGAGTTCTCAGTAACAAGACTCAGCAATTTTACTCTTCAGTGTCACGTCATTTCCTCCTTTGATGACAAAATGGGGATTTTTTTTTTTCCTTCTATTTACTTAAAAATTTTCACTTCATTTTTGATGTTCAAAAGTTTGGCCATAATGTATCCAAGACTCATTTTCTGTATCCTGCTTGAGGTTTGCTGAACTACTGAAATCTACATGATAATATATTAATAACATTTTTTAAACTATAGCCATTATTATTTTTTTTAAATACTGGTTCTGACCTATTCTCTCCTCTCCATCTAGGTCTCTCTTCACATATATGTAAAATATTTTGGGTGTGTCCCATGTGTCTCTTGAACTTTTTGTTTTTCCTTTTTTTTTTCATTTTGTGCTTTACTTTTGGTACATTCTCTATTAATTTATTTTTGAGATTATCAGTCATTTTTTCAGTGTTTTGCCTGCTGCTAAATCATCCATTGATGTCTTAATGCTAGCTATATATGCATTTTCTCAGTTCTAGGATACCCATTTGAGTTTTATATGTATATATTCATCTATTGAATTCTTTGTCTTTTCATCAAATTTATCTACCTTTGCCTCTATCTTCTTTAACATAATAATTCTAGCTTTAAAAAGTTTTTTCCCTAGTTGATTTCTATTAGTATTTTTTAATTTAAGACTATTTTAAAAGCAGTCTTAGATTCACAGCGAAATTGACTGGAAAGTAGGCAAATTTCCCACCCACATGCCCCCACACATTCATAGCCTCCTCCATCCTCAGTGCCCTGACCAAAGTGGTACATTTGCTATATTGATGAACTTACACTGACACATAGTCATCACCCAGAATCCATAGTTTACATTATAGTTCACTCTTGTACATTCTATGAGTTTGAACAAATGTATAATGACATGTAGCCATCATACATTTCTGTATGTATGAAAATACAGGGTATCTTCACTGTCCTAAAAATCACCTGTGCTTTGCTTATTGATCCCTCTCCCTTACCCTCAAAACCTGGCAACCTCTGATTTTTTTCTGTCTCCATAATTTTGCCTTTCCAGATGTCATATAGTTAGAATCATACAGCATGTTGCCTTCTCAGATTGGCTTCTTTTACTTAATTATGTGCATTTAAGATTGTTCCATGTCTTTTCATGACTTGATAGCTTATTTCTTTTTAGCACTGAATAATATTCCATTGTCTGAATATAGCACAGTTACTGATCCACTCAGTGAAGAACATCTAGGTTACTTCCAAGTTTTGGAATTATGAATAAAGCTGTTATAACATCTCTGTGCCTGTTTTTGTAAGGACACAAGTTTTCATCTTCTTTGTATAAACACCAAGGAATGTGATTGCTGGATCTTATAGTAAGAGTATGTTTAGTTTTGTATGAAATTACCAAATTGTCTTCCAAAGTAGAGGTATCATTTTGCTTTCACACCAACAGTGTATAAGAGTTCTCCACATCCTCACTAGAATTTGGTGTTGTCCGTGTTCTAGATTTAGCCATTCTAATAGATGTGTATGGTATCCCATTGTTATTTTAATTTGCCGTTCCCTTTGACATAATGTGGAGCATCTTTTCATATGCTCATTTGCCATCTGTATATTTTCTTTGGTGCACTATCTGTTAAGGCCTTTGTTTAATTTTTTAATCAAGTTGTTTATTTTCTTATTGTTGAATTTTAAGAGTTCTTTGTATGTCTTGGATAATAGTCCTTTATCAGATGTGAATTTTGCATATATTTTTCCCAGTATGTGATTTGTCTTCTCGTTCTCTTGACATTGTCTTTCACAAAGCAGAAGTTTTAAATTTTAATGAAATCCAGCTTATCAATTATTTCTTATTCAAATTGTTTCAGCACCTTTGGTAAAAAGATTATCTTTGCTATACTGTATTGCCTTTGCTCTTTCATCAAAGATGAGTTGGCTATATTAATATTGATCTATTTATGGGTTCTCTATTCTGGTCCGTACATTTATTTGTTTACTCTTTGGCAATATTATACTGTCTTGATTACCAAAGTTTTATTTTAAGTCTTGAATTTGGATAATGTCAATCCTACAACTTTGTTCTCCTTCAATATTGTGTTGACTATTCTGGGTCTTTGTCTCTCTAAATGAACTTTAGAATTGATTTGTAAGTATCCATAAAATAACATGTTTGCATTTTGATTGGGATTACACTGAATCTCTATATCAAGTTAGGAAGAATAGAATACTTGACAATATTGAGTCTTCTCATCCACGAACATAGATGGTCTCTTCATTGATTTGGTTACTCCTTGATTTTGTTCACTCCTTGATTTGTTCAGTTTTGTAGTTTTCCTCCTGTACATATTTTGTCAGATTCATATCTAAATATTTCAGTTTGGGCGTGCTAGTATAAAAGGTATTGTCATTTGAATTTCAAAATCCACTTGTTCATTGTTGGTATATAGAAAAACAATTGACTTTTTATATCAACTTTGTATCCTACAACCTTACCATAATCATTTATTAGTTCCAGGAGGGTTTGTGTGTGTGTGTGTGTTGATTCTTCTGAGTTTTCTAAATAAACAATAATATTATCTGTGAACAAAGACAGTTTTATTTCTCCCTTCCCAATCTGTTTACTTTTTAGTCCTCATTCTTATTGCATTAACTAGTACTTCCAGTATCATGTTGAAATGGAGTGGTGAGAAAGGATATTCTTGCCTTGTTTCTGATCCTGGTGGAACCCTAGTTATTTTAAAATCTTTTTCTATTAACTCCACTATTTGGATTCATATATAGATATGTTTCTAATTTACCTACTTATGTCTTCATTATCATACACACTTTCATATATATTTGTGTATGTAGTCATTTTTTTTTAAATTTTACTGTCTGTTAGACCTAAGATATCAGGTACTGTAAATGCTCCTGATGATACCTTCCATTAGAGGGATTCCCTTTGCCTTCTATTAGGCAGATGGAGCGGGGGCTTATGACCTCAATCTAAAGAGCAGCTGATTGTAATTATGTTTAGGTTGCTTTCTAAGTAAGAGTCAACCTACCTCGAGTTCATCTCTGTACCCCAAGTATGGCCTTTCTGGGATATTGGTAGAACCTGGAAGGTTTCTGTCTCTTCATCTCTGAAAGAAACTGGGAGAGACAGTTTTGCTCTTCAGATGTTTTAGCTTCTTGCCTCACACAATTTCACAAGCTGAGAAGTGTAAGGAGGAAAACAGCTATGTGCCTGTAGCAAGAATACTCCCTCTATCAAGACTTTGTGTCCCTTGTTCCATGAGACTGCAGGGGATTTGATTCTGTCTTTTAGAAGCTTTGGGCTCAGCTTCCTGTGATTCCCAAGAATGGAACAAGTGTTCCAGGGGAATCAATGCTATGAATTCGGACTTCTTCTGGTTTCCAATCTGTCACACAGCATTGTATGATTGCCAAACATTCCACAGGTTCCTCCTTCCTTCAGTAGAGTCACTTCTTGGATTTTCTTTTATTTTGCAGAGTCTTTTTTATATTTATAAACATGATTCTCAGGCTGCATTCAGAATTAGTATGTGACCCATGGAAGAAAACAGTCATAAATCATCAGCTTACTTATAAAGTGCTATTATATGAAATTTTATTTCATCTTGACTTTCTTGCTTCTGCAACTCTCCATTGTCTTCAAAATGTGAATTTTGAAATTTATTTTTTTCCTAATTTGTGCATTAGAAGCATTGACATATCATGAACTGTTTTATCCTCTCTAAAATGACAAGCTTGAGACATATTTCGGTTCATCAGATTGTTAATAAAATTCAAAATTTGGGGCACCTGAGTGGCTCAGTCAGTTAAGCATCTGCCTCTGGCGTGGGTCATGATCCCAGGGTCTGGGATCAGTCCCATGTTGGGCTCTCTGCTCAGTGAGTAGTCTACTTTTCCCTCCCCATCTGCCCCTCCCCCATTCCTGCTCTCTCTCGAAAAAAATAAAATAAAATCTTAAAAAAAGAAAATTCAAATTTTTCATAATTTGTTACATTTGCAAAGCTGTGAAGAAAGATATGTTAATATGTTGCTAGTATAAGGTGCATGAAGGATAATTTTTCTGTAGCTGTCAATATTATAAATGTTTTCTTCTTTGATTCATAAATTATATTTCTTGGAACTTATACCGGTGAAATAAAATATTACAATAGTATTTGTTACATCATATCTAATAGCAAAAGATTAGAATGAATCCAAATGTCCATCAATAGGATTATAGTCTAAAATGAAATATTAAACTAACTCAAATAATTATGGAGGGTTGTTTTTTTTTTTGTCAAATGACATGGAAAGATAGCCAAGATATATTACTAAGTGAAAAAGATCAATGTGCAGATAGAAGTGTAAGGATGTTAACATTAGTAAAAAATGGGAATTCTAAGACATATATATTTGTACTTAATCTTATAACAAATAGCTAAAGATATATAAGAGACTATTATTATTGAGCATTTATTGAAGTATGAGAGAGTAGAAACTGAGTGGATGGAATGTGGAGTGGAGGAAGAAGACTAATCACTGTATACTTTTATAGATATAGATACACTCTGTGAATATGTAACCCATTTACAAAACAACATATACATCTAAAAAGTAATGAAATTATAAAATTCATTATCCGTTTAAGAAAAAAAGTAACATCACAGATCACATTTAAAACAGGACAAATTTATCAGGACTCCAAAATCATACAGTGTATTTTACCCAAGGATGATCAAAATCTGGGAAAAAACACACAATGAGCTATGAGCCAAAGAACTGAGGATTGAAAACACACAGATGATTGTTGACTTCTCTCAGATACAACAGCAATCTTTACTTCCAAAACTACTTAGATAATGGCAACCACACTCATTTAAGAGAGGGCAGAATCTTTTCTTACCCCAGGAAATAAACATTTAATAACTCAAGTCTCAGTGAATCCCACCCACATGACCAAATTGCATTTTTCAATATTGGTAAGTGTAAGCAAAATTTTCTGGAAGACAAAAACATTTCAGGATAAAATAGATACTATCCTTTCTCAAATTAACAGAAAAATTGTGGCTGGAAACTTAACGGAAGCTCTAGGCATTAGACCAGCTTAAAGAGGAAAAAGAAAAGACGACATGTCCAAGGAGTTTATACCTTAGAAGCAAAACTTGCAGAACCAGTCTCTAGTCTGCTATTTCTCAAAGGAGAAGCAAGATGAGTGTCTTTGCCATTGTTCAATGAAGAACTTGCAACTATTCATTCTTAATATTTGACAGCATCTCAGAATCCAATTATATGTCTTTTGGAGTCTTAGCAGCCTCCAAGTATTCTATTTTAGTGGACAGAGAAGTGGTTTGAAAGTTAGGGAGGCATAGATTCCAATCTCAGCAGTATCATTATCTGACCTTGGGGCAATCCATTTCTTCTCTGCATGCATTCATTTCTTCCTCTGAAAAACAAGGTCTTGGATCTAGATAATCTCTGTAATGCCTTCAGGCTTCACATATGTTGATTCCATATATTGAAAGAAAGAAAAGTCCTTAAGAGTGAGACATTCAAGTAACTCCATTCTTTACATTGAACTGCACAAAGCAGGTCACATAGATTATATGGTTTACACTCTCAGAAGCAAGCTGGTTCAGGAGTTTAGCTAAGTCCTTTTCCTTTTGGCTTTCAGAGGCCTCAATTGTAAAATAAGGAAATTGAACTAGATACCCTTAGCACATTTTAAATGAGACACATGACTAATGAGCTCAAGATAAATGACGTTGGATACCCTGATGATTTTCGGTTTTGGTTAACTTATGATTTTATTCATATATTAAGTAAACACTGTCCTGGCCAAAGTGTTTGGCCTAAATATTTAGGGCACTTTTTCTTTCTCCTTTCTGATCAATCTTGACCATACCAGTGACTACAGAGTAAGAGAAAAGAAAATAAAAGAATGAAACAGAGCTGAGAACTCCAACATTTCTCAGGATGCATCTGAACATGAGCAGTAATAAGAACTATTGTATTTTCAATGTGATCTCCTTTCACCAACCAACAACTTCTTGGAATGAATAGAAACATGTTTTGATTAAGTCACTAGTATGTGGAAAAACCTGTTTCTCACAATGCTGTCCTTTTAATTTTTGCTACCATTTATAGGATGCTTACTAGCTGCCTACGTATTATACTAACCCCTGTCTGTGTATTATCCCACTTAATCCCCATGATGGTCCAAAGATGTTAATATTATAACTCCATTTTACAATAAGGAAAATTAAGACTTAGAGAGGGAGGCTAAGCCTCTAGCTGAGATCACATAGGTAGTCTCAAGCATCTAATACCAGAAATAAGCTTCCAAGTCAGATTTTTAAACTGCAAAGACTACATTGCCACTACATTGCCTTGCCTTGTTTCCATTTAAAAATACTTTCAAACATGAAACATTGCTGTCTTCATTGGTTTTATGTGTCTCCCTTACTACCTGAACTTTCCCTATTCCAATATTTGCTATAAAAATTTGCAAAAATATTTTATCAAAAAACTCACCATCCAAATTGAAAACCCATTTTAACAAATCTTTCGTGCA
This sequence comes from Nasua narica, assembly GCA_028533885.1. Lineage (NCBI taxonomy): Eukaryota > Metazoa > Chordata > Mammalia > Carnivora > Procyonidae > Nasua > Nasua narica. Next base: position 8,290,410 of record CM052800.1, on the reverse strand, counting down.
CACACACATTTATGCTGTTTGCTAGTCTAGGCTAGAGGAAGCAGAATATGCTGAAGCTTTATCTCTGCTGTTCTTCCCATAGGACCACATCCAGGACTCATACTGCTTCAATGTGTCAAGCTTTACATATCTTCCTCACATTATGAAGTGAAATGTTTTAAATAAAATGCAAAAATCAATGAATAAAATAAGAAAAATGAGTAGATAATTAACTAACTAATTAATTAGAGAATCCAGCAAAGCCAATGCATTAGAGAAAAGTTGGAAGAGTAAAGTGAATTGAGAGAGGAAAAAACCGTTATTATCTTCTGAACATGTTCCAGTGAGGCCTCCAGTCTGTACCACCAGTGTGACGATTGTAATCAGTGTCACCAATGATTCCACATTATCAAAAAGACAGTTGAGCTTCAACCACTATTTTATGCAACTTCTCACCAGGATTAGACATAGTTGTTGGTCCAACTATACTCTCTTCACTTTCAACAGCATGTTCTCAGTTTCCAAACATCTGAATGCTGGAAGGTCTCAGATGTTAGTTTCTGAAACTTATCTTTTCTCTGTTTATCCTTTGTTCCCAAGATAACCTCATCTAATTTAAATACTATTTATAAACAGATTAAGTCAATCTTTGGTCTGATTTTGTACTTCACTGCAACTCTCTGAACCTTGTATTCCTACCTTCTCTCTAGATTTAAAAAAAAAAAAAGACTGATTGTAGCATTAAATGACTGGTGCAAATGTACCCAATGCATGGCCAATTTTCGAGACACCATTGTGATATTAGCTCTTTTGAACCAAAAGTATTTGATTTGTTTCCACACATCACTGGATATTTCTTTTATTTTTTTTTAAGATTTTATTTATTTATTTGACACAGAAAGAGAGATCATGGGTAGGCAGAGAGAACAGGAAGAGAGAGAGGGGGAAGCAGGCTCCCCGCTGAGCAGAGAGCCAATGCAATGAGGAGCTCGATCCCAGAACCCTGAGATCATGGCCTGAGCCCAGAACCCTGAGATCATGGCCTGAGTCGAAGGCAGAGGCTTTAACCCACTTAGCCACCCAGGCGCCCTGGATATTTCTAACTGTATATTTGAAATCTCTCCCCAGATGTTAAGTAGTCTTCTCAGAAACATGACCAAACCACAATTTTAAAATTCTCCCTTTCCAAACCCAATTCTCCACAAATCTCATATGACACCACCATTTATCCACTCTCTCATCCATTATTTCTTACCCAAAAGTCTAAGACTTTCCCTGTTAACTTTTAGCTTAAGGGGCACCTGGGTGGTTTCAGTCATTGGGTGTCTGCCTTCGGCTCGAGTAGTGATCCCTGGTTCCTCTGGGATCAAGCCCCGTGTGTCAGCCTCCCTACTCTCTGCTCTGCAGGAAGCCTGCTTCTCCCTCTCCCACTCCCCCTGCTTGTGTTCCTTCTCTGGCTGTCTCTCTCTCTGTCAAATAAATAAAATCTTTAAACAAAAAAAGGTTCTAAAAGGAGTTTCCCAAACCTCTAAAAATTTGAAGGTAAAATTATTTTGGGACTTTGGAGACTGGCCCAGTTTAATCTCCTGAATAAGGGTGTAAACTTGTAGACTTAGAACTTGGTGTTAGACAAGGAAAGCTTAACACTGGAAAATTTCTCTTAGAAAAAAGCATATATAATGTTACCTGAAGTATTTTTAGAATCACGATGTAAGGTCATATACAAAAAGGGCAATGATACAGTAAGAACTGAACTTTATGCATATATATTTTAATACCCATCCTTGTAAGAGAGTTACATAGACAGCTTTGATACTCACTATAGGGACTCAGGGAACCAAGGAAAGTCATGTGACTTAGTGCTACGTCTGTTCCTGCCCTGTGTGTCCATATCATTGCTGATAGGATTTTGTATTTTGGGCTAACTAGAGTGTACATTTAATCTAATCGTACTTGAGTGTTTTTGCGTCTGTGTTTGTGTGAGCATGTGTTTTCTTCATGCCAATTCATAGCTCACCAAAAAACCTGTCCTTTCCATATATGAGCAGGATTGGAAAACAGAAATAGGTCTGTATTCTCCATATTTATAACAAAATTTTTGAGGGATGCCTAGGTTACTGAGTCGGTTAAATATCTGCCTTCATCTCCGGTCATTATCCCAGGGTCCTGGGATCAAGAGCCGCATTGGGCTCCTTGCTCAGCAAGGAGCTTGCTTCTCCCTCTACTTGTCATTCCCTCTGTTTGTACTATCACTCATGCTCTCTCTCTCTCTCTCTGGCAACTAAATAAATAAAATCTTTAAAAAATAAGAATTTTGTACCTCAATGTTCATAGCCACAATGGCCACAATAGCCAAACTGTGGAAAGAACCAAAATGCCCTTCAACAGACGAATGGATAAGGAAGATGTGGTACATCTATACAATGGAATATTATGCCTCCATCAGAAAGGATGAATATCCAACTTTTGTATCAACATGGACAGGACTAGAAGAGATTATGCGGAGTGAAATAAGT
>CM052800.1:8224549-8287415 GCA_028533885.1 Nasua narica | reverse complement strand
AAAAAAATAAGAATTTTGAAATGCGTGGAGAATTATACAGGATAATAGAACAATGTGCCCAATATAGAGATTTAATATGTGATAAAAAGTTTGAGATATTAATTTAGGATCTTTTTATTAACATGATTACGCATAGTTTAGTGTCCATACTGGAACCCGTTTCGTTCCTTCTTTTTCAGATATAACCATTACTGTGAAGGTAATATGTATTCCTAGGAAAAAGACTTATTCTATGAATGTCAGTAGTCGTGTGCAAGATATGCAGGTCTTGGTGCTACTAAATTCTGATAGAAATATGTGTCTTTGTGCATCTCTAATCCTGTAGCAGTTGTTGTATCATTCTTCCTTCCAGCAATATCTCCAGCCTGGTTCTAGAGAGAATGCCTAAGAATAGTCTAGCTAGACTGCTAGAAATATTCTCCCCTCTTTGGGAAGAGCTCCTTAGGAAATAAAATGCCTGTTCTTTTTTCTCTCATCTCACTAGCATTTTCCGAGAAGTGAAAATATTTCTAGAGTACACTTTTATTTTTTTTAAATATTTTATTTATTTGAGAGAGAGAGAGTGAGAGAGAGAGAGCAAGCATGAGCAGGGGGAGTGGGAGAAGGAGAAGCAGACTCCCTGCTGAGCAAGAGCCTGCCGTGGGATGGATCTCAGGACTCCAGGATCACAACCTGAGCTGAAGGCAGACGCTTAACTGACTGAGTCACCCAGGCACCCCTAGAGTAGACTTTTAAACCAGTTTTTCAAGGTCCAGTGTTCTTTGAATTTCTCTTCTGCTCCAAAATTCTCTCACATAATTGCAGCTATGTTTGAAATGACTTTGTTCTAAGAATAGAGTGTCCAATTTGTTTATGGTTCAGATCTGCCCCCTAAAGTAGTCTCATATATCTCACTAGCACCCTTACATGGAACAGATAGGAAAAATCATAACTATAAAATCAGATATGCAAAATATATATATATACAATTTAAGATATAAAACATGCTATGTTATTATAGTTAACTTTAACATATGTTTATGGTATATTATGTATATTATTTTAAATGCACTTATATATTTAAAAGTACATATTTTGTTGTATACTTATAAAACTGAGCTCCTGTAGCATCTCTGTTCTGTCATTTGAAGCTGGCATTATCAGTTGTCTGTTTCAGATGTACGTATATACATCTACTATTGATTAGAATGTGGCCTCCTTAGGAGTGAGAACTGCATCAACCTAATTTATGATTTCTGTACTCTGTTTTGACTTGATTCCTACAATATAGTAAGTATACAAAATTTATGGAATTATAAATTTTTAACCTGGAAAGCAAGATGGACAATGGAAATATAGAAATAATAGATGCTAAAAAGAAAATAGACCTTCAGAAAGTCTGGATGTTTCTACTGTGCATTGGGGATGAGTCAAAGCACATAGGCAACTAAGCATCTGGATTAGGGGACCTCTTAGCCATACTATAAGTAAGGGAATAAAATTGGGCAGATTGAATAAAGATCAGAAAAGTCAAATTTTGGGGTGAAAATCAAGTCAGATATGAATATCCAGCAATTTCAGTTCATAGATAGAAATACCTAAAATAAGCATCTTTCCCACACTTACAATAAGAAAATTGTTAAGCAAACAGGTGTTTTAAAAATTTAGCAGAGAACTGAGGTTACAAGGACAAATAATTAACCTTAACTATGGAGAGAGACAGGCATCAGTAATGAAAAGTAAGACTTAAGCTTTTACTCACCTGGGATATTGTCACTGAATGCTGTACACACTGGTAAGAAGAATCAACCAGAAAATTTTAATGAATTGCTCACAGCTAAGTATAGATTTGTGAAAGAGTATGAAATTGCTTTGGGCCATGGACATAGGGATATTCATAAAATCTTCCGGGATTTTACACCAAGTACTCATAAGAAAGGTGTGGGAGAATCCCAAGAAAGTTTTCACAATGATATTTGCTAGAGGAGAAGAATAAGAGTTATTGCTGACACTCGGCCCAGTTCCAAACCCACTATCTCCCCTATGAAACAAAACACTTGGCTTGTGTAAGGAAAAGTAACCAAACTTTAACTACAGATAGAAGTTAAGAGCAGAAAACCAAATCCCATGCCTGAGAAATGAGGAAAAATAAATGCAAAACCCAGGATGGCATCTGGAAGAAGGCAAGGACACTAGAAAAGTTTGTACACTTGAGGCTCAGGTTCATAATACCTGACTAAGACTAAGTTTTACTTAAAACACCAGAGAATGCCCCCAGGACTCCCTCCCACACACTAACAAACACTGAGTGAAAATAACATTAGGATGCAATAGAGACAGTGCAAGAGACGTATTTTCTCTGGAGAGCAGAGTAAATGCAAGACCTAGGGGAATGGGGTAGACCCAAAACCAAGGTGAGAGAAAAATTTAAACCCAGTCCAATTCTTAAGTAGATGAACACAAATCACCACATTAAAAGGTTACAAGTAGAAAAGGCATAATTGTCTCCAAGTATAAACACTATTTATACCAGGACTCACTGTTCTACACAATATGCCAGGCTTTTAACAAAAAATCAGATATAAAATAAAACAAACAGAAACCCAAAAGCAACAAAACCTATGAAGCATTTACAGAGGCTGAGTAAACATAGTCTAAAGAGACAAAGCAAGCATCAGAACCAGACTCACATATTCACAAATGCTGAAATTATCAAATAAGAAATTTAAAATAACTACTAATAGTTCATTAAAGCCTCTATTGGAAAAAAAAATAGAGAACGAAATACAAAATCAGATAAGTAATGTCATCAGAGATAGAAGCCATAAGAATAAAATAAATTGTGAGGCTAAACATAAAAAAAAAGTCACATATATGGAGAAAACCTCCAATGAGCTTACTAGCAAACTCAACACAGACAGGGAAGAATCAGTCAGCTTAAAATAAATTAATAGAAATTGCTCAAATTGAAATAGAAAGAGGAAAAAAAGGAGTGAAAACAAAACAAAGCAAAACAAAACAGCGTAGAACATTAAAGAGATGAGGGACAATATAAAATGGTCTACCTATTTGGAATTGGAATAACAGATGGAAAAGAAAGAGAATAAATATTTGAAGAAATAATAACACAGAATTTTCCAAAATTAGTAACAGACACCAAACCACAAATCCAAGGTCAGAGAAAATAAAGCAGAAACAATAGCAACAAAACTACACCGGATTCTACTGTTTTTGCTGAAATTCAAGGACAAAGAAAATCTTGAAGGCAGTTAAAAAGAAAGATATTACTAAAAGAAAAACTTTTGTAAGATTTACAGCAGACCTCTCATTGGAAATAAATGTAAGCAGGAAGGCAATGGAGTGACACATTTAAAATAATAGAAGAAAAAAAAAGTTACCCCTAAATTCTATATTCTGTGGAAATGTCTTTGAAATATCTTTCCTTTTAAGATTTTATTTATTTGTTTGTTTGACAGAGTAAGACACAGCAAAAGAGGGATCACAAGTAGGGGGAGTGAGAGAGGTGAGAAGGAGGCCTCTTACCAAGCAGGAAGCTCAATGAGGTGCTCGAGCCCAGGACCCTGGGATCATGACCTGAGCCAAAGGCAGAGGCTTAACAGCTAAGCCACCCAGGCACCCCTGAAATATCTTTGAAAGAATTAAAAAAAATTCAAATATCTTTGAAATGAAACAATTAACTTTTGGGTTCAACTCCAACATGTAAAGAACTTTGGAAAGTGTCAATTTCATCCTTAGAAGAAAAACCTGAACAAACTGAGTATCAATGACTTTTTGTTGAATCCATCACTGAATAGAGGTCATATTACTACCCCAAAATTTGGAGAGACCAACAAATTTACAGATTCACAGTTGAGACCTCCTTATCTGGAGCAGAAGCCACTGTAAATTGAAGCTATAAACTGTTAAAGAAACTTAAATAATGGTTTTGACTAATTGCTATAGCTAAGTATGGACTAATATGAGAAAGAAACTTTTGAGGACCCCAGAGTTAGAGGAAACCCACAATTTCAAGAATCCCAACACATTCTAACAGTGAAAATCTGAGAAAGGCTCCCATGACTTTGTCAGAAGGAGGGGAAGAGTTATCATAATGAAATACACAAAGTATTATTCTCCATAACAAACACACATTCTCCAAGGGAAAAGACTGCCAAGTAATATTTATTAATATCTAATAATAGTCCCCAGGGCATATTTTGGGAAAGCCTTGGTAGAAATGATGTATAAAATGATGTAGAAAATTCACCTGGCACAGAGAAGTTATTTAGTCCTGGTAGCTATTACTGTGATTATGGCCGTGGTATAATCTTCTTCTCAACTCCCTGATTAACAGATTTTGAGAAATAGGTATATTTCCCTCAGTTTCATAATTTAAAATATGTGCTTTGGGAAAAAGCACACATCAAATATTCTTCCAAGAAGACCTAGTGGGGTAAAAACTATGTTATCAGAAGATCTGGGATCACGTGTGCTCCCTGACAAAATACCTTTGTTTGTAGTTGGCAAAGTCAAATAAAAATGTCTTTAAGAGAAGACAAAAATCAGCAAGCTTGCTAATTTACTTTTTTTTCCCTGAGGAATCAGTTTTGTAGGAGGAAAGGGGCCGAAATGGCTCCAGGTACACAGAAGGTGTCCTAAGAGTGGCAGGAAGCATGAGACATAGAGGCTGAACCTTCCAAAAATGTGTTCTTTCAATTTTCCATTTTTCTGTAGGCTCAAGAGTTTCTGCTATGGCTTGTTTAAAATTTTCAATCATTTGGGATGCCTGGGAGGCTCAGTTGGTTAAGCATCCACTTTTGGCTCAGGTCATGATCCCAGGGTCCTGAGTTTCATTCTGGCATTGGGCTCCTCGATCAGCAAGATAGCCTGCTTCTCCCTCTGCCTGCTTCCCCCATGCCTGCTGCAACCTCTGCTTGTGTGCTCTCTCTCTGCAAATAAGTAAATAAAATCTTTTAAAAAAGAAAAACCTAGAGATCAGTTTTGTTTTTTTTTGTTTTTTTCTTTTTAAGATAGAGTGATTGATTCTGATATGAGGAATTCAAGAAACAAGACAGAGGATCATAGGAGAAGGGAGGGAAAAATGAAACAAGAAACCAGAGAGGGAGATAAACCATAAGAGACTCTTAATCTCAGGAAACAAACTGAGGGTTGCTGGAGGGGAGGGAGGGTGGGACAGATGGGGTGGCTGGGGATGGATATTGGGGAGGGTATGTGCTATGGTGAGAATATATAAATAAAAAGATAGAGTGAGTGATTTTAGAGAAAGAGAGAACTAGGGCAAAGGGCAGAGGGAAAGAGAGAGAGAAACTCAAGCAGACTCCACACTGAGAGGTGAGCCCCACTGGGGGTTCAATCTCATGACTCTGAGATCATAACCTGAGCTGAAACTAAACCACCCAAGTGCCCCATTAATGATCATTTTGGAACAGACCAATGACTCAGCTCCTCAGAACTGGGACCTCCAGGAACAATCTCTAAGAAGTTTCTCAGCTTCTTTGAATAGTAGTGAACTTATTTATCAATAACTCTCACTTCCTGGGTCAAAAGAGTGAGACACAGATTTGGCAGGGGATGTAATGATATTTCCTTCTTTTCTGCCCAGATCCCCCTGCTAGACAACAAATGAGGATGCTGGCTTTTCTTGGACACGTTTATTAACTTTTTGATACCAAAGTATGCTTGGGAGAATAGGAACATAGGATGAATTAGGTCCTTGTCAATTTACATGAAAAGCCAATGACACCTCCCAGCTCTGTAAGTGTTCATTTTATTCTCCACAGCAATCTCTTACATTAGAAAAACAACCAGTTCTGTGAGTCAGACTCATGTTTGTTTACACCCCATGGAGAGATGGAGGATAAATAGAGTAATTCAAAGGCTGAGTTTGCACAGAAAAGATTGGTGGGGGTGGGGGGGATAGGACAGAAAAGATTTTCAAGAATATTACCACAGTTGGTTTAGTGGCTCTCCATGAGATGTGTGGTACAGCATCCTTGTTTGATTTCCTTATAATTATCTGAAATACCACTCATCAATTCCCTAATGTCAATCATATCTACCCATTCTCCATGGCCACAATCATGAATCTTCTCTTTCAGGAAATCTCCACAGATTTATTCAGTCTACAATACTGAGTCCTCTTCCTGGTATAAACTAAAGTAAGAAATGGGCTCCTGACAGAGCACACAGACCCCACTCTGTCCAGTGGCCCAAGATTTGAGCTTACTAAAGTCTCAGCCACTGAACCTCTGCAGCACTCATTGGTACTCAGCATGCACGAATGACATGGCTAGCTAGTGCTCTGGATGTCTGTAGCTCTGGCCTCCCAACTAGAGTAAGAGAGAATCCACAGAGAGGGACCACTATCTTAGGCCCCAGTGATAGCTTCCTGCTTTGTCCCCCTTCTCCGGCACATTTATTACAATTTTTTGCCTTCAACCATCCCTATTCTTTCACAGGCATCAACTCATTGAAGCTATATAATTATTTTGCAAGGCAGTAGTTCCTCATTGTCATTGTCACTTTGCTGAAGCATGCTCTCTTGGACAATAGTGAAGTCAATGCTTTCAAAGACTTATAAATCCCACCCACATTCCTCTCATGAGAACAAGTTGTTTCATCTACTTATGTTGTTTCTATTAAAACCAAGTTAATTTAATGCTTTGCATGGAATGATTAATGGGAAGTGACTAAAAACATATCAGATTAAATTATGGAAGGATTATCATTAAAATGTGGCAAACAAATAGTATTAATCTAAGGGAGTTTGAATTTAGATTATCACACATATGTTTTTAAATTGTAGTCCACTTTAAGGAAAATGGAATGGGAAATCATAAAGAATTTATCAAGAACAGGGTTCACATAGGAAATCTAATGTGGACATCCAATCAAAAGACTCATTTAAGTAAAAGTTCTTGCCCTTACACCAAAACACTGCTGAGTGGGTGCACATTATTCTAAGATTAGATGAAATATTTAAGGTGGCCATATATAATTTACTATGGTTCTTTCATTTAATTAACCTTTCTGATTAGTTAATCAATGGACTGGTCTCAAATAAAAGGATTTCTACCACAGTGTAAAAAAAAAAAAAAGTTTCCAAAATTGGTGCTAAAGGAAAGGAGAAAGGGAGGTGAGGTCAAATCCCCAATAAGGACAGATACACAGTGATGTTTGGATTGTGGCCCTACTCACTGAGTCCTTCCATTCATTTTCCAGGTGTTTTCTCATTTCAAGGATTCCAGAACGCCATCAAATCAGCTGGGTGCAGAGAGATCTTGCCCTCTGAGAGCTCCTTCACAGAGAACATATACTTTGTTCTTTGTTTCTGCAATAAATCATAATTCCATCGCAGGCAGTGCATTGGAGGGTCCACTGAACTGCAGCAAGAGTGGCTAGAAGACCCACAGTGTGTCTGGCACCTGTACCTCAGCCTGGGTCCAGATGCCCAGAGCAAATCCTCGTCCATCATCCAGGGCCAGTGAAGCTTGAAAGTGATAGCCCAACCCACAGACACCATCTGGGGACGTGGAAGGAATCTGGAAAGCAGGAGTCAGAAAAATTGGCTTTGAGGCTTGGCTGTGACTCTTTCCAACAGGAATTTTCTAGGCAAGTCACAAAATTGTTCTGAGTCTAAATTTCCTTCACCTATAAATTAAAATGGGGATAACATAACAATTCCACTCTGTCCGCCTTAGAAGTTTTTTGTGAGTTTACGATACAGAGACCTTCCCTACATATCTTCTAGAAGGAAGTTCCTTCTCCCCATGCTTTGATCTGTCTACACTCTTCCATTAAAAGATTCTTCAAAGTGATGTGAAGGTGCTAATTTGTCAATGTGGGACATTTACTGAATCATGTTTTACTAGTGAGTCTTATATATCAATATCTGCATGTGGTCTTCATCCTTGCTGGTAGTAAATTGATTTAGAATTTCTTTCTTTAGAAAGGCAGATCTCTGTGGCCTCATTTGGAGTCCTGACATCTCTACCTACTGAAGATTAGGTATAAGGGAATAAATTCCAACTCCAAACAACAATCTACCTTCCATTATATATGGAGCCCTGAATCATGAAATAAAATTTCATCTATTAATGACATGCATTTTACGTATCATCTGATAAAGGAAAGATCAAAGAATATGTGTCTTAAGAAATAATTTATTCAGATCAAAACAGAATAACTAGATACAAATGATAAATATAATTATTTCAGTATTTTGAATTGGTACAAAAGGGAAAGGAGGAGACATCAATTTCTCATAGAAATGCAGAACCATGATCTTGGCCCTGTTGGTTTGATCCCTATAGGGGATCTTGGTATCTACCAAACAGCACCTCTGACTTTCATCAAGGAGGTATCATGGCTTAGATGACCTCTACCCTTTTTATTGAGCAAATACAAGATGTTTTGTTGTTGCTTTTCCAGCAAGAGATTTTAGACAATATAATCAATTATCTTATGCCTCAGTTTCCCTATCTATAAAAATGGACTTCACTGGAGCAGTTCTTGCTTCAGCAAGGAGTTTGGTGGAACAAATAAGATAACTAGGAAAGTTCTTGTAAAGTACAAAGCAGAAATGTATACATATACGATTATATATGTACATATATACACATATATATACACATATCTATGTATATACATATACCTATGTATATACATACAATCATATACATATGATTGTAATTTTTGAGACAAGATATGTGCCCCTTTTCCTGTCTTTGGGCATGCTTTTTGAGGACCTCATATGACCCAAGTATACTCTATAACTTTTGTAGCACGTGTTCTTTCACTGAAATCTCACACCAACTCTCTTGAGATAGAAATTATTGCCATCACTTTACAGATAAACAAAATAAGTCTTGGGGGGTGGATGTCCTTCACTGGACATGAGGCTAGATGTGGCCATGTCTCAGAGATTCTGACTGCGTTCCAGTGAGTAAAGTCATTTACTTTATAGTTATTAACAGTGACTGTTATCCCTAAACCTCCCACCACCCATTTTAACTTTAAGTGACATATGGGGAAGTTAGATGCAGATGAAGAGAGATAAATCAAAAAGAAGTTTATAGTTTCATTATATTCATCACGCCTGGGAGAGAAAACAGCACAGTGTGAAGGGCCACATGGGGAAGCACAAGGCTCAGTCATGAGAGAGAAACTGTGAGCAAGCAATTGTATTGTGGCTCCGGCAGGAAGGAACAGGCAAGGCAAGGCAAGTAGGCTTAGGTTTGGCTCATGTAAATAATGTAAGTAATTTCAGCCAACTCTGGGGCCTAAGGGCTGCCCTTGGTTGTCCAGTATATGGCCTTGGGGCAATTAAAGCGGGTCTGAAGTATGAGATCCTGATAAAGGAAGAGGATGGGTTTTGAAATGGACACTCAATAGGAGCAACTAACTAATCAGCTTCCAGCCAGGACCTCCAAACTGGGTCAAGATACACACACACACACGCGCACACACACACACACACACACAGACTATATCACACCGCCTAATATTTAGAAGACACACTTGACAGTTTATTATAATTTTTTCTTCTTTGAAAGAAAATTGAGAAGATAACATATAGGATGGCAACATAAAAAGGATGTAAGAGATTTGGTCTAGAGTCAAATCTTAGTTATCCTGCTTACCAGCCAAACAAACATGGACAAAATATTTAACCTCCTTATGTGTCTGTTTTCATATATGATACTAGAACTTAATTGGATGTGCCTTATACTGAGGTCTCTATATAAATTAGTTTAAAAAAATTCAGCATCTAGATAAAGCTGCATAAAGCAGCCTTTGGTCCTTCAGAATAATTTGTGAGGTTTTGCCACCCTATCCTGCTCAAATGATAGGATTTAAACAAGAAATTATAACTGCTGATTATAGACTCTAAGATCAAGTTTATTAAAATGGAAATTTTTTATAAAATGGAAACATTTATTTATATAACATTTAAATATGATATATATTTTTATATATTATAATTATATTTTTATAATTTATATTATAATAGCATAATCATAATAATATAACATTTAAAAATTTTGGAATCTCTTAAAAAATAATAAAAGATTCCTGTTGGAACTAACGTGTGTCTTACCATATCCATCATAAAGATGGCGTCACTGAAAATCAGTGAATGTGTGTCATATAGCCAAGATATCTTTAATGTATTTCATTTCCTCATTGCCTCATTACTAATGCATAAATAAATGCAAATTAAAAGTGTTAGACTAGGGATGCCTGGGTGGCTCAGTTGGTTAAGACACAGCCTTCAGCTCAGGTCATGGTCCTGGGGTCCTGAGATCAAGTCCCATATGGGATCCTTGCTCAGCAGGGAACCTGCTTCTCTCTCTGCCTCTGCCTGCCACTCTGTCTGCTTGTGCTCTCTCTCTCTCTCTCTCCCTCTCTCTCTTTCTCTCTTTCTCTGACAAATAAATAAATAAAATCTTTCTTTTTTTAAGTGTTAGACTAGAACTCTGGAACTCACCTGGTTTAACATCATTTTAGAAATGAACTCCTATGGTGAGAGACAAGCCCCATCCATAAATATCCTTGAAGAAACTTGTCCTCAATATCTCTGAAACAGCGCCAACTCAAATTCATTTTCCTTAGTCAGGCTTTGGATTTTCCAGAGGGCCAAGCATCAGATCTCCATTTGGAACAGAGTCAGAAATAGTCCCATTAAAGCAGAAGCCTGTGAATTCTACTTCGTTGTACACATTCTGTAGTTCTCCATTTTGCCTGTGTTCTTCCTCATGATAGAGACCTGGAAAAGAATACTGGATGAGGCTCATGAAAACTTTATGAACCTGAAGGAGTTACTCCTTGCTCTGATCCTCATTATGAAAATGGGCTGTATAATGATTCCCACCTTCCCAAGAATGTTGTTGAGTGTCAACTCACCTGTAAATAAGTTCTTATTTGGTCTTGGTTTCCACTTAATATTTAATATAATTTATCTTGTTTAATCCTCTTAAGCACCAAAATCCCTTTTGAGGTCTTAATGGATATTTTTATTATTGTTCCAAATCCCTTCACCTATTCCTCAGAATGAATAAAGATAGTACATAGGGAAGTATCTTCTATTTAACATTCATCCAGTATGTATAGAAAGAGACTGTCTACCATGTTTTGTATCTCATGGGATTTTCTCTTAGATCTCTTTCCTCAATCGTTTGTCACTTTATGTTTTTGTGTTGTCACTTATTAATATCCAAGTGCTTGATATTAATCATTTTGGTGGGGAAAATGGAGAAGTTTCAGACAGAAAAAGGCTGTGCATCACTGAAAGCATCTTTGAAGACAAAGTGCTTTGAATGACAGGAATGCTGATACCAATCTTTCTTGTCAAACTCCTATGATTGGGGTAGGTAAACCCATCACTTGCCCCAAGCCAAGTGGCATAGAGATCAATGTTTACACTGTGTGGAAGCACATATAAAATAAACGACGTGGGAAGAAGGTTCACCATCTATTTTAAAATGCTACCTTCTATTTTAGACTGAACATGTACAATTTCTGTTTAGCAATTTCAGCTAATTGTTGGATTAACATTTTTGGGAACAGATTGCAAACTTCAAAATGGAAAAGATCATTTTAGGGAGGGAAGCTAGGCAGCTGTCAGGGAGTCGGAATTAACATACATTTGCATAACAGATGTACAGTAAGGTGTCTATGACAGACAATCACTGAATATTAATGCTATAGACCACGACATCATTTGCGTAAATGCTGTCTGCTGGGTATTGAGGTTGGTGTGCTCTTTGCAGAAGACAAAGGTCCAGAGATTGGAACAGATGCACCAGATACGCCAATGCATCTTAATTTATGACATCCTCATGAAAGACCTTGTGGTGTGATTTCAGATTTTATTACAAATAATTTGGAGATAAAGGAACTAAGTAATTATCTTTTCCCCTACAGTTAGTCTCTCTCAAAGGAAGAGGGTTCATTTGTGGACTGCCATTGTGATGCTCTCAGGAGAGTGGCATTCTTTTTATGAAGTGGGGGTGGGGTAAGGAAGAAAAAGAAAGCATTCCTGAAAGTCAACATCGTGCATTGAATAGGTTTGGCTATTAGCATGTTGTCGGACACCTGTCACAGAGCAACTCACCCCCTAGTTGAATGAAGCAGCAGGTGATTCTATGACAGGTTTCAAATGGTATTTTTTAAAAAGTGAATTAGTGTTGAAGTATAAAACCCATTTTGTTAAGTCAATGTTATGAACATATGTTGAGCTTGTATTTTGTGCAAGGCACCACATTTCCTTTCTTTGGTATCTTTATCAATTCCTTGCTTTCTTTGGGCCAGTCTCTACTGGACACCCTCCCCAGTAATTACATTCCACAGAATTGCTTGCCTTGTTGACCTTCCAATGCACAATCAGTTCTTGATTGGCTAGTTAAAAATATCATGTATTTGATCAATATATATTTTAGTACATAACGTGTAACAAAACTTGTATTAGGTGGTCAGTGTGCAAAGGCATAGCTTCTGTTCTAAAGAATCACTGTCTAATGGGGATGACAGTCAACAAATGTTTATTGAGCAGTTACTGTGCATCACACATGGTCAAGGTGCTGGAGGTATAGCAATAAATAAACCTGATGATCACTACTCTCAAAACACTTTCTGGTGGCAGAAAGAAAATAAATTGGTAACCAAATAAATGAGATGATATCAGATACAGGTAAAATAAGGTAGCGTAAGAGAGAGTGGTAGAGAATGCCTAGACATAACTGGGTGTGGGGCAGGTCTCCTTCATTTTAAATTTGAAAAGACCTTTCTATAAAAGTTAACAATTGACCTGATACCTGCATTGTAAGAAGGAGGCAACCATATGGAGCATCTGGAGTAATGGCATTTTAGTAGAAGAAATAGCAAATGCAATGTTCCTGAGACAGAGCTCATAAACATGCAAATAACTTGCTCACAAGGAGATAACTTCTAAGTATTTATGTTGTTTGTACATGTAACGGATGGGGACAAGGGAGGCAGCTCCAGATGCAGATGCATTGGAGTAACGGTCAAGGGAGTTGGCAGAAAGAATTCATTCTGTGTTGAGTCTCTCCTGCATTGAAACCTATAGCATGGAGAGAGACTAGGTACCCCCAAAAGAGCACACAGCATATGCAAAGACCTTCCAGAGAAATGCACGAGAGCAAGGCAGTTCCCCAGAATTTCATTGTGAATACGTGTAGCTATTTCATAAATTTTGGGGGGGAAGTGTTACAATATAAATCTGTGAAGTCAGAGTTAAGGCTGGAGTGAGAATTTGTGTTAAATTATGGAGGTTTGGAAGCAAGGGAATAAGCAGACATCTAATTTGGAAATCTCATCTGGAGACACTGGGTCATCCGGTAGAGAGGGCATTGCAACTTGCTAAATCATGTACCGCTGGTGTTTGAGTTTTTATCTTTGAAACCTCTCACTTATGGGGATAAATGGAGTAGCTTTAATAATAGTTCAAATTCCTTCGATTCTCACCACAGTGGCTTACCCAGGATTGGTAATGACACCAGATCCACCAAGGAATTGAGAGAATGCCCACATGGATCTGCATCTTCCTCCCCTTCCCCCTTACGAGTGTTATTTGTGCACAAATAGTTCAGAGTGCTCATTCCTGCGAAGGTGGACAGGGCTCTCTGAAACAACACCTAGTATACACCTACGTAGGGGCTTCTCCTGGTATTTCTGACGATGTCTCCCCCTGTGATAGAAAAATTGAGCTATGTTCCCAGGAGTAAGTGTTGAAAATCCTCTTCTCACACACTGTCACAAGTTAGTACTGAAGCAGTCACCACCATCCCTCTGCCTTTTAGAGATTCTCTTAGGAACCACTTCTTTCTTGTGCTTAAAGCTTCTCTCTCCATAATCCCTAATGTTAATTGCTAATGTGCATTATGTGCATACTCTATTGTAAGCTCTGTGCTACATTCAAACATGGAAGATTTTGTTTCAACTTCAAAATACCCCTATGATATATTATCTCCATTTAATGGACAAGGAATAAATCTCAGAAGGTATAAACTATTTGTCCCAGAACTCCCAATGAGCCAGTGACTGGGTACCCAATTTGGTACCCAGGCAAGTTGACTACAGAGCCCCCATTTATAACCCCTCTACCATACTACCTTTCCAGAGGTCTCAGGGAGGAGTTCATGGATTGGTGTAAGCAAAGACACCTACCATGCTTGTCATTCTCATTCTGTCTTCAGGTACCTGATCAAATCCCTTCCTTCATATACAAACAGTTCCCTCAAGTCCATCCTCCAGTTACTATAACATGTCTGAACATTCTTAAATCATATGTTATCTAGGCTCGAGAGGATTTTCTTGCACATCATTCTTCAGCTACTTCCTGTGTGTTAGTTATGTCTGTTTTAAGTGGTTGCAGACTTCCAGAAAGCACAGATTACAGAATAAAAGAATCTTGTTTTTTATAACATTTGTCCATCTAAACTGGCTTTAAATGTATTGTACCTAGTTTGGTTTTTGAGCTTCTGGTGGCATTTTCCTGTCAAGATCAATTATAGGATATACTTAACAAGGAAAGAAAGAACTCATTAAGACCCTTACCTGATAAGGAACAGTATGATATAGTGACAAAATTTGAATTCTGCTCTACATTCACACTGCCCTGATTGTCATGGAAATGATTCAGGAGATGAGAGAATATTTCAGCTGGAAGACAAGCGTCAAAGACACATTTGTTGCCTGGTCACTTCTCTCCTTTAGTTATCTATAATTCCTTTTTTCTATGCTTAACAATATCACCAATGTATCAGTAGCCAAAGCCAGATTTTTAACCTCCTGCCTGAAACTCAGCCAATAACTAGCATCATTACTTTCTCTTTTCCAGCTAGCATTTGAAGGCTCCATGTTTAGTTTAATTTGTCTGGTGAGTAAGTGGCTAGGTGTCATTTTGAGATATAACCTTCTTATTCTGCCAATGTTATGAAATTACCTCTGAGAAACTAAGCACTGCCAGGGCCAGTGACATCTCCATGTCCCTTCACTGCCAGAGCACCAGACTCAGATTCTTCTTCTCTTTGACTGCAGAAAAGGAATACCTGATCTCATCAACCATGGATCAGTGGAATAAAGGAGAGTGGTACAAATTGGTAGGCTTCCTCCACAAGCAGGAGCCTAGAATTATTGAGTTCTGTGATATTCCTGCTGAAACAAGCATTAAGAGTCGTCTTCTCTTAGAAGTGACTGGAGCTTAAGAAATTAGAGTTAATCTGTGATAGAGGAAATTAAAGATATTTGGTGCCTAGAAGTTAGAATACATGTAGGAGAAAAGAGATAAAGCTGTCATGAAAGAGAGAAGATAGATTTCAGGTAAGACTGGTCAACAATTGGCCAATAGAAAGTTGTTGAAGTATTTTATGGAAAGAATGACATGCTCAATCTTCCTTTAAAAATCATTATAAAAGCAATGTGGAGGACAGACTGGAAGAAAACAAGAAAAAATAAAACAAAGAAAAGTTGATAGATGGTTTCTAGAGTCTAGATGAAGAATGATGACAATAGTCTAGACTACGGTAGAAACTGGGAATGGAGAGATTTATGAAATATTTAAAAGGTGGAATCAAGAAAATTTGGTGACTGATTGAATGTAGAGATAAGAAAGAAAGCAAAGGTCAAAATCTTTCCCAAACTTCAAACTTGGGAAACTAGATGGAAAGTGAGATTGTTTTCTGATGGCTCAAAAGATAATGAGTTTACTTTTAGACACTGGAACTTTTGAAGTAAGAGATGTCTACTAACAATTTGATTTATAGATGTAGAACTCAGTAGGGACTGGATTGTATCTAGATAGGCAAAAGATGCTAACATAGAGAGCTTGGGACAGTAAACTGAAGCCTTAGGAATAGGATGTATAGGAGGGCCTGGATGGCTCAGTCAGTTAAGCATCTGATTTTTGATTTCAGCCCAGGTCTTGATCTCAGGATTATGAGTTCAGGTCCCGCATTGTGGAACCTACTTAAAAGAAAAAAAAAATAATAGGCTATAATGGGGGGGGGAGCATGTAGGATAGAGTCCTGTACAACAACACTTATATGGCAGATTGAACTAAGACCTTTCTTTGTCCTGACATTAGGTCTATTTAGATAAGTAGGTCTCACAGAGGAAACCAGAGAATGGCCAGGATAACAAAGTAGAGTGTATGAGTTCACAGAGGGGGGCATTTCCTAGAAGAAAAGGTAGTAAATAGGGCATATAAATGGGGTATACTTCTCTATGAGTTCATTCAGGAAAGGACCAAAAGTGCCTTTTGATTAAGAATGTACTGGTGTGTTTGGTGACAGCGGTGAGAGTAATTCTAAGAGAATGGTGCTAGGAAATCTAAATTGCCTTGAGTTGAAGAAGGAGTGCGAAGCAGCCAGTTTGGCCAATGCCTTTGAGAAGATGAATGTGATGGTGGGGAGCAGCAGGGTTATAAGCTGGAGAGAGATGAGTGGTTGAGAGTTTTGAGGTGTGTGTGAGGGGTGGGTGGATGTGGCTGTGTGTGGGAGGGGTGGAGGTGGGGTGGGTGGAGGTTTCAAATGAGAGAGACTTGAGCAGGTTCAAAGTCTGGTGGAACATGTCTACAAAGGGGGAACTATTGAAGTTAACAAGGGAGAGGATGTCAAATCAGCATAGTGAGGACCCTGAGAAGGCAGGAGGTATTACCCTTGTGAAGACAGGTAAGCATCATCATTTTAACAGGAAGCAAAAAAGGTTCAGAGCATGGGTTTGTCTATTCAGTGACAAATACTAGAAGAACTTAGAGTAGCTTCAAGAGTTTCTAATCTCTTTTTGATGTAGAGAAAATAGTATCTGTTAAGTGTGGTGGGGTAAGATGACAAAATTCCAAAACTTGAGAAGAATTAGTGAAGTTTGAACCAGCTATTACAAAGAGAGGGCTGAACATGAGAATCTAGAAGTGTCAAGCAGAGCTACATTTTCTGACTTTGGTATTGAACTCTTTCTGCTGAAACATTGTGTCTCCCCAGGTTGTCTCTTTCAGAGCTACCATGGAAGCTGCACCCTCCAAATTAAGAGGGAGTAGTATGTTTGTTAGTAAAGCAGAATGTTTTGGTTCTCTTTCTGAACAACTGCACAACTCTATTTCCAGCCTTAATCTCTTTCTCTGCTCATTCCCTCACTCTTTGAATTAGCCTGTAACTCTATTTTCTGGCATGTATGTTAGTCATAACAGGAACACATTCATAGGAGTGAGCGAGATCTGCTCTAATAAAATGTCCTAAGATCAGCACACACCATCACCATAAATTTCCTGGGTTGGTTCCCCATATTCATCACTTCTTTCCCCTTGTAGCCTTCTCAGCAGGCACAACATAAGACAGCTCATACATGCCTTTGGCAACTGGACAGTGACACTGATGAGCTGAGGAGGCACAGTCTTAGTAGCTTCATCTGATCTTTGCCATTTATCTTGCAACACATGGAAGCAGGTTGCAGTTTAATACATGATAAGGCAGCACTCTAATAACCACATATGTGAAGCTACAAGGTCACAAGTCACCTGACACTGGTGGAATTTGGGAAGAGGCTAGACTATCACCTGTGGGAAAAATAAAGAGATTATTTCTGAGTTAGAAAGAAACTGAACTAAGTTACTTCTCAAGTCTTTTTCTAGAGTGAATGGTTATGGTCTCAAGGAAGGGAAGCTACTTAAATACACACAAGGGAACTGAGGTCTTCATAAATGTTAAGGTTCTCAGAAGTAATAAGGTGAAGAGAAAGAGCATGGATAAAGAATGGGTAGACTCATATCCCAGCTCATTTATTTGCTAGCTGAATAACCCAAAACAACACACCTCACATTTCTGACACCGTTTTCTATTTTGTAAAAGGAAGAGGACGTTCATTTTGATTGTCACTCTGAGGCTGTGTTGGCCAATATAGTTGCCACTAACCACTAGTAGTTATTGAAATTTAAGTTATTTGAAATTAAATAACATTAAAAATCAATTCTTCAGTTGTGCGAGCCACATTTGAAGTGCTTGCTAGCCACATGAATGTACTGGGGGTTACCCTATTGAGCCATACAGATGTAGAACACCTCCATCAACACAAAAAGTTCTATTTGACATCACTCTTTAAGAGATTAGAGACAATCTCCTAAAACAGATCCAAAAAAATCCTCATTGTATATTAGCATTCATATATGATAACTAACACTTCGTAATTATAGGTAATCTTTGAGATTATGTCTCAAAAATCTGTACAAAATGTGTTACAAATATTATTTAACATAGTTTTTACTCCCATTGGGAATGGAAATGAGAATATTCATTCCATAGATGAGGAAATGAGACTCAAAAACATTAAACCATTTCTCAAGATTACAAATATTATAAAGCTAGTATGTTTAGGAATGTCTTCAAAATCAAAGAGGAAAAATTTCAGAGAAGGTTTTCAGACACTCATTCACTTGAGCACTAACCTGTATGCCTAGCAGTGTGCTTTTATCTGCACTGAGAACAGTGGAAATCCCCAGCTGTGGTAAAAGTGAAGATAGACAATCTTAAGTATTTCAAGCTGGGAAGAGAAGAACAAAGTAGGGAAAACCCTTTGTGTGTAAGAACACAAGGGCTAAAATAGATAGCTTCTAAGTCCTACCACCTTGGACTCTTGGATTCTGAAAGGCCTCATAATACATGTTCTATTCGTCAGAGACAATCAGGAATTATTGTTATTTATTGAAAGAAGTAGAATTATTTTGTTGTTGCTGTCTTTGCCAATCAATACCTGCCTCTTTGAGGAGACCTATGTTCTGGTGAACACGTAGAGAGGAGTAATTTGCTCTTGGAAAATAAATTGGTTGGGAAATGGGTCCAAGTAGTGGAGGGTAGGATCTTACCAATGAGGCAAGTTGTGCTTTTAAGAAGTGTTATTTTTGTTTGCCCAAATCCTATGCATCAGACCTTTACCCATTGTTTTCTACAAGAAATATCAATATATGTAAGTAATAAGCACAATAGTGTCTTGTTAAATACTTTCCCGGTTTTAAAACAACAACAACAACAACAAGGTGCTTAATATGGAGCACCTGGGTGGCTCAGTCTGACTCTTGATTTCAGCTCAGGTCATGATCTCAGGGTCTTGAGATGGAGCTCCCACCCCCTGCATCGGGCTCTGTGCTAAGCAGGGAGTCTACTTCCCCTCTCCCTCAGCATCTGCCTCTCCCCTTTCTTGCTCCCTCTCTCCCTTTCTCTCTCAAATAAATAAGCAAATCTTTGGGAAAAAAATAGAATTGACAACTATAAAGCAAATTATAATAATAATAAAATTATAGTAATTGTTGGATGAAAACATTATGAGTAAATTAATATAACATCTTAGCAGTGGTTATTTTAAGACAAGCTATAATATGCGACAATAACAAATACACTAATAAATCTCAGTAATTTAAGCCAAAAAGAAGTTGTTTCTCATTCACATCATAGTGCAACTGCATAACTGTATCTCTTCTTGGAGGCTGTCTTCCTGATGATGATTCAGGGACCCAAAATCTGGAACTTGTATTCTCCAAGGGCTAGAGGATCATGTAGCATAGTTCCCAAGGCTGGAAGTAATTTACATTACTCTGTCCACTTTCCACTTCCAGAAACTCAGTCACATGGTCCACAACTCAACTATAAGAGGTACTGGCATATGTTGCTTTGTTATGAACCCAAGTGTGAAGAACACATGACCTTGTCTCTGAATCAGAGGTCATTAAATAAGTTCAGCTTAAATGCATCAGCAAGCTATGTGTTTCTTTTAAAAAACAAACAGCCTCTTCACTTTTAGTTACTGATTTTTCTTTTTTCCCAAACTCTCTACTAAAATGCCACCTGCCCCACCCTCATCAGATAGACTTGATTCCTACATCATTGGTAATATCAGCCCCACCAGACAATTTTGCATTCTCCTTTTCAGCTTGTCTTTTTCTTTTTCAGAGGGCAGCTGTCCTCTTAAATAAAACCAAATCTATAGAAAGCATTGAGCTCCTTTGTTTCTGCCAGACTTTGATCTGTTAATTATTGCCTCTGTTTCCTATGTTTTTACTCCCCTGTATTTTTGTTTCCTTCGTTTATAAACTCTTTCAGATCTTTTTCATCCTAAAACCCTTCCTTGGCAATCAGATTACACCCCATCTATGAGTACAGTTCAGTCTTTACATTTATCCTTCATTACCGTCTTAGAAGAGTAATACATACTTACTTCCAACTTATTTCTAAATATTAGTCTTCATAATGCTTAACAACATTTAATGATATATTGTTGTGTGGGACCACTTATTTTCCATATCCCGCATTCGATTTCAAACTCTACAAGGACCAGACTACATATTTTTTATTCACCCTGTTTCTCAGTACCAAACCCTGATATATAGTACCTGCTTCATAAATATTTGGTGATTCAATGCAAATAAATAAACATTTGGTGATCCACTGTAATTGATGCAGACTAAAAGGATCAATTACATTATCATTATTAAATGTAATGGATACCACAACTTCTTTATCCATTCCTCTATCAGGAGACATCTGTGTTTTTTCCATATTTTGGCTATTGTGGACATTGTTTCTATAATCATTAGGGCTCAGGTACCCCTTCAGATTATTGTTTGTATCCTTTGGGTAAATAAATAGTGATGAAATTGCTGGGTCATAGGGTAGCTCTGTTTTTAACTTTCTGAGGAAACTCCATACTGTTTTCCAGAAGACATCGTATACATATACAATGGAATATTACTCAGCTATCAAAAAACAATGAAATCTTACTAGTTTCAATGATATGGATAGAACTAGAGAGTATTATGCTAAACAAAATAAGTCAGTCAGAGAAAGACAATAATCATATGACTTCACTCATATGTGGAATTTGAGAAGCAATACAGAGGATCATAGAGGAGAAAAAAGAAAATAAGACAAAATCAGACAGGGAGACAAACCATAAGAGACTCTTGACTCTAGGAAACAAACTGAGGATGGCTGGAGGGGAGGTGAGTGGGACGATGGGGTAACTGGGTGATGGGCATTAAGGAGGCGCTTCATGTAATGAGCACTGGGTGTTATATGCTACTCATGAATCACTAAACCATACCTCTGAAACTAAAATAAATAAACAAACAAATAAACAAACAAACAAATAAACAAACAAATAAATGTGATAGGTACATTTCTGCCTTTACTTTCATGGCTTATTTTACTGCATTTCATACCAGTGGATGACCCATGTTCTTTAGATAATCTAATCCCCTAATGTTCTTGACCTATCAAATTCTTGGTGGTTTTCCTACTTCTGTAATGGGTCCCTTTCGGTTTACTTAATTGTCTCCTTCATATTCCACTTTGCACCCCTCAAGTGGAGGTGCTCCCTGAAGTTTTGTCCTTGGGCTGCTGATCCCCTCAGTGTTCATATTCCTAAAAAGATGACTTATTCACTTTGGAGATTTCTACTGGCACCCATCTTCTGGTACCTTCCAAAATATATAGTAATCCTAGACTTCTTCCTTGAGTTACAAAATTGGGTGCCTGTTCAATATCATTGTCAAAATGTCTACTGGCACCTCAAACTTGACTGGTCTTAATCTATTTCATTATTTCTCAAGATACTCTGTATGTGAGGGCCATTATCCATACAGTGATCCAACTAAAGATGAAGGAGGCTTATTCCTTTCCCTTTATCACTCTCTCTTCCATCATCCACTAAATAAGTCCTATCCTTATACTTCCAAATATTTCTTGTATCTTTTCTCCCTATCCAACCTTACTAGTTTTCTTAATTGTTTCTTCATCCTGTATTATGAAAATCTATCACTCTCCTTGCCAGCTAAATCCACTCTCCACACTACTGCCAAAATGACTTTTTTAGAAGCAACCATCTGATCATTTCATCTTTCATTTAAACTCCTTCAAAGACTTCCCATCATACCCAAGGTAAGGTCAAAACACTATGAGATGTCTTAGATTTTTCCAAAATTTGACTTCTTCCCCTCTGTGTCTCTAATTTCATAATTAGTGGTATTGTTGCTCTGCACACACCCTATTCTTTCTTGCTTAGGAACTTTGTTGAATGAAAGTTAAGCAAACCCTAGCTAACTCCTCCTCATCCTTGCACTACTATGTCAGGCCTCACCTCCTCCAGAAAGTCTCTATATCTCTGTCCAATCTGAGTTAAGCTCCTCTGTGTCCATCAAGCACCCTATAGATATGTGTGATTTTGAATGGTATAAAGCAAAATCCCTAATAATAGCAAAACATGTTGAATATGTCAGGTGAGTAAGAAGTAACCTTTTGTGACATTGAGTGACTGATATTCAGTGGTTAATTGTCACCCCAGCGTAACCAAGCTAATTCTGAATAAAACCATATTTAGCATATTTCAAATGAAGAATAAGGCATGAAAAAGTTAGGTCCCCACTCTGTTCATACAAAGCATAGATCTGCCATTATCTCTAGCCCTAACATTCGCTGGAGCTATTTTACTAGGAAATGTTCAAAGAGAGCCAATTTGACTTTAGAAGGAAATGAAGAAAATTATGGAAAACTGCTTTCTCTAAGTACAGCAAACATTTGTAGAATAAATGAGTTTGCAGTTTATAATCTATTTTCCACTCTAGCAAAGCCGGTGCTGTTCCATCTGAGCTGAGAAACTACTGGAGCTTGAATTATCCATGAAGGCACTGCCTATTTGTCATGCAGCCTGGCCCACTGAGGCCGAGTTTACACATTGAAATTCAATGAGGTCAAATTGGAGACCCAGCAAACATTGCTGCACATTGGCAGCTGGAACTTCATGTGTCTTTCCAAGTTCAGGACCCATCTCAATACCCCTTGGGGGATAGGGTCAAGGAAATGGGCCTTGCAGAGCTTACTAGATATTCACAGAATCACTGTACCCAATATCTCACCTATCTGCCCAGACACAGTCAAGGGAAAGAAAGGCAGGTCAGTGAACCTCAGTTTGGGGAATGTTACTTTCAGATGAAAAGACTACCAAGTGCCTCTTGGAAATGGATAAATATACCACATCACATCAACAGTCCTTTGACACATGAGAGGGATCTACTACTGGCTCCATTCCATTGTGAACATTTTTTATCATTGCCATATTTTATCTCCCAATTAGTGCATATGATTTGCTTTGGGGTTTTCTGGAATCTCAATTCTTTTCTTATGCTTAGTGAGTTTCTCAGCATATGGACCTGGTGAAAAGCAGAATCTGCCTCCTACCTTAGAAGCCAAAAGTCCAGATCAGACTTTTCTAGCTTCTCTTGCATCTTAGGACTTGATACATGTCTCAACTAATCAGATGCATAAAATACTCATTCTGAACTGGGAAAAGGAATACAGGGAAGCAGGAGCCTAGGCGATTGCATTCTGGGGGCAGTGGTGGAAGAAATGTTTGTATGCAAGGATAGCAGTACTGAAGACAACCACAGAAGGGACTAAACAGGGATGTGGAGCATTTGTGGACAATGGTCACAGTGCCAGGCCAGTCTCATTCAGTGAGCATACATTGGCTGGGGTTCTGGTGGCCTAGCCTTCCTTATTTTGGGCTACCTTCTACCCCAGTTTTCCAGCCAAAATTGACAATTTTGTAATATTCGAACAGCCTCTTAATAAAGTCCTCTTCTTACATCAGTCAAAAAATGTTTCTGTTATTGGTATTACAATTCTTTCCTGATAAAGTTCCTCACCTATATGGCAAGATAAGGGACATTCCTAAAACGATCAATATAAATATTGTCATCAGTAAAATCTGTTCATAAGATAGGCAAAGAGAAATGGTCTCAGCATCAATGCAACTTATAATGTTCTTGTTTCGATTTGTCATCTTGGATCAGTGATTCTCAACCAGGGGCCATTGTGTCCTCCAGGAGCCATCTGAGTAAGTTTGTTATTGTCATCTAGTGAGTAGAAGTCAGAAATGCTGCTAAACATCCTACAACGCATAAAGCAACCTCAATGACAATGAATTATCTAGCCCAGAAGGTCATTACAGTGAAGGTTCAGAAACCCTGTCTTAGATTATTTGAGTTTCAGTGGACTGGAAGGCCAACAAAAATGGCTGACGACATGACTGAAGCAGTTCTATTTTCTGGGACGGTGAACTCCAGAGGAGTATCTCTGTCCTTTTGTTGGACAATCAGCCTGTTGCTTGTTTACTCCTTTCTTTTTGTGATACGCTTTATTATATTGTTTTGATGTATCCAGAAAGGTCATTGCTTTAATTTTCAGAATTTCTTATTCTTATTGTGGTGGCATAAACGGAAACTTCTGTAACCTCATCAGTAACTCATTTAGGGAGTCCTTGAAATTATTAAAGTTTGATCATCAAAACGAAACCAAAAACCTCTTGGAAATTTTCAAAGTTCTTAGAAGAGATGCCCCAACCACTTTTCCTGTTTTAAGCTTTTACATTGTTTTGCTTTTGTTTATTGTTTTTGAGAGGCAGAAAGAGAGAGCATGCATGCAAGTGAGAGTGGGGACAGAGGGAGAGGGAAAGAGAGAATCCTAAGCCGACTCCACACCCAGCACAGGCCTAATGCGGAGCTTGATCCCATGACCCTGAGATTATCCCCTGAGCCAAAACCGAGAATGATGCTTAACCAACTGTCACTTAACCAAGAGCCACCCTGTCACCTTAAGACTTTCATGTTTAAGTCTTTCTCCATCCAACAAATAATTACTGCTATTTCCATATTAGGTACCTTACTAGATACACACGTTCAAAAACAAACACACAAAAATACCCCCAAAAACCTGGTTCTAGCTTTCAAGATTTTTCATACAAATGGAGAAGACATACAACAAATAAGTAATTAATGGATAAATCCATAGATTTAAACTATTGGAAAGACAATGAAGGACAAAAATCGGGGTAAAACATTAGAATTTAAGAAGAAAGACAGCTTGGAGATCATGATCATATAGGCTTCTCAGAGGAGATGCAATTTTTTAAAATTTTTATTTATTTAAAAATAAAAATAAAATAAAATAAATTTTTTATTTATTTTTAATTCAAGTATACTTAACATATAATGTTATATTAGCTTCAGGTATAAGATATAATGGTTCAACAATTCTATGCATTTCTCAGCGCTCATTGCAAGTGCCCTTCTTAATCCCCATCACCTATTTCACTCTTCTCCCCATCCACCTCCCCTCTGGCAACCACCAGTCTATTATCTGTATTTTAGAGTCTGTTTTTTATTTGTTTGTCTCTTTTTTTTCCTTTGTTCATTTGTTTAGTTTCTTAAATTCCACATAGGAATGAAATCATATGATATTTGTCTTTCTCTAACTGATTTCACTGAGCATTATATGCTCTAGAGCTATTCATGTTGTTGCATATGATAAGATTTCATTCTTTTTATGACTAATATTTCATTGTGTGTGTGTATATATATATATATAGTATCTTTTTTGTCCATTCCTCTGTCACTGAACACTTGGGCTGATTCCATAATTTTTAAATAATGCTGCAATAAACATAAGGGTGCATATATCTTTTTGAATTACTATTTTCATATTCTTTAGATAAATACCCAGTAGTGGGATTGCTAGATCATATAGTAGTTCTATTTTTAATTTTTTGGGTTTTTTTAAAGATTTTATTTATTTATTTATTTGACGGAGAGAGAGAGAGATCACAAGTAGCAGAGAGGCAGGCAGAGCAGGCTCCCTACTGAGCAGAGAGCCCAAAGCGGGGCTCAATCCTAGGACCCTGAGATCATGACCTGAGCCAAAGGCAGAGGCTTTAACCCACTGAGCCACCCAGGTGCCCCTATTTTTAATTTTCTGAAGAGCCTCCATACTGTTTTCCATAGTGGCTGTACCAGTTTGCACTCCACCAACAGTGTACAAGGGTTCTTTTTCTCCACATTGAGGAAGTAGCATTTAAACCAAAGCTAGAGGAAAAGCATATTAAGCAGAGAAAACAGTGTGAATGAAGTCTTAGGATAGGAAAGGACTTAATGACTAAAGAGTTGAAAGAAAGCCAGTGTGATTATAGGGTCCTGGGTGATGGAGAGTAGCAGCAGATAATGCGGGAGGTACAGAAAGAGACCTATTGGGTCTGTCCCAGTCTACTGATGGTGGTCCTCCAGCTTGGGATGCCTAAGGCATTCAACTGGGCCCATATTCCACATATCCAGGCCCCACAGACATTTTCCCGCCTGGGCCAAAATTGTGCCAGGACCAGACCTTCTGGTTCTTATTATAACTGCAAGACACATTTTAGCAAAGACCCTCAGGGAACTCTGAGAAACAAGACATGTTAGTCACAGGTCCTGGAGAGCATGTAGCAAGGTCACAGGTGGAGAAAGAACTTATACCTAAGGCTCTGCCTTTATTTGTGTCTGAGGGTGGGGTGTCTACAGTTTTGTGGGCTCTTTTTTATTGACAAATTTAAAGCATAGAGCAGGAATCAGGGTGTAGGAAGGGGAAAATGGGATCAGTTATCTAGGCCACACAGAGCCTTCTAGAAGGGGACCGTTAAGGTGAGGGCTGCCTGGGTCCTTATCTGTTTTTGTTTTTTTTTTTTTTTTGTGAGTGGCTGTGTCATATTTCTGGCAATATATTTATTCAGGATGGATGTCTTGAAATGGATGCCTCGGCAATCAAAAGCTTAATGTCAGGCACTGACACTACAATCAAAAAGCTAATGTCAGGCACTTGGACTACAAGGTCATATCCTGTGGAGCTCTGTAAGTTGGAAGGAAGAGTTGGTAAATCTGCAAAAGGATTTTTCTGTTTACATATCATAAGGATTCTTGAACTATCTAAACATAGAGTTGCTTTGCACTTGCCCAAAATGATTAAAAAAAGGAAAAAGAAGGAAAAATCAATTCAATCATAGGGGTTATTTCACTAAGACCAGAAGCCCAAATTGGCAGTTACGTTTATGCCTGACTAATAAAAATATATCAATTAATTACATGTTAGTGTCATTTACTTAATAAACAAAAATCTTCAAATGCACATGATCTGTGAGTGAAAAGTTCAAGATTCTCCAATCAAGTAGAGCTACTTTATTTGATGCAAAATGAAACTGAGACACACAGAGCATATATGACTTCTCCAAGGTCACACAATTTAGAGAACCAAGTTTAAGATCTAAATGTTTGCATACCTACCCCAACGCTCTTTCCACCAAACCATTCTGCTGCTTCAGCAAAATGCAATGGGAGTCCATGTAGAAGTTAGACTAACTAAAAGAGAGAAGCTGGTTTTCTTTCTTTGACAAAAAAATTTCCCTTGGATTCTGAACTCACTTGAATGTATAACATTTTTCCCATTGCCCAGATAGATAGAAATTTACTTCAAAAATTACCCTTTTCTTGTGCCTCATGAATAATCATTGCCATCAGATTAAAGGCCAGATTAACATTTTCTATGTACTTGATCCAAATGACTGCCTGGAGGTTTTTGGGTAAATGAACTGTGCAGTAGGTAATCATTAATTTCCATTCTATCACCCATGCATGGAAGCCTGTGCCAGTGTTCAAACTGCTTTTCCTTTAGCTGACAAATAAATTGTTCCCACCTTGATGCCTCTGAACTGCATTTATAATGGCTTTAATTAATATCATGTATTTTTCTATACTTGATGATCACAAGATAAATAAAAGTCCCAAGGAGATCAATATGGCTAGGGAGTATTGGTGGGAGACATCTAAGTACCCAGGATCTACTGGTGACAAGCAGGCTGTTGCAAGGGCATCGCCCGTGCTGCTCTGGTTGAATTCTGGAAAAAAGCTGTTTGCCTAGTGTTGGAGAGAACAGTTTCTGATTGATCTGAGATTGAATCTTAACATTTCTAGTTACTACTCACAAGACAGTAAAACATTTCTTAAATGCTTTAAATTTCCTCATTCATAATGGAAAGATGATAATACTCATAGCTAACATATTTTAAGCCCTTACCATTATACCAAAGACAGTTCTCTGTGCAGTTAACAGGAATCAATACAAGATATGTATTAACATCTTGATTATAAAGGTAAAGAAAAATAAAATCCTTGAATAACCTGCAACTGGAAAATAATAAAGCGACCAGATTCCGAAACTTTGTTCTTTTACCTGCATAAATCTATGAAGTCCAGCTATTGTGTTCCGTTTTTCTGAAAAATGAATGAGTAAACACTGGGTTCCAGAGAGATAAAAATGGCAAGGTTGTTCCATGACCTCACCAGGCACATAGCCTCTGCTTCATTCTTCACAAGGAAAGTCTCTGTTATTTTATTTAACTATTGGAGATTAATGGAGCTTCATATGAATTTACCCAGATATGGTATGTTCTAAAAAGCTTTGAGTAAAAAAATAAAATAAAATAAAATAAAATAAAATAAAATAATAAAATAAAATAAAATAAATAAAAAGCTTTGAGTAGGCCCTCAAATGACTGCAGCAGGCAGGCACAGCCCCTGTCACACCCAGTCGTGTAGCTGTCTCCATTGCTCCAGTCCCACCCTCCCTCTAAACTTCTGTTGGGCTTTGCGAGGGATGTTCTTGCAGCATTGTGCACAATGCTGGCTATTGTGATTATGCATTCTAGAAAATAAAGATCATGTGATCTGTGAGCAAGTCTTTAGTGTAGAGCCTTATTGCATTCTGTCGGCATAATAGCAAACCCAAATCAGCACAAGGAAGGTAGAAGCAGCCTCTAGACAAGCAAGACAGGACAGGCAAGGCTCAGAATGTTCTGTCCTAGCTACTGAAAGTATAAAAGATAAGGAATCCCATAAATCAGCATAAAATATCCCATTTGGCCTGCTGGGGATAGTAAGTGGCCAGATTGGAGGCCTACCGTCATTCATCCAGGTCTCAGATATCAGTGGCCCCATAGATAAAACCAAGGCTAGCCAAAGGGATGCCCTAGAGTTAGTGTTTATCATTTGTTTAGTTATACTCTGAATTTATCCCCAAGTTTGAAACTTCAGAGGTGTTCTTACAGTTAAAAAGGAAACAGAAATAAGATTTATACCAGTTCCTCAAATTTTGGTTCTGTGTTCATGGTTCCATATTAAGTACCAATCCCCATTTTATCTTTGTGGCTTTTTGTTCTCTTCTTTCTTATACTTTGCATACTTTGTATGTCTTGATCTTATGCCCTGAATCAGTCAGCATCTCTGAGATTTAAGCTTGCCAACAGGGCATCCCTACTTGAATGTTGCTGTCTGTTCACCCATAATTCAATTCATCAATCCCCACACTAAATCCCTTTCTGGTTTTCTCATCATAGGTAATATGTTTTCTTCATTTTTCAATTACTAAAGACTGAAACGAGGCATTACCTTTTTCTTTGCCCCTTTCCCCTCACATCCAATTACCAAGTCATGTGGAAACTACCTTTCAATCAAGTCTGAAGTCCACCTATTACTCTTCTTGCTGCTGCCACCATTTTTTCCCATCACGGTTTCCCCCATGCCCCCACCACTCTCCCCTCTGGTAACCACCAGTTTGTTCTCTACAGTTACCTGAGTCTGTTTCTTGATTTGTCTCTCTCTTTGCTCTTTGCTCCTTTGTTTGGTTGCTTAAATTCCACATATGGGTGAAATCTTATGGTATGTGTCTTTCTCTGATTTATTTCGCTTAGCATGATACTCTCTAGCTCCATCCATGTCCTTGAAAATGTGCAGCCACTGTTTTGACCCCGGTTGCATGACCTCTTACCCACAGCTCCTAACTGGCTTTCATGTCTTCTTTCTCCCTTTCAACCCTTCTCTACACTATAGTCAGCATGTCATTTCTCAAATTTGCACATGATCATGTTTGCTCCTGAGTAAGGCCATCCAAGGGTTTTTAATTGCTCTTAAGTCAAGCTGAAACAGCTTATACAGAGTTCTAAACCATGTGTAATCTAGGCACTCCTTGTTTCTCCAACCTTAGCTCTTCCCTCCCCTTGACAGCCCCCTCTCTTACTGTCTGCTCTTCACACAGACCCAGAAGCATAGCAGGATTTTATTATCAGTGAGAGAGAATCTATGAAAACATGCAAATTTTGCTTACTTTCTTTACTTTTTTGAATACATGAAAAGTAACTACTCTTGAAGGATATGTTCATTCCTGCTCCCCCCATGGATAGACCAGTACACAGATCATTCTCTCTTCCTAAGCACGACTCCTCAATCAACACACACATATCAACTCTTCTTTCCCTGTCAATTCTGTATATTGGCCAAGACTCGTAGATTTATAAGTCATAGAAATCCATCTCAAAGCACAATAAAATTAATAGCATCATATCAAAGTTCCTGCCTACTCCTCTCGAGGAGTTGCCTACTACCCATCTCTCTATCACAGTAGTGGACTCATGGAGCTAGATTGCCTATGTATGATGCCATCCACCTTCCCTAGGCCACGGTAGGTTGATCCAAGGTGGACATCTAACCCAATGAAACAAGAACTCCTTCATCAAGAAACTGGAATTAGAATCGAAATGTCTTTACATTTGGCTGGGCCCAAATGTAAAATCTCTAGTGTGGTGGGATGGCTACATCTTCTGTTTTATATATCAAGAGCAGAGAAAGACAATATAGAGAAATTAAAAATAATATAAATAAGGAATTAGACACACTGAAAAAACAAATAAATAATAACAGTAACAAGAAACAGAAAGGATTCTCATAACCTTCTAGTCCCTTCCTCATCTTTCCTGATAGCTAGAAGCATTTTTGCTCTTGTGTTCCATTAGATATCTGTATACCTCCTTCATTTTTGTTTGTTAAGTTTACTCAATTTTATTTTGATTACATTATAGTAAGAGTCCATAATAAAATATTGTTTGCTTTCTATGCAACACATAATATGAATATATATTATAAATTTACACATATAATATACACATGAATATATGTCTGTGTATATACATATATGAGTGTGTGTATGTACACACACAGTCTCAAGTGTCACCATACTCTGAAGTGTTTATGTTATGATTTCCATTTTACAGATGAGAAATATGAGACTCATAGAAGTGATATAATACATCTAAGTTCCCACAGACAAAAAGTAGGAAACCAAGTATGAAATTGAAATATTTTTGACTCTCAAGAGCATGTTTTTTCCTCTTTTACTATGTTTCCTACGCTCATTCATTTGGATCTCAATATTAGTCAACTGTTCATTCATTCATTCATTCAAGAAACACATTAGTTTTCTTTTCCATGGCAGATGTTATGCAGACAATTTTCTCATAATTTTTGTGATGATTTGATGATACCACTGGAAGACAGATCCCCATGACATCTCATGTATCTTCATGTCTCATGTCAGCCATTGTTCTAGATTAACTTTTCAAGGATGTCTGTACAACAAACATTCTTGGAAGATAGAGATAATGTCTCCTTCCTGAGCAGAGGAAAGATTTGTTTTCTGACCAGGATGATAATGACAATCTCTTCCTCTGAGGTTAATATTGGGCATGTTTGTTAGCAATCCCTTTTAAAAGAATTGGATTTTCTAAGTTTAGAGTTCCTCAGCTGTGTTGCAGTCTCTTTGAATATATAATATCTATCTGGGACACTCCACATCACCCATGGGACCCGGGGACAAACAAAACCAATGTGAACCTGAAGCTCATGTTGCTTCCTGAGCAATAAAGTCCATTACCTGTGACCAGGGAGTCTCATATATCCCACCAGCATCTACATGTGACCAATTTACTTATTAGTTTGCAAATGGAAAAAGCTTGGATCCTTCACAAATCTTGACAAATATAACTGATAAAATAGTTATAGGATGACACATATGGGCAATACAACTTGATACACTAGTGTTCATACAGACTTATGAGTCATAGAGTCAATATTTGAACCAAAATCTACCTGATTTCCAGACCATCAAAGAGTGTAGAAAAGAATTAAAGGAAAGGAATGAAATTAATAAAACAGACAGATAGCCTCAACTTGTCAGTTGTATGCTGTCATATAATAGGTATGTACTAGGAACTTTTGGAATGGTTAGTGTTGTAAAATGTATCAGATACTGGTACAGGACTCTTGAGTAGCAAGTAGAGAAGACAAATGATCTTAGACGTTAAGAGACTTCGGAATCAAACAGCCCTAGGTACAAATCTGACACTCTGCATGACATGGAACAATTTATTTAACCTGTTGGAGCAGTAATTTCTTTATCTCTAAGTCAAGAATAGTAGATTCTATCGCACAAGAGTGTCATAGCATTAAACAAGTTGACGTATGGAGCATTTAGCGTGAAGCTGCACACAAAGAAAGTACTCATTAAATGATAGCTCTTAGTGTTACTAATAAGCCCTCAATAAAGTTTGCATGAGTGATTGATCAATATCTCTACATCAATTTACCAGCACCTTAACTATCGGATCATTTACTCCTAGTATTGCCCTAGTAGTTAGCAGCATAATCAGATTTACAAATACAGATTGTTACCTGAACCTCTGCAGCTTTAAGGGCTAAAGAGAATCCTGATTTTAAGTGTAGTGGATACTAATAGTTCCTTACTTGTAACAAAAAATATCTTCAAGCTGCAATTTTGAGATAGCATTAAGGTTGAACACTCACTTTGTACATTTCCACAATGGTATGAGAAATTAAAAGGCGGCGGTTTTCCTGGTTATCCATTTGTCTCTTTCCCATCTTGCAAGTGAAATGAGTACTGCTGTTGCCAAGCAACAGTGCAGAGGTGGGAGTGATGGCGCATGTGTAATGTGGCACTCTGGGAGTGAGGGGCTTAGTTCTAGAACTGGTCCAAGGGCATTGAAAAGGAACACTGAAGAGTGTACTTTTTCTCAACAGCTGGACAGTCATGTCATTAATGCAAATCCTCCAGTAATTAAAAGAGCTGCTTCCACTGAGCAATCCCATCACCAGCTTTCTGTGAACTGTAGAAAATCCCAAGAACCAAAGGGCATACTAGCTCTTGAGAGTCACCATTTGCCATCCTAGTATCCTGGCCAAACACACAACATAATACAGCAATCTTTCTCGGTGAATAATCAGAACTTAAGCTAGACTCTGAAAGAAGGGTTGGAAATCTCAATCCTAAACATGCATCCATTTTATGGAATTAATGGGAAGATGGTTCTTTCACTGAAGTAATAAAGGAAAAATCTTGAGAAGGGGAGTGGGGACTGCAAAGGGAGAATGAGAGACAATACACAGTTTGGTAATCGGCAATCATCTGTTTTATGCCATTAGAGAGGGGAAAAAAAGAAGGTTGAGGAATGTCTCTGTTACATTAGTAGCCGAGGCCTCTCTAATTGTACTCAAATATCACTAATATGGGATAATTGTGTTCAAGCTTACACAGTGTACTTACACATTGTAAAGCAGTAAAGTAGAGGCTCAGGAAGCGGGCTGTCTTGGTTTGGATCCCAGTTATCCCACTTAATGATGGAGTGATTTTGGAAGGTTACTTGACCTCTCCCTGCCCACCCCTTTTTATATATAAAATGTAAATAATTATGGTACTTATTTCATAGGACTGTTGTCAAGATTAAATGAGTTAATACACATAAACAATCTCAACTCAAGTCGGTATATAGTATTAAATACATGCTAGTCATTATTTATAGCAGTTTCACACATTTTTATTAAGATTACAACCTTATCAATTTGAGAGGGAGGGCAGGGATTTGTGGGGGGAAGGGAGGGAAAAATGAAACAAGATGGGACCAGGAAGGGAAACAAACCATAAGGGACTCTTAATCTCAGGAAACAAACTGAGGGTTGCTCAGTGGGTAGGAGGGATAGGGTGGCTGGGTGATGGACATTGGAGAGGGTATGTGCTATTGTGAATGCTGTGAATTGTGTAAGATTGATGATTCACAGACCTTTACCCCTGAAACAAATAATACATTATTTGTATTATAATTTGTATTATAATACGTTAATAAAAGAAAAGAAAGTTACCTCATCTTATTCTTTTTTATTTTTATTATCCAAAAACTATATCCAGACTTTAGTAGGTATATGACAAATGTTTGTTGAATCAGCTCTAAAAAATTAAGTCACCTCCCTTTACTTCAATACATTTTTAAAGCTGGTTAATGAAAATATAATTTCAAGTCAGAATAGAAATAATATCAGGGGCTTACAGAATAAGTTCACCTGGATTCTCCTTGCCTCTCCAAATGTATTTTTAAGAATGTTCAACTCAAAGTTAGAAGCTAATGTTGACCTCTGTGCTATATTTTCTTCTTCACAGATGAACATCTCTGCCTTCTAGAGGCAACAACAGTGTCCTGGAGTTTGGTTTGGATTTGTGAAATATTGTGCCCTTGCCTTGTATTGAGTTTTAATAGAAAAATCATCTAATCTCAATGGGAAGTGAGAAAAAGCTTTGATAAGCTATGGCCACCTTGTGCCCTAGAAAAAAACCCAGGGCACCATTTGAGTTCTACCCTGGTGTCTCACTTGGACAAATATTTTTTTAATTCTTGGTGTACTGGTTTATTCATCTTTAAAATGTAAGTCATAATCTGACCTCTTCATAGTTATCAAATGAGACCATTTACATCAAAATGTAATATCATGTGAGAGTTGCTTGAGAAAATTTTAGTCCCAGAAAATGTCTCCTTTTAGGTGTCAGGGGAACCAGGATTGGAAAAGTTTAGCGTTTAATAATGAGTTTAGACTGGGTTAAGATGAGGTTAGGGTACTGGTGGGAAGCCAAGAGAAAACATCTGAGACAAGTAGAATCAGGACTGAAGAAATCTGTGCGGTGACTGACAGCAAATTCAGTAGGATGTTTTCTTAGAGTATAATGATAGAATTTGGCTTAGGAAACTTCCGTCAAGTAACACTAAGACTTTCATTTACATATCCACTGTCATCTAATCCTGCCCCTAGGTTTCTTTAAGCCTAATTCTTTACTTTTAGTAATTCCCAAGTAATATGAACTGCTGTGTAGATATATTTCTACAAGTTTATAAAATGTAAGCCTGGTGTTTTATGTGAAACCATAAATAATAAATATCTCAAAACAAAACAAAAGTCTCACTTTGAAATCCACCTTTTAAATGAAGAAAGTTATAGGTTTCCAGATTAGTTAGTTCATTTTTGGAATCATTCATTCCATATTAGTTAATTCATTCATTTTTTCTTCTTTCTTTTGGCACTCTGAGATTAGTTTTAATTTGCCACGTAAGGAGTGGAGTTCTTTGAGCAACAGTACCACAGAAATAGCTGTTGTTCCAGCAATCAAGAAAGCAAACAGAAAAATAGGATGTATGTTCACAGAAACCAAGGGACAATCAGCTCTTGACTACTGAGATTTTAACCATTTTATAGGAAGTAAAAGTTGGGGGTCCCAAATACATATATAATTATATCAAGGAAGTCAAAGTGATCCTATAAATATTTTCCATTTTGGGCCAAGCAGTATCTAGGTTCTAAGATGAGGCAAATATATATACAATTCTTAAAACCATGTCTTCTATATTTTGGTAGATTGCAAAAATTTCCCCAATTCTTAAACCACTGCTAAGTTCACTTTCTTTTCCATGTGGATCTGCAGTGTCCTCTAACTGACTCAACCAAGTTCAAGAATAAGAGATAATAAATATATACGAGTATTTGGTTTCTTGCAGATAATATATCTATAACACATTCATACACTGCTACTATAGGGTGGTATTTGTTTTCTATAACTGCATAATAAATTACCACAGATTTAATTACTTGAGATAATACACACTTATGAGCACATAGTTCTGTAGAAGCTTCCCCTGGTATGGCTGCGTTTTCTGCTCAAGGTATTACAAGGATAAAATCAGTGTCTGTCATGCTGGGTTCTCATCTGAAGGCTGTTAAGAAAAATCTACTTCCAAGCTCATTCTTGTTGACAGAATTCAGTTCTTTCCAGTTGGACTAAGATCCCCATATCCTGGCTGGCTGTCAGCAAGGTGCCCCCCCACCCCGTCAACTTTCAAGTTGCTCTTAGATCCTTGCCATGGGGCCCTTTCTATTTCAACAATGGAGAATATCAGGTGCCTGGGTGGCTCTGTGGTTAAGTGTCTGCCTCTGGCTCAGGTCATGATCCCAAGGTCCTGGGATTGAGCCCTGCATCAGGCTCTCAGCTCAGTGGGAAGCCTGCTTCTCCCCCTCCCACTTCCCCTGCTTGTATTCCCTTTCTCACTATCTCTCTCTCTGCCAAATAAATAAATAAAATCTTTAAAAAAATGGAGAATGTTATTCTTATTAAACTCCTCAAGGTTCAATTTTCTCTGACTTCCTCTTCTGTGAACAGTCCTACTTTTAAAGGCTTCTATGATTAGGGCAGGCCCACCCAGAAAATCTCCACATATTGAGGCCAACTGTGCCATAAAATATAACCTAATGCCAGGAGTAAAATCTATCCTAATCACAGTCCTGGGGATTATGCAGGGCATATTAATACCAGGATCAGTAAATCCTGAGTGATATCTCAGAATTTTGCCTACCAGAAGTGGTAGTTGAGTTGTAAGATTGATTCTTCAAAAAAATCTTTAGAGAAATAAAATGGAAGAAAAGGAAACCCAAGGAAAGCTTAAAGTTAATTTAACAATACATGACATTAAGTCACTGAATTCTACAACTGAAACCAATTTTGCACTGTATGTTAACTAACTAGAATTAAAAAAAAATTACATGACATTAACAAGTATCCCAGGGCAAATTTACTCATTTTTACTTTTTCTAGAAGGCTGAAGATTTCTAAGAATTTAGTGAAAACGGCACAAAATTTTTTTTCCAGAGTACAGATGTTTTATATTTTGATCTGGGAATACCTGGATGCGTGTATGTATTTGTCAAAATGCATGGAATCATATGTTTAATATCTGTGTACTTTACTATGTGAAAATTATAATTCAGTAAGAGAAAGACACCTAGGGAGCACACATTGGAAGCACACCTTGGAAGATGTGCAGCAAGTAACAGAGTAGCTCTAAATTATAGGAGATAGAAGATGCAAGTCAAAACTGTAACCCAGAGGAAACAACCAAAGAAGGTGCTCTGCCCCTGTAGCCACTTGCAGGTGTACATATTTCTAAGATCCACTTTGAGGAATCTATGATTTTGACTTCCAATTAAATAGAGACCGTGTGTATCTTTTTATGGCATTTCCAGTGACTTATTCAATGTCTCTCTCTCTCTCTTTAAGATTTTATTTATTTATTTGAGAGAGGACAAAAAGGATCACAGAGGCAGAGGGAGACGTAGACTCACCACTGAGTGGAAAGCCCCATGCGGGCCTTGATCCCAGGACCCTGAGATCATGACCTGAGCTGAAGGCAGATGCTTGAGTGACTGAGCCACCCAGGCAACTCTCAGTGTCTCTTGAGATAACTCTTTGAGTAGAGTGCCTCTCACATATTGTCTATTGTATATTTCAGATAGTTTCAGGAGAGTTCTGGACTTGTGCAGAGGAGACAAGTTGCCTCATTCGTGATTCCATACACTAAATACCTAATGATAGCACTAAACTTACAGTGACAAGGATGTTAAGAGACACCAGTAACATTCCAGTGAGAAATTACTCTGACAAAATTTTACTGCTGTACTGCTATTTAATATTGCTCCTGAAATTATCCTGCCCATGGGCATACCTCAAATGTGGAAATGTGGTCATGGTGAGTGGTTAGCACTCACGTGATCATTTTTCCTTCAAGACAGATTTTTAAATGGGTTGAAAATAATAAATGTTTCCAGGAGGTAAAGCCTCTGTGCCCCCTGATCAAGTGGGAGAAATTTCCCAATCTTCTGAGGTATTTATAAAAGAAGACCAGTCTCACACAGAGAATCTTGAAACTAGTGCAAATTTAGCAGAAATAAAGGAAACATAGGGAAAACTTCTGATTACTCTCTCAGTTCCTTAGTAATATGAACCTTATTTGCCATTGATTATTTTGAAAGAAAGCACATTGTTTAGTTCAGGACAAGAGGCAACAAAACAGTGCTCAGGAGAGGGTGGAGAAGGCTTGGAGAAGGTGGATAACTTTTAGAACAGCTACTGTGGATAAAGAGAAAGAGTCTCCAATTAAAAGGAGTAGGCGGGACAACCACACTTCCAGTTTAAAATGGAAGTGATTAATGGAACCCTTCTTTACCCAGACCTCACCTGCTTCCAGGTCCAAAAGAGTATTGAAATGACAAATGGAATGGATCCAATCACTAATATGACTGAAGCCAGCCTTCTTCATCTTCTGTGCCATTTACACAGACCCCAAGAGTCTTACATTTCTCCGGGAATAAGCCCTTTCCAGGCTCCCTCTTACCTTGCATCATGGCCCCATTACTTCTGACTCTCCTACAGTGAGGTCCCTCCCTAGTCATTGTGTTAATATTATTTCCTTCAGTTGTTTAATATTACTCTATAACAACACCACTGCCACCACCAACAACAAAGGCACACATGGTTAATACCAGTATATGATCAGAGATTTGAAAATGTGTCTGATGATGCAAAACACTGTCAGGCAAAAATCAAAAATCTAAAACAAACAAGCAGAGAATCCCACAAGGGGCTTGTCTTATGTCCAAGATTAACTCTGTCCCTCTGGTATGCCATTTATCTTCAAAATAGCTTAGAGGTCTGAAACTGTTAAAAGGCTTGATCTTATCTTTCTCTATTTCTTTTTCCTATTTTTTTTTTCATTTCCCATCATTTTGACCCTTAAGAACTTAAGAGGAATGGTGAAAAGACAAGAAGCAGTGATTTATAGGATAAATCTTTTCTTTAGTGCAATCACCAGAATGCTAAAAAATAAGATGCTCATAATGAACTGGATGAAATTGAGATTCTTAAATCAACTATTGCACCAAGAATTTAATTTAGGTCTTTTGACCACCTTACCCCAGAAATGCAGGAATGCACCACTCTATAGCTGAAATCAGATGGCATGCGTGTTTTGATGGAGCTGTACAGAAATCCTGGCTGCAACTCTACCTATGGGTGTTAAACTGGACGAATTAGTTAAGCTCTCTGAGCTTCCGTTTCCTCATCACTAAATTAAGAATACTACCACTTATTTCACAAGGACTTTTAAGCCTTAAGTATATATAAAGATTTTGGAATAGCTGAGTGTTTCCACTATACGAAGTTGGAATCACATGAGCTTTAGGAAAAAGGCACAGGTATGTTAGTTTAAAGTTTTCCTCAAACTTCCCTAAAC
Source organism: Nasua narica (assembly GCA_028533885.1). NCBI lineage: Eukaryota > Metazoa > Chordata > Mammalia > Carnivora > Procyonidae > Nasua > Nasua narica. Next base: position 8,248,268 of record CM052800.1, on the reverse strand, counting down.
ATGGAACTGTTGTGGAAAATTGCATTAAATTCTCCCACCAGATCCTCTGGGACACCACGTGAAGCACATCTCAAAACTACCTCACCAGAGAATGGAAAGGCTAGAACATTTATCCATTGGTTCCCATCCACCCATTAGTTGACATTTGCTTCCTGGAACATTCACGGAGTTATGCGTTTCTGGGTTGTTCCTTCTTGTTCACAGAAGAAAACCATCATCAGGAAAGAGAAAAAAAAATGGGTACTTGAAGTGTTTGCTGAGAGCATGCTGAACACTTTTTTTTTAACTGAAGTATAATTATCATGCAATGTTATGTTAATTTCAGGTGTGCACATAGTGATTCAACAGTTCTATGCATTACTCACTGATCACCATAATAAATGTAGTCACCATCTCTCACCACACAATGGTATTACAAAATCATTGACTATATTCCCTGTGCTGTACTGTTTTGTTCATGGTTCTGTCCTTAACTGCCTAGAACATTATCTGGAATTTAGTAGGTGCTTGATTACTATCTATTGAGTTAAGTTAATCATATTTAGTTAAGTATAGAATTTGGATTTGTCCCCAGGTTTTCTGATTTCCAAGCTAGCATAATACTACCTTGCCAATATAGTAAGTGTTATTGATAGTCTGCCCCATTTACCCTTAACCCACCTGAGTTTACACATGAAAACAGTTGACATGTAAAAGATGATAAGGTCTTCGGTGACAGAGGGTTAGGGTTAGGATTAGAGTTAGGGTTAGGGTTAGGATTAGAGTTAGGGTTAGGGTTAGTTAGGGTTAGGGTTAGACAGAGTGAGACCCTGGAATGAGACTAAAGTCTTCTGAATATACCCAACAACTGTTCTTAGGCCAGAACATTGGCAGAATCTACCAGGTTCTGATGGATCTCAGCAAACTAAAGATAGACCAAGCCAAACACTAGTGGCCTCCCACCAATGAAGTATAACCAGTTACTTGGACATCCCCAAGTCCTTCCTTACATACCTACGTGCTTCAAATATGAAGAGAGAGGGGAGAAAATTCTAAGAATATGATCATCGTCTTACCCTTTGTCTAGCCCTTAAATTCATAATCTAATAGTCCATGATGGGGAAGAAAGTTTTAAACTAAATATGAGAATAAGAGTTTTGTTAGGGTTAGGTTATAGGGTTATATGAAAATAAAAGTGTTTTTCGATTGGTCTGACTTTTAATAACATTACTTAAAAATCGCTATAAAATTATGCAAAATACCAAAATGATCTCAAAGTATATAAATAAGAATTTAATATAACACAGTGAAATCCGTTCCTGGAAATATATATTGCCATTTCATGTTTACATATAATTACTTTTACGGACTTAGGTCCTTCCAAAATTAGTAGGTTGAAGCCTAACCTGCAGTGTAGATTTGGCAATGGGACCTTTGGGAGACAAGCAGATTTAGATGATGTCATGGAAGAGAAGGACTTCATAAAGGTATCAGTGCTCTCATAAGAAGAGACACAAGAGAGTCTGTTCCCTCTCGATTGCTCTCTCTTTGCTATGTGAGGACCTGGATAGAAGGTGGCTGGCTCCAAGCCTGGAAGAGAGCTCTCACAGAAACCATCCATTCTGGGACCTTGATTTTGGACTTCTAACCTCCAGAAATGAGAGGAAACAAATATCTGTTGTTTAAGTCACCCAGCCTATGATACTTTGTAATGATGGCCCAAGCTATGATAATATCTAAATATAAATTTCAATAAGGCCTTTACACCCACAGCAATTATCCTGAGTAGTAATTTCAAATTCTAGTAGTAGCCCTAACAGTAGAACCTTCTTCTAATATGCCTCTTTCTTTCTCAAAAGTGATCTTTAAATACCATCTTCCCACTGAACTAAATATTTCCTCTTCCTCTCTGGTATTCCCAGTAGGACCCCAACCCATCTCTTAGTTTTATTCATAATCTCCTTGGTACCTGCTCCAAACTCCACTTCCTTCCTCCCAATCTGAGCTTCCCAATCACCATCTGTATGTCTTTGCTAGAGCTGACATTAAAACCTAACACAAACTGGATAGCCAAAACAACAAAAATGTATTGTCTCAAATCTGGAAGCCAGAAGTCCATAGTGAAGGTGTCAGCAGGATTCGTTCCTTCTGATGGCTGTGAGGGAGCCATCTGTCACAGGTCTTTCAACTTGGCTTGAAGATGGCCAACTTCTTCTTGTGTTTCTTCACATCATCTTTCCTCTATGTTTCTATGTGCAAATTTCACCTTTTTATAAGGTCAGCATGTTGAATTAGGGCCTATACCAACGACCTCATTTTAATTTGATTACCTCTGAAAAGACTCCATCTCCACATAAGGTCACATTCTAAGGTACTGGGTTTAGGACTTCAGCATATGTATTTGTGGAGGAGGAGGGGGACACAGTTTAAGCCAAAACACTACTTTTACTTGCTTACTCTTTACTGCTCCCCAAACTTCTTTTCTGTTTCCCTTTCATGAATGAAATCGTATTGGTTGTTCAGTGCAATCTTCTTCATAAAGTCTGTTTTCTCCTGATCTCTCCTGCCTCCCAACTAAATATACTCTATTCCTTCTAATATCCATTGTACTTAGCTTTTATTTTTCTCATGACATTTACCTCCTACTTCACATTACATATCATGTGTACTGTTTTTCTTTCCCTTAATAGACACTGGAGAGCCTAATGGATGGTTTAACTCTAACCCCTTGCAGTGCCAAATGCAGGTCCTACTATTTGGAAATTGATAGGGGAATATTTGTGTACATGGCTATTCATTTGAGCAAACAATCGGAACAACCAGTCTGGACTGCAATGGTTGTAATTCATTTGTATATGCATCTTTAGAACTGGGCACAATGCCGGGCACAGAAGCATTACTTATTAAAGTGAGTGAATGATTTTTCTAAAATAGAAAGTGCCGTGGAAATGGGAGGGAAACAGCTAATGGAAAAGGTCAACAAAGCTAACCCCTTGCTACATAAGGCTTGCCAGCATCTCATTGCCACATCCCTCTGGACAGTAGATGTGGACTGTCAGTCTTGGATTAAATTAGTTCCTTTCAGAAAGGGCATCCACAGGGATCACTTTGACTGACAGAATGTCACAGGAAGTGAGGAGCATGCCTCTATAATGGGTTCTTTTAAGTTTCACTTTGGCCCATATAGAGTGAAAGAATAAAATGACCAGGAAAAATGATTTCATAGCAGGATATCTTGACCTGTCTATAAGAAGCCCATTGGGAATAATGGCATCAGTGAAGAGAATGGTGAAGAGAAATAGATTCCACTAACCATAGTGGTTCTGACAAGACAGGATTCTTTTTTTTTTTAATTTTATTTTTTCAGTGTTCCCAGATTCATTGTTCCTCTACCACATCCAGTGCTCCATGCAATATGTGCCCTCCTGAATACCCATCACCAGGTTCACCCAACCCCCCACCCCACTTCCCTCCAAAACCTTCAGTTTGTTGCTCAGAGTCCACAGTGTCTCGTGGTTCATCTCCCCCTCCAATTTCCCCCAGTTCACCCTTCCTTTCCTTCTCACAATGTCCTCCATGTTTTTCCTTATGCTCTACACATAAGTGAAACCATATGATAATTGACTCTCTCTGCTTGACTTATTTCACTCAGGATAATCTTTTCCAGTCCCATCCATGTTGATACAAAAGTTGGGTATTTATCCTTTCTGATGGAGACATAATATTCCATTGTATATATGGACCATATATTCTTTATCCATTCTTCTGTTGAAGGGCATCTTGGCTCTTTTTACAGAATTCTTGTTTACTGGGCCTAGTGTATGTCTTTGCATCTGCATATCACTCTGCACTCCTTTTGTGGTTTCAGATGGGGCTGCAGAGGTTTAGGTGGTGTGGGAGCTGAGATACAGAGGGGATGAGCAGTGTTGTCTTATAAGCTTTATTATTATTATTTCGGTGTGATAGACCAGCAGACTGGGAGACAGCTGCTATTGAAAAAAGCTTTTATACTGACAGATCCCAAGAGGAGAGGGCATGCCTGGGGAAACACAGAATTTGATCAGGAGGCAGCAGAGAGTGGGAAACCACATCAAGAGCCTTTACTGTGATTTCTGGGGGAAGGAACAGGAAAGGCAGGTTCAACAGGTTTAGAACTGGCCAGTTTGAATCATTTCAGTGGGCTCTGGGGCACAGGTATTTTTCCTAGTTGTCTGGTATCTGGCCCTGGAGTAATTTGACAGGTGATAGGGAGACCCTGGTAAAGGAGGTGGCTAGAGTGTAGACTAGATTTGTTGGTTTTCTTTTGTAAAGTGTGCTCAGTGGGTAAGCATTTACTCTTCCTAGGAATTGGCTACCCAAGAGCAGTCCTCTCAGAGTCAGCAAGGTCCCAGATGTCAAAGCCTCAGAATACAGAAAATAAAAGAAATGATTCGTAGAAGCAGTCAGACGTTCAGTCAACTCCGTTCTTTCAAATACAGCATCTAAAATATGAATTCCATTGACCTGCATTGTTTCCTTAATTCCCATAATAACCTTTCTGGACAGGTTTTTATTTTCCCATCTGACAAATGAGAAACGCAATGCTTACAGAGCTTTTTCCAAGTTCTTACAGTCAAAATAGCAGACAAAGTCCTTTACTTCAAGTGTAAAGATAATTTTGTTTCCACCTTACATTATTATGGTCACTCAGTTTGTTAACAGTTCTGAGGGGCTTTTCATACCAAACCTGTGTGAAAACATGTGTAACAAAGTGTTAGAAACTGTGACTTGGCCAGTAATTAATGGCTATCTTCATATCTTTATGCTATTAGGACAGAGGCTTCTAGAACCTGGGTCAGTAGTCTTACTTCTGTTTTTGTTTGTTTGTTTGTTTATTTGTTTGTTTGTTTTTAATTCCAGCCTCAAAAACTTTAAGTAGGTACCTGGTAATGATCTTGGACATAATTGATACTCCTTTCTTTCCCACCACCGCTTGGCCATTACATTGAGATACCCAGCAGTTTCCATGCTTCATTACCCTTTGGTTTTACTTCCATCATTAGTCATTACAAATTGCTGGTGAATTCCAGCAATCTATCAGGTAAAGTTGGCTTTCTCCCCACCTTCACCTCTTACAAGGATCAAATATTGACAAGGTGAGGCAAAGGAAACACTTGATGGTCTCTGAATGGCCCTGGATAATCCATAATAGAGCTACAGATCTGAGTGTATACATTTTCTCTTTATCCACCATTTCCAGAGGGGACACAGAGACTTTCAAACAAACTGTAAGAAATTTTAGGATGAATTTCTGTGCTTAGCAGCCCGAGCCATTACCTTTCTAAAATTGTTCAGCATTATTATTTGTAAAATCTAAAAGGTGTTACAGACACAGAAAAGAGGCAAGGTAGGATGACAAATGGTAGGACTTTCAGGTGCCACCAGATATAACACTTCACACTGTTAGGAAATTTTAATTTCTTTAAGGGAAGCCCACCATGCTTCAACTTTGTGCAAGTGTTATACAACCACACGACTCTCAGTTTAAAGAGACATTAAAATCGGGGAGACTGCAGATAGTATTGGTAAATAGCAAAGACTTTAGGGTCAGAGAGTTCTAGGCTCTAGTCCAAACTCTTATTACACTTTCTGGCCATGTGGCCTTAGGCAAGTTTTATCAGTGAGGCTCCTTTGACTCAACTATCAATGAGAATCATACTTTCCAGGGCTGATTTGAGTATTAAATGAATGTATGGATGTAAGGAGCTTAGTTCAGTGTCTGGGATAAATCAAGCACTCAATAAAATTTTAGTTCTTGAGGTATATAGGGTTTTCTATTGGGAGTCAATAAGAATGATTTTTGTTTCTTGAAATTTTTTTAATGTATTGTTTTGCTTTTAAAGAGTGCCAATGTTATTCAGGATTATCATGAATTTTAGAGCTGAAAAAATCTTCTTTGGTTCAACCTCATCATGCAACACAAGTGTGAACTAAGGTTCATGATCCAAAGTTCCTCTGGTTTCCATTGAGACATTACAGCTAAAACTAAGATGCAGATGTTGGTTTGGTAGAGACAAACTTTCTGAATAAGGCATAAAGTCAAAAAGTTGATCAGTCTTTAAGCTAATACTTTATAGAACACAATAGTACAAATATTTAAAAGGAACAAAACTCTGAACAGTGTTATAGCTATCTACCACACATTTTACTTGCAGAAATGCTCTTCTTTTAAGTAAGATGGTATTATGATTTAAACTTGCTATTGCAGTATGTGGGACAAATATGGTAACAACACTATATTTGCCATTTTTAGAGAAAAATACTTCATTTATTCACACTGTAGCTCTGCTGGGTCTACAGTGTCGAAATGTCTGCTGGGGGAAGGATTCTTTTTATTGGCTCTGTAATTGGCAAAACACTGGGAAAAATACCTTCATGATCGGCCAGTGAAGCTCTTCCATGCTAATGGTTTTGAAATTTGAAACTATGCAAAGTTTTTCTTCAAGCTAATATCCACATTAGTCTCTTTCTATATTCTCCATTCAAACTATACAATAAGTAAAACTTCAGATTTTCTGCAGTCTATGAAAGTATTTAATGGTGTTGCATAGGACGGACATTAAATCCGTGTTTCAGTGTGGACTCCAAAGAAGATATTTCTCAGGACACCTGGGTGACTCAGTTGTTAGGAGTCTGCCTTTGGCTCCAGTCATGATCCCAGGGTCCTGGAATGGAGCCCTGCATTGGCATCCCTGCACAGCAGGAGGCCTGCTTCTCCCTCTCCCACTCCCCCTGCTTGTGTTCCCTCTCTCACTATATCTCTCTGTGAAATAACTAAATAAAATATTTTTTTAAAAAAAGAAGATATTTCTCAAAATAGACTCAAAACTTCCAAATCTAGGATATTGAACAAACAAGAGAGGTATTATTTTCAGAAAAGTAAGTAAAATAAAAGCCACATGTTTACTGGGGACAACTGGGAGAGGAGTGGTTGGAAAAAATGTTTCAATAGTGGAACAACTGGTGCATTGTGCACAAAAATTGTAAGGATTAAGTGTCCTCATACAAGAAATGCACATAACAAAGTTGAAACTTTCCCCCTTTTTCCAACAAGAGAATATGACAGCACAAAGAAAAAATCTTGATAAAGGGTTTTAAGCAGTTTCTAATGAAGAATTATTTATATTGGTTAATACTTATAATTATATATTGGTTACATATTGATTATAACTAATCACATATTGATTACTAGCTAATCACATTTTCATTCTAAAGTATGTATGTTTTCAACAAAAGCCTTCATATTTGGTCTTCATAAGTCCCAAGGTAAAGAACTCAGAATTTCATTATCAAAAATTATTTAAATTAACTCTCTTGAGTTAACCTTGAATATTCAGTCCCAAATAGGTAAAGGCATATGAATAGCCCATCCAGTCAATTTATTTTTAAAGGTTTTACTTCTGCTAAATGCGCTTTCAACAAAAACTAACCCAGGAATAGTTATTGACATAAGCAGCACCCAGAACATGTTTTTGCTTATATGGAAATTCTAAGTCTGGATAGAGGTGAGTCTTGACCAAGGATTTGTGATTAAGCAGGGCTGAGACCAGATGTTGGCAATGAACTCACACTGAGCAATGAGAGACCTGTCATGACATTGGCCAATCTGTTTCAACATTGGTCTTCAGTTAACTTTGTGCATCTCCCTAAATACCTTTGACAAGACCATTTGTAGGACTGTGGTGAGTTTCAAGGGAGACAGCTGAATTAAGAATCTTATCCAAAATGGTCTTAATCCAGTAGAGGTTGCCAAACCCATGACCAGAAATTATATCACCTGTTAATCTCTATAGTGCAAAGTAGGCAGTTGTAAAGAGATACCTAAAGAAAAGTAAACAGAATTCTTGAGTTGGGGAGATGCTAATGGATAACACATTAGGAAGAAATAGCAGGTAATGAGTACCAAAAAATGGAAGAAATGAAGTATATGCATATTAGACTATTAGAATCCCACTCGTACTCTGCATAGTGATACCCTGTTCTCTGTGCCAACTATCGTATGGTTGCTGGGATAATTCCTGTCTTTCTTAATTGCTTGGGCAGCCTTATCAAAACAAACAAAACAGCACCATAATCTTCGGTCCCATCTACATGGACACACAGCATTTGTCCCTGCCAAAATTCCCAATCTCACCTCCTACTGTTGCTATCCAGACCTGTCATAATATACACAGTATTCTAGCTTATTACTGTTCCTATTCATCCTTCATATTTCAACTCATTTCCCCACTGGGTCTCCTCTGAACCACTGAACTACAATGCAACTTTGTAGGTATTAGGCAGGCTTCAACCAAAGGAGAACCAGATACATGTGGTATATATACACACACATGGATATATACATGTATTTATGCATATGCACACATGTATGTTTTACATGTCATAAATATGTATGCCTTCATATATATACACACACACAGGGAGGTTTAGGGCGGGCTAAGCAAACCTGGGCAGAGAGTCAAGAAGGGAAGATTCAGGGGTAAGGGAAAGCAATTGCAGGTCTGCAGAATGCTTGGAGTGCTTTTGGTTATTAAGAACACCTAGTCTCAATGAATGTATAAAGAAGATAAAGAAGAAAATGGAATATTACTCAGCTATAAAAAAGAATGAAATTTTGTAATTTTCTACAACATGGGTGGAGCTAGAGAGTATAATACTAAGCAAACTAAGTCAGTCAAAGAAAGATGAATACGATATGATTTCACTCATATGTGGAATTTAAGAAACAAAACAAATGATCATAGGGCAAGAAAAGAGAGAAGCAAACCAAGAAACAGACGCAGCACCAGAGAACAAACTGATGGTTACCTGAGGGGAGGGCATGAGGGATGGTTAAAATAGGCGATGGGGATTAAAGAGTACACTTGTGATGAACACTCCGTGTTGTATGTCAGTGTTGAATCATTAAATTATATACCTGAAATTTATATTAAACTGTATGTTAACTAACTGGAATTTAAAAACTTAGAAAAAATGTCCAATCTCTTTTTCAAGGTCTTCTACCTGACTATATCATATTCATCTCATATACCTTCTTTCGATTATTTAAAAAAATCAACTAATTTGGAACTTTATATCTCATTGATAAAACTCCATTAAATCTAGTGTTTGATTGAGTAACTGGCAAAAAGTATGCATGCTAGCTTCCCATTTCCTAATTCTCCTGAGAAAATATTCCTTGGAGCCCAACCTAACTGGAGCGTGCAGCAGAAGGAGAATTCTGGGAAAGATGCTACAGCCCAACCAAGCAGATGAGTCACAAAGCCATATCATAGCTCTTAGCACTTTGCTTCCACTGTACTTTTCTCAGAATCAAATTCCTCATACATTTGTTCCAGCCTTTCCCGAGGAAACTATGTTCTCTGAGGGCATATCTCGGGGCACATCAAGTGCCACATCAGTATCCTGTATCATGATATCCCCATCACTGGCACAAGGCCTGCACACAACATCAGTCAACAAATATCTGAGGAATGAATGATTGAACGATTGAATGAATGAATATATGTCATTATGCTAGTGTAGCCAGCAACCATTTTGTCAAACCAACATGAACCTAACAACCACCACAGGGGCCTTGGAGGTCATCCATGTGATAAGGGAAATAATCTCCAATGTAATGAATAGAAACACAAATATAGGTCAAGTGGAGAGAGTCAATTATCTTATCGTCTCACTTATGTGTGGCTGACAGGTGACATCTCAAAAACTGCGTAACTCTAATTTGATGGAAAGCATGGCCAACTAGCTGCAGGCAGAGAGAACAGAAAATGAAGAGATCTGGGGAGGGATTTCACTGTGTGTGGATGCAGGGTGTACGTTAGCAAATCTGCGGGGGCTGGTCAAACTGGAGGTGATGTCAAGTCACAGAAGCTTCTCACGAGCCCTCCCATATCAAGATGACGGGAACAATCTCTGATCCTAACTGTCCTGTTATTATGCCCACCTATAGCACTCCCAACCTTTCATGAAACCTCTTTGACTCCAGGCTGTCTTCATTTTTTCCCTACTAATTACCCAAAGATGTAAAGCTCAACCTTCCTCCTAATCCCAGGGACCCACGAGTCATTATTTACATGCTGCAGGAGCAGTATCCTTAGCACACAGGGCAGGGTCGGGAGGATGTGCTCAATTTTAATTAAATAAATAAGTATGGAATCAATGAATAAATATTATCAACTATGCTTTGAGGTCATCACAGTAGCTCCTTCTGATAAAATGACTCTTGTCATCCTATACAAACACCTTAGCTAATCCAAGAGTTTTCAACCTCAATTTTAACATTATGGATGGAATGATTCTTTGTTAGGAAGGCTGCTCTGAATATTGTAGGACGTGTGTCAGCCACATGTGTAAGATGTGGCTTCTACTCACTGGACCACTAGCAACCTACTCCCCGAATTGTGAAAAACAAAAATGTATCCTAACATTGCTCACTACTCCCTCTGGGGTGTAGTTAAGAACCACAGACCTACTTCCATATTTTGGCCATGTATTTTATATATGCTGATGAACTCTTCTTACAGATGTGATTGCTTTTTATAAAGCCTCTAAAATTTTTCCACAGTTATGGGTGATATTGATTAAATGCTATTTTCCAGGCACACTATGAAGGTGTTTCTGCTATGAACACCATTTTACAGAGAAGAAATGTAGGATTATGGAGGTTAAACACTTTCCCTATGGAGTGTTTCGGGAATTTGAATCCAAGCCGTCTGACTCCAAAGTCAGTCTTTTAGCCACTCTGAAACATTATCTCCCAGGCAAGGAAAAGCTTAGCCTCCTAGAAGATAGTTGTGTAAGGGAATAGTAGTCAGACAGCACGTTAAACCTGTTAAAACCTAGTCCCACCAAACTCACTTTCCAAAACAGAATTCCCAAGATAGTCAATGATTTGCCTACTCAAATACCAAATGTTGAGATAAAAGGAGTAGAGGTCAACCAGAGACTCCAATGAGGAAATGGCTTCTTTGACAGCTAATCCAAGCCAGGCTATGCTCTTTCCATTCGTTCTAGAGAGTTCTGCATGTCCATCATCATAACACATCACACGTTATATTGCTAACGTATCCTGCTTTAAATGCTCCTTTCTATTAGAGTAGGAACTTCTTCAGAGCAAAAACAGTTTCATTCATCTCTTTTACAAAGAACGTTCTCCCATTCACATAGTAAGAACTCAATAAAGCTGACTGATTGGATGGATGGATGGATGGATGGATGGATGGATGGACTGACAAATGAATCCGAGATATAGAAAGAATGGTAAACATGCAGTATGGGAGTTACAAGTGACTCCTGGCAGCCTAGGTACAAATGAAGGCCTGTCAAGTTAACCACTTACAGAAAGTGTTTTCTATTTATCCAGACAGGAAGCCGCTGGGAGAAAAGTACATAGATTTAATGCAGCAAATAAAGTAAGAAAAAATGGCCTGAATCAATAAAAATTGTCCATCCTCTCTTTTTCGTTTTATAATCCAGGCCGTGGCTGACCCAAACCACCCAACTCAATCCCACCCCTATTTAAGACTATTACCTGCCTTGTTAAATATTTAGGGGCACTGCCCCTCCGGAAAGGATGCAAACACTTTAGCACCGCAAATCGATCTACAGCGCCTCTGTGTAAGCAGCCTGTTAAAAAAGATTACGAAACACAGCTCCGGGTTTGACAAGCTTCCCAGACTTGGGGCCTGGCAGCTGGAGACAATCAGGCAGGCTTCTTTGTCCCCACCACCCACAACGCTGGACACGGAGCATTGCTTCTCTATTCCCAGGATGAATTACTGCCTTGGAAGATTTCCTGATGCAACCTTCTTTTCGCAACTTTGATTTTGTCTCCAAAGATGATCTTCAGAATCCTATTTTGTCAGAGACTCTGGGGCCTGGAGTTACATTCAGACTCGATGAAGCAGCTAAAGCTCAATGAGGGGAAATGACTTGCCCAAGATCCCTGGGGAAGGTAGCTGTCAAGCTAGGAGTAGCTTGGGAAATGTTGATGGACTGAGTGTACTGGGGGACTAAGGAAATAATGGGTTGGAACCCCCAAGGACCCAAAGGAAGCTCCCTAGAGACACTGGTCAAGTAGACTGGAGCCAGGTTGGGGAATCTTTTCATTGACCGGGGTAGATATTCAGGGTGACTGAAATTATATTCATTCATTTTTTCATGCATCCACCAGATATTACTACATACCTTCAGTGTCTGAGGAATTGAGCAAGTTTCTACTGATAAAGGATGGAGCAGGCAGACAGGAACAGAGCGAATAGCCTAGCAGAAAATAGATATAATGTAATATAGCATTATATAGTCAGTAGGTCATTCATAATTTATATGTGATATTATATGATATCTATTCTCTTAGTTGGCTTGGCTTGCTACAACAAAATACCATAGACTGGGTGGCTTAAGCAGCAGAAATTGGAGGCTAAGAGTCTGGAGGCTAAAAGTCTGAGATTAGGGTACCAGTGTGGTCAGGTTCTAGTGAGAGCTCTCTTCCTGGCTTGTACATGGCTACCTTCTTTCTGTGTCTTCACAGTGGAGAGAGATCTCTGTCATTTCTTCTTATAAGGCCACTAATCCCATCATAGGGAAACCATTCCTGACCTTATCTATATCTAATTATCCCCCAAAGGTCCCATCTCTGCATGCCCTCATACTAGAAGGAAGGGCTTCAACGTGTGAAGGGGGCACAATTCATACATATAACCATACATATAACCAAATATGATATGTGATATGGTATGATACAGTATGAAACTACTGGCTAAGAAATGAAAGAGGAAAGAAAGGGCCAGAGAAGTATTCTTGCAGGTAGTAACATCTAAAGCCAAGTTTGTTGTCAAGTTCAAAGGAAAAACACGGAGCTGGAGACCATAGGCTGAGGCAAAAGGCTCTGAGTGAATCTTGGAGTAGTTCATCAGGCAGGGAGAAAGGCAGGAAAGCCCAGCTGCTGAGCTCAGGCTATGGACGCAGATAGACTTCAGGCACCTTCAGCTCTGACCATGAACACTTCACTCAAGCCTTCTAAGTCTTGATCTCCAGATTTGCAAACTGTGGAGAACAAAAGCAGCTAACTTACCAAGTACTTGTGCAAGTTGGCATGAGGCAATCTGAAAGCACTTAGCTCTGAATCTGGCATATTTTAATTAATAAATGGGAATTATGATTATTGAAATATTGAAAATACTCCACAGCTCAACCTATTGGCTCTGCCTTCAGGATGCCTCTTGCATCCAAACACCCGGCAATCTCCAACAACCTGCTCGGCCTATTGCCTAAAAACTCTCTATGCTTCAATTTTCTCATATGTAAAATGGCTATATTATTAGTGTCTACCTCCCAGAGCTGTTGGAAGTACTTATGAATTAACACACATGTTAAAGGACTTTAAAAGATGCCTAGACTACAGCCCACGGTGAGTGTTTAAGTAAGTGGTCCTTACTATTATCTTTCATCTGGATTGCTGGGGTAGCAGGCATCTCTTTGCTCTCTCTGCTTCTACCTCTTCTCATCCATCTCCTCATACAGCAGCCAAGGTAAGGTCTTCAATAAATAAATCATGGCAGCTTCCAATGGATTACCATCTCACTCGGCAAAAGAAAAGGTTTAGCATTGGCCTGGACCCCCCTTGTCTCTCAGACCTTATTTCCCACTGCCCTGCTCACTCATGCTGCCTCTCCTTCCTGGCCTGATGTTGCTGTTCCTCTGATATAGCATGTCAGTGTGTTTTTATTTGTGGTTCTCTCTACCTGAATGTTCTTGCCCAGGTATGTTCACAAACTGTCCATTCAACCCCATGAAGGGCTCTGTTTAAATTTCTCATTAGCAGGAAGGCCTTCCCTAAGGTCTTCCCAATTGACCTGAGGAGCAAATGTCACCCAGCACTTCCTGTCCCCCTGAGCCTTCTCTATTTTCCTTATCACGTGACATATTATGAATTTATACTGGTAATTGCTTATTGTCAACTGTCCCAACAGAATGTCAGCTCCATAGGGGCAGGGATTTGGCTTGTTCCCTGGAAGCAAAAAATGGGCTAGACATATGGAAGGAGCTTAGTAAATGTTTTTAGTGATAAAGGAGTATAAAAGTTATGGCCAGGTGTCCTTTCGGATTGAAGACCGGCCATACGGGGCAGGGGTGGTCCCTCTGGCTTTGAGGCACACAGACTGCAGTCCTGAATGAGAGACTCAGGGGCCTCGAGTCTCCAATTGCCTGTCTAGTGTCTTTTCCAGGAGCAGCCTGGAAAATCTGCCTGGATAGTTCTCGTTGGCAGAAGGCAAGCAATCTTCATTATTTAGCAATTCTAAGCATTACCTTAATGACCTGGTAAATCATCCTGAAAATCTGAAGGTCTCTAAAATATGGTGATTCGGAGAAACTGCTGACTCAAGCAGTCTCCACAGGGATGTTGTTAGTGATCAGTCTGGATGGGCTTTTTGCAGGTACTTTGATGTTCTGCTTAAGTGGGGGTGCAAGCGAATGAGGTCTAGTTCTCCTACATTTCTTTTCTATTCTTCCTATCTTTCCTTCCTTTCTATCCTTCCTTCTTTTCTTCTTTTCTTTTCTTTTTTTTCTTTCTTTTCTTTTTCTTTTCTCTCTTCTTTTCTCCTGCCTTCTGTGCAGCAGAGTAACAGTATAATCTGTTCACAGTAAAAGCAGTACTATAAATCCTGCAGTGTGTGTGTACACATGTGTGCACGTGTGTGTGTGTGTGTGTGTGTGCGGCTTCTGTGGCATTATTTTGACCAGAAATTTCAGTTAAGTGGAGTCATAAAGCTATCTTGATATTCATGTCAAATATCACTGGGTCACTTCTCAAAACAAGCTGGCTTCCCACAGATTTTCTTCCTTCCTTCCTTCCTTCCTGGCTACACGTAAGATGAAATTGAAGATGAGCACTTATTTCATAATAAGTGTGGCCACCATCCAAGCTGACCTTGTATAGCACCACTCTTAGATCTAGGCAGCAAGTCCTCCATTCTGGGCCCAAGGCTTTAGAGGGGCTTTATATTAGAAATACATTAGAAAATGCATTTATCGAAGAATAGCCCTTGCTTGTTGGCATCCAGCTGTCACCTCTGGTGCAACATGATCTCTAATCCTGAACCTCCACCCCTGTGAGTGTTTAAGCCCCCAGAAAATGTGTCTCTATAGCCCTTGACAGAGGTGCTCAAAACAAAAGGTAAAGGGCATTGAAATATCGCAGAGGTGGGTGCCTGGGTGGCTCAGTCAATTAAGCATCTACATCTGGCTCAGGTCAAAATCCCAGGGTCCTAGAATCGAGTCCTGCATGGGGTTCTCTGCTCAGTGGGGAGTTTGCTTCTCTCTCTCCCTCTGCTCCTCCCCTTTGCTCATGGTCTCCCTCTCAAATAAATAAATAAAGTCTTTAAAAATAATACCATGGAGGTTTGCAAGTGGGCTGATGTTAACGTCAGAGATAGAAGCTGTCAGATTCGAACCATAGGAACAACTTGACGACAGAGCAGAGAAATTGATAACTTGTAAAATCTTTCCTTGCAAATAGTATAAATGCAATAGGCTTACATATGGCAAAGTAGTGCAAAGCTTTCATTTTCTGGCTTTGGGTTCATATTCCATCTCATGGTTCCAGAGGTAGGCATGAGCTGGCAAGTTATTCACATCAGTTCCCCAAGAAAACCAAGGAACATTTTGCTGTATTGAACAATTCATCTTGCTCTGGAAGTTTCATACGTTTGTATCGTGGGCATAATGAGCACGTAGCATGATGCTGATTCTTTACATGGATAACTAGATGGGCATTACGTACGTAATAAATCATACATACATACATACAGAATCATAAATTGTATTACTGCTAAAAATGAATAAGATTTAATTGAATTTGCAAACAATCAAATGAAATGTTTCAGTTTTATTTAAGTAATTTAAATGCAAATTTTGGTATTTTGATGTAATTACAATTTGGATTTTTAAAATTTTAAGTTATTTGGCATATTTTGGAAGAAAATTAAAAATAAAAATAATTTTCATCTTTTGATTTTCCTCCTTTGATTTGTTACATTTATTTTAATTTACATTTTTGATGAACATTTATTAAAATTTTGTAGGCTTTGAATCCAATTATATTTACTTTCCAATCCTTTAAATCATTTAGAATGAGTGCAAATTCAGATGGCAATAGAATCCAAAAGGATGAAAATTTAGCTCAGAGAAGAAAAAAGCTAAAAAGAAAAGAAAAAGCAAAATGTTCAAAAAAGGAGATGGCTTAGAACTAGAAATAATAAAAGTGAATACATTTCATGTGATAGGAATCAGATAGAATTTGTGACTACTGCATTACAAATTCTTGATGTAAAGATTTAATTATTAATCAAAACAATGAAAAATGAGCAAGGAAATTACTGTCATCAAATCTACAACCTGAACAAGTCAGATAAAATCAATGCAATGTTGTGATCTTCACTAAATTAAGACATAATTACTGAACAAAAAGAGAAGGCATGAGCCTCCATTTTACCATTGCTGTAGGTCAACCTTCCCCAAAATTCACTGCAGAATGGGATGCTGCAGCTTCAGCTTACCTGCCTTCCTGTCCCTAAATACAAGTCCATCAAAACCTTCTTTTATCATTATAGGGGACGGGTAGCGCACTGTTAGAATGACAAATATGAGGGAGCCACAGATGTTTAGGCCAAGTCCCAGATTTTGATGGTCAATTCTCATACTAAGAAAACAGAACTCACTTTGAGCTTCTTCCCTTCCATTTTATTCATTTATTTTTAGATCACACGTGTAGTGAGCACATGTTATATACAAGGTCTTTGCCAAGTGCTTTTTATGTTCTATTTTATTTCATGTTCAAACAACATTATGGAAGAGTTACTGTCACTGTCTTCATTCACAAACAAGGAAGCAGGGAAGTCTGAGCCAGACCCAAGGTGATGCATAGAGCTCCAGTGATGCTGGAATTTGAGCCCAGGTGGTCTGGTTCAAGACCCCACAAATAATCTATGCTGTTTTCCCCTCAAATTAAACTACCTTTGGGATGAGGGTGGAAGATTGTGTGGATCCTCTATCCCTTCTGGATTATTCGTTAGCAAAAGGCCATGTTGACTTCTCCGCAAAGATCTTCTTTCACTGTAAAAAAAACATGAGCGTCTATTCTCTTCCCATAGTATGTGAACAACTTGAAGCATGGGCTGCATCTTACTCATCTTTGTATCCGCTGTGTCTACAACAGGGCTTATATGTTTTAAGGTTCTGGCGAATGAATGACAACAGTGCAATGAGTGACCTTTATCTCAAGTGAATAGTTGCATTTAAATATTTCCAGAGCATATGATGTCTCCTTGGGAGACAATCTCCCTCTCACTGTGTTCCTGCCATGCCACAAGTACAGGCATGAGCCCTCTTGCAAGTATCAAGAGAAGCATCCTGCCTTCTCTCTGCCTTTCACTTTGTATTCCCTATTGGATGAGGAGGGATTTGTCTTACTGCCAAGATTGGGACAGAGAACCAAGAATGCCTGGTATATCCCCTTCTGGGCTCTCTTTTTGCTTAGTGTGCCTACAGAATAGAGGCCTTCTTTTCTCCACCTTTTTATCCATATGAGAAGCATGTGTGATTAAAGAACCAGGGATACCTTCTAAAGGCAGATGAGGAGGCTCACTTCTGTGCCCACTTTCAGCTACTTTGAGGCATGAGGCTAAGCAGATCATGACTTCCATGCAGCATGCTGGGCATCTATCCCGTCTACAAACCTCACTCTCCCCACATGTGGCCTCCGAGATTTAGAAGAAAGGTGCCCAAGGCCAGAATTGGACCAGCCACACTCTCCAATCCATCTTAACCAATAGTAAAGCTGATATTCTCATCCCTGTTTAACTCTTATGTGTGTGTCTGAATTGAATCTGAAATTCCAAGAGGAAAGGTATTGAGTAAAACCCCTATCTTTAGAACTCTCTTCTTTTTTTTTCTCAATTCACTGCTCCGCTTTATTTTTTTTTCCTTTGAGGAATTCTTTTTTTTCCCCAAATATGTTTATTTTATTTTTTCAGTGTTACAAGAATGATTGTTCATGCACCACACCCAGTGCTCCATGCAATACATGCCCTTCTCAATACCCACCACCAGGCTCTCTTCTAAGCACGAATGATCAATTACGGTAAAGTCTTACAGTTCTAGCTATAAAAGCTGAGTGCAGTAGATCCCTGCTCTTACTTATGGAGCCCACTTTTCCGAGAGGCCCTCCTTTATTCCTATAGTAAAGTGGTCTCCCACTTCACTGCCATGACCTTTGCCCTTAGTACCTTAGAGAATACTCACCAAAAATACTCATTTTTACAGGCTTCGCAAACCTCACACTCAAAACTCTTCAGAAGTAGGGAAATGAAGAGCCTGATTCCTTTATTCTTCACTGTATTCCCTGTAGCTAGCTCAATGACCAGCATTTAGAGAGCACTTAACAAATAAATATAAATAAATATTAATAAGTAAGGAAATTCTAAGTTAATTTAATATGTAACTCTGGTGCCCTGGAACTTGAGCTATCTCATTAATGTTTAGAAAAATGATTTCAAAACACTTCAAGGATTTAATCTGACATTTTAAAATGTCGCTGTAGCGCACAAGCTGGTGAGAGGCTAGGGGCCAGACAGGGAAGTGGCTCCGTCTTGGGAGTGTGAGGGCTCAGATGCTGGTGCCAGCTCTTCCTCCAGCTTGCAGCGTGAACTCAAAAACACAAGCTCTCTAAGTGGCATTTTGCATTTTAATGGCATTCTTGGATTTTCATAAAATTATATGATGCTTGATTAGGGAGAGAAAGCACAGAGAACGTAGTTTGCCTTTCATTCTATCGAATGAGGAATCTGAAACTTGAAGAGATGAGTTATGCTTTTCAACCACATAAAAACAGCACCAGAGCCAGAAAATGGCGGTCCCTGCCTACCAGGTCTGTGTGTCTCCTTATGCTTTTTTTTTTTTTCTTAAGAAGCAATCCTTTTTCTCATTAAATGCTCATATGCCAAGATTCAGTAGGTACAAAAGATTAAATAGAACTCTGGAAGTCTACTCTCTGGTGGAGAAAAGAGATTAATCAATTGAAAACTATAGATAAAATTGAAAACTGTTATGGTGTGGTATGTCGAACACCCAGGATTAGGAGGCCATGCACAAAAATCTTCTAAAATCACCTAGAGACGAAGGATGTCAGGTTATTCATTCTAAGGTGATTTGTGACCTGTGTTTCTATGTTTGAGTCAGGATGCTGGATGAGTATGGAGGCACAGGATAGCATTTGGGAGGGGTCAGTATGGTGAAAAGGGAGATGATGTGGAAAAACTTCCCTCTGCCCATTTCCCACCTCACTTTCTAATCTCTACTTCTTCTAGTTCCTTCACATGCACACATGCTGGTCTCTCCACTGAAAAATGTTCCTACCTCCTCTTCTCACATGATGGTTTCCTTATTCTTCACACTTGACCTTAAATGTAATTTCCATAGGAAGCTTGCTCAGCGTGCTCCTAGTCTAAGTAGCACCCCCTTTAATTTCTCTCATATGACAATACATTTTTATCCATGTTCTAAACACAATTTGTAATGTTAGTGTCAATGTGGGTTATTCTTGATACCCATCTCTATCGTTGGACTGTGAGCTCCTAAGAACTAGGATCATGACTGTTTTTTCTCTATTGTGCTTTATACAGTACTTGGCACATAATTGATCCTTAGTAAGAGATTTTGAATGAATGAATTTATTATTAGATTAATCATTTTTATCAATATCATTCCTTAATATGTAATTTGAGTGAATGAATTCCTTGTCAGTTGACATTCACTGAACGTCTACTCTGTGCTAGACAATGTTCTTAGGATTTTACAAATTGTTACCTCAATTATTTCTCTTGGCTTCATGAGGAAATAGATACTAAGGTAACCTTCATTTTATAGATAAGGAAATTAAAGCATAGAGGAGGTAAGTAATTTGCTCAAGTTTGCATAGAGGTAGGTAGCAGAGCTGGAATTTAATCAGGTGGTCTAACTGGAGAGTCAGTGCTCTTGGCTTAGATGCCAAGCTACTTCTTATGACTAAGTAAGTGAATCTATTAATAAATAAATTTTAAATAAAACTGTTCCGGAAGCTGCAGGAGCTTAGTATGACTGAAGTACAGGGTGTGTGCTAGGACAGTATGTATGTAATGGAGCAGGGGACTGGAGGCAATGAGACTCAAAGCATGGAGGGCCTTGGGTACTAAGGTATGAGATTCTCCCCTTTGTTGGTAAATGCACTGAACAATCTGCAGCAAGATTTCATATTTAAGAAAGCTCACTGGCTTTTCTTTTAAAATGATAACTCAACCTCAGATCTGAATCAAGAATGTTAACTTCAACCATTAAACACTGTATCTCCATCCCATTCCCTTATTCCAGCTGCCTTCTCCAAGCTAAGCCTGTCAGATTATTCATATCAGTTGACTGCCTACCTTTTGAGAACAGTCTTCCCACCTGCTTATGTTTCTCCATTCTTCTTTGGCTCTTTGGTTTACAACCAATTGAGTGACACTGTAATTAAATCACTTCCACAGCTGATGGGCCCAAATCCTCCTGAAACATCCTAAGTTCTTGGTATTATCTGTCATGTAATTGGCGCTTATTTAGTAGACTGTGAAGGCAGAAAGCTAAGTTGATCCATAGATAACAGTACACATGGTGTTAAGGAGGAAGAAGGATGAGGAATGAAGAGACTAGTACTAGCTGTGAGGTTACCGAAACACTCAAAGCTGAGTTTAAAATGCTCTTATTCTATTGGTGTTTATGGGACAAGAAAGGGAAAAGATGCAAGATCGGATGCAACAGGACTTAGGGAATAATTGGAGAAAAGAAAGTTCAAAAAATCAGAAGCCTTTAAAGTTTTGAGTCTAAAATTCTGAAAAAGTGTCATTTAAAGAAATAGAAAGGGAAAAGGAATAGAAAGGCTGATGAGATTCCTCTGGACATGTTGAATTGTAGGCACTGAATGGGCACCCCAGTGGATACATTCAGCTGGAAGCCAGTAGAGAAGCCTATAAACTAGGAAAGAGTATAGGAAAGAAGACAGCCGTGAGAGCCACTCTTGTTGATATGGTCATTGAAAAATATAGCTTGAGAGTGTGTAGAAACAGGATAAATCCAAGGAAAGGTGACATTAAATAGCCACCACTGTATGAAGTACTTAATCTCATATTAAGGGCACAGAAAATGAGGCCACTGAGATAAACTGTGACTGCATTTGAATCATGACTGCAACACATTTTGGCTATGTAACTTGGGCAAGTTTCTTTATTTCCCACAGTTCAGCTTTCTCTTTAGTAAAATCAGGGTAGTAAGCTCTTAGTTGATGAGAAGTCAATGAACAAGCATGAGAAGGACCCAACACAGTGGATAGCCCATTGCCGATCCCAGAAAACACCAGCACCCTTGCTCCACCTGAGACACTATTATTGGTGCTTAAAAACCACTGCACTGGGCGCCTGGGTGGCTCAGTTGGTTGGGCGACTGCCTTCGGCTCAGGTCATGATCCCGGTGTCCCGGGATCGAGTCCCATATCGGACTCCCAGCTCTGCGGGAAGTCTGCTTCTCCCTCTGACCTTCTCCCCTCTCATTCTCAGTCTCTCTCTCTCTCTCTAATAAATAAAAATTTAAAAATCTTTAAAAAAAAACCACTGCACTTGCCTAATGCATTTATTTCCCCTTATAATCCTTATTACAATAGCATATATAGGATTCATGTGAGTGCCTCCATCATTTGTTTGAAGAAATTTAGGTTCACAGGTAAGTAACTTGTCTAAAATCAAAGAAACTAATAACAAGCAACCCCCAAATCTCAGTCTCTTGACACAACAAAATTTTATTTCTTGTGCAAGAAACAACCACCATTGGTTGGGCTGCACTTTTGGGTAATTGTTTTCTAGGGAAAGACTCAGGGATTCAGCCTCCTTCCAGCATATGATAGCCCCACCTATAACACTTGTCCTATATGGTCATTTTTGTAGGAAGAAGACGGCAAGGAGGACTGTCAATCCGGGACCAGAGCCCTGGGATTAAAAATAGCCCACACACAGTCTATTGGCAGAATCTAGTTATATGTCCATCCCTTAACCAATTTCAGTGAAAGCTTGGACAGGTAGCCATCTTGCCCAGGGAAAGAAATGAGCAAGGTTTTGCCTTGTCTCATCACTGGTGAAGGTGAGATGTGAAAGAAGTCCTAAATATGGAGTTGGGAGGAGAAAAAAAAACAGTAAAGGGAAAATCCGACAAGTGAAAAATGACCTAATATAGTTTTCATGTTCTGAAAACCAAGGGAAAAGAGAGCCTCTCTAATTATTCAATCCCTACTATGTGCCAGGCACTGTGCTGGTTCAGTGTTAACTCATGAAGGCACAGTATCTGGATGAGGATATGAAAGAGTCTACTGGGGTTAGCAACGGTCCCTATAAGGGATTTGTTTCAGGAGATAGGGGTAAGGAGCAGGGAAGAAGGAGACAGAATTTTTTTGTCAAATTGTATCATTGCCAGAGGCATGCTGCATAACCGCTTGAGATTATTGTTGGAAATTTCACTCTGTCTTTGAGGGAGAACCTATGAGACACTGAAGATTTCTCAGAGAATAGCAATGATTTATCCCCAGGGTGAGAAGACATGACCAAACTAAAAGTAGCCTATGGGTAGGAGGAGAAAAGAAATTATGAAATTCATACTTCATCTCTTTAAACATTTATGTTTCTTCTCTCATTTGGTGAGTGGCCTTTGAAGGAAAGAACAAATAACAACAACAACAAAGGAAAACCAAACAAAACAAAAACTCAAGAAACAAAACACAAGCCTGGGAACTAGGGCTGGTGGAATCTTTGATTGGAACTGCTTTGATACAGAATTGAGAGAAGCAACAAAGCCATCATATCTTGCCAGAGCCTCAAAGACCCCTCCCCTGCTCCACACAGGACTCAGGATCTGTAGAATAAACAACAGCAGGAAAACCCTCTATCCTGTGGATTTCTCAGGACTTTTCCCACGGTCAGTTTCAAACTTTCAGCCTCTGGTAGCATTGTCAGTTTCTACCTCATGGCCTTTTAACCTCACTCTTCCTTTTAAATTCATGTGAGTTAATGATTCCTTCAGATTGTTTACCGACTTCTGTCTCAACATGTCTATAGGTTGCTACACACTGATGTGCTACACCCACATCAGACCTGGACTCCAAGATACCTTATTTCATATGCAACGCAGTACCCTTCCCCTAATCTACCTCACATGATGGGCAAAGCTCCGGCAGACATGGCTCAAGAGAGACAGTGAGAGAAGGTTCTAGATGAGTATTCCTGACTCTGCCCTGGACTTCCGGGAAGAAATGAAGAGGTCTTATAGCTCCCAGGTTGTCCAGCCTAGCCTTCTTAAAGGGAAGTAAATTAACTGATTCATTCAAAGAACACACACATGTACCAGAAACTTTGCAGGCAATGCAACACTGAAGAACATTGATCCTGCCTTCAAGGAGCTCACGGTGTAATGGGGAGATGGGTGCCCGTGCAAATAATTACAGCACACTTACAAGGCTGGAGGCCACAGTGGGTGATGAGGCAGCCCAAACTCCCACTCCAGCTCAGGGGAGAAAAGTCTTGAGTGAAAAAACACCAATGAAAAAATGGAATCACCTCTGACATAATCTGCAATCTGTGGAGAAAAATGA